>VDFB02373365.1:72926333-73190448 GCA_007258455.2 Sequoia sempervirens
GAACCATCTTGGTGCACTTACCCATATAATCTTGAATGAAAAACTTGAGTTTATTACATATGAAATCAATGTTATGGAAAGATTTGAAAAATTACAATGGAATGTAATGGAAGTTTGGTAATAGTGTTATTTCAAATGTGCATGTAATTTAGATTATGGAAAGAAAAACTTTTATTGCTATGTTTCGACACCATGGTTATTCACTTGAGGTGAAAAACATTATAAATTTTACTGAGTAGAACACCAAGGTTGTTACATGTGGCATCAAAGCTACCAGGTTCAACTTTGGAGCCTACGATCTCATTACGCTAACAATGTGTAAACCTTATCGAAAGATAATAGTTAAAAATTTCTTATGCAAAGATGGCAAGAAGAAAGAACAAAGGGAAATGAAAAGGAAGATAAGATTCTAGTAAACTTGTTTAAGTTTGGGACTAGATAAAAGTCCTCCCTAGAGTTGAAAACTCCTAAACCAATAACTCATTATGAAACCCCCTTGGATTACAAAATATTATGCAATCGAGTTATGTAGGAAGGTTATGAAGGATAACTAATATGTACCTTCACCCTACTAAATAGTTAGAATGACTCTAAGGAGATAGGAAGAAAATGAAATAACCCCTTATTGGTAGAAACCTATAATTGCAAGGAGTCAAAGATTTTTGGATTTAAAGTAATTATACTATGAATCTATAAGTATGAAATTATTGGCATAAATTGGAAACTTCAAATGAAATAAATAGTCAACGAGGGAGGTATTCGAGAAGTTGGAGAACTCTTGATAAGAATCTAATTTTGTGCAAAGCTAAGAACTTGCAAGAAAGGAGGTAGTACCTTGGAATAAGGGAAGAGACCAAAATGGTCAGAAAAAAAGCAATCAAAAGTGGGCAAGGTTCCACCAACCAAAATTGACAAGATTAGTTTGGAGATATGATTAAGATGGGAAAAAGAAACCAAGCCACATAGGGTGCTTAAAGGCAATAGAAATCCAATGATAAGGAATGATAAATTGTTTCAAGAAAGAAAATGTTGCTAAGAATACAACTTTAAGTTGATCGAATTTCATGGAAACACTAAGGGGGGAAGAAAGAGAGTGTATTGACTTAGATAAAGTACCCCATACAATGAAAATCATAAATATATTATCGATTTGGAAGAACTTTTGACTTCTTCATAAGTTATGATGTCAATATATTTCATGACCATGAGAATAAAGTATTATAATTATTAGAAGATAATGAAAAGGTCAAGGATTATGACCAATGACAAAGGAATATTATCACTCAATACTTGATTGAAAGATAAATTGTTATTATCATTGATGCCTTAGAAAAAGATAGGCAGATACTTGATTGATCATTACATGAAGGAAGGATCTATATTATTCATGATCTGGAGTTAATGAGAAATGTTCATGATTGGTAAATGGGTATGCAATTAAATTTGATATCTTTTAGGAACCAACATGATTGAACGAGGATTGTAACTTGAAAAGGTACTAATGCTTATCATGAAAGATAGATTGATCTGAAAATCAGATTACAATTTTGGAAAGAAATTAAGGACGAAATAAATCCAAGGTATGGATGTCCTAAGATGAAGACTTATCTCTGTAAATGTCTAAGAATTATACTTATGTGGCATATGTCCACAAAATAGGTTTTCATTTAGTCAAAGAATAGACTAATAAGGAATATAAAAGAGCCTATGTACCCAAAATTTTGGACTTGATTAAGGAATGAAATGAGGAAATTAGTATCATACTTAGGACACTGGAATGACAAAATTATTTTTTGAATGAGGAACCACTATAATCTAGAAAAAGATAGAGTAATATTTTGTAGGGTATGTAGCAATTTATTATCTAGTGTGCCAGGAAATGAAGATACGATGTCATCATCGGTAGGACATGTATACTCTTTTGATATTCCAAAGGGGGGGTAGTAGAACACAAGATAGTTTAATCTGTCTATGCCAATGGAATTGAGACAATATTACGGTGAATAGACTCACTAAGGTAACCAACATTGGTTGAAATTTGATTTATGAGATCTCGGTCCTAAATAATATATTGTGTGAAGTAGATGCTTAGTATTCCTAAGAAGATTATCTCAGTGGTGAAAAATAAAATAATGATAAGGTTTTGTAAACCATGGTCATCTTAAGAGAAATTCAATTGAATGAATGCTCAATATATTATTATAACCGAATAGGAAAAAGTGATAAACCAAATCTTGAACAATTTTTAGAATACTTATAAAATTCTACTATTGAGGTTTGATCCATTATATGGAAAGGAAGGTTCGAAAATCTATTAGGCTGAAATAGACTAAAGAAATAGGTTTAACCTTAGACTAGAAAGGTTGTTAAAAATAAAAAATTGATCGAAAGATCAATGAAAAACTTTGTTGATACAAAGCTTGAAATATGAAGTAGTATCGTTATGTTCAGAATTGATAGGTGTCCAAGAGCAATGCTATGCTCAAGTTGGATAAGGGTCAAGAGCATTACTTTTATGTTTAAGAAAAAAGGATGTGTTAGTGATGGACAGACTCAACTTCTAATATTGTCCAAAGGTGTAAATACCAAAGAGAAGGATGGGACCCACAGTGTAGTGTGTAATCCACCGACATTGCTTCTCTATTTGGATTATAATAAGGATAAATTCATTAGCCAATTTGAATGTGTCTTCCAGTTACTAGGACATAGGTGTCATGTGGTATATAGTTACTATTGTACTTAGGATGCACATACGAGGTAATATTATTATACAGTATAATTCTCTTTGAGAGAGAAAGTATGTGTAAGGCACACAAGTTCTCCTATGCATTAACAAGGACACTCGATGCAAGGGCCAGGAAGGACAAGATTGCAATGAGTGAAGTTATGAGGGAAGATTATTACATGAATTAGAAAAGGTAAGTATAAACCTTTATATGACTTTATCTATACGTTAAAGTGCTTAAAATCACCAAGGACGATGATTCACAAGGGGGAAGTAAGTCGCACCTCATCTTGTTGTTACTGATTTACTTTTACCTTCACAAATAAATAGGATGGTAAATGCAATCGTGATTTTGATGTGTTTGTAAATGAATGGAATACTAAAATAGGTGTTATGTGAAAGTATTGATAAATTCTTAAATATGCTTACATTGATTGCTATACGAATATGGTAACGTTTATGATGCATATGGATTCATTATGAATATCTATCTACCATTGCAAATGTATTAAGTTGGTTGCAAGGATAGGTTCAAATCCTCTGAAAGGGAGGGGAAGTATCACTTAGGAAAAGTGATTGGTTGGATAACCCTAAATGAAACCTATCTAAGCTCACACACACACACTCACAATAGAATGGTTGAGTCTACACATAGTGTTGGGAATTGGTAAGTCATCCTTAGTATGAAGTGTTTGCATTAGTAAGGGTCTTGATTACTATTGAATGCATGTTTGTATGATGTTTACCTATTTGGAACTTATGAGTTCTTCCTTATATTACTATGCTTGATTGTGTGGTTAGATGAGTATTTGTGATATATGCATATATGCATATGATCCGAAGGATCTTTGTCAAAAATTGAAGTTTCTCTTTTATCTTCAAAATTGGCATCATCAGAAAGAGGGCAAAATTATGACTCCAACTCAACTCGAACGGAGTCAAACGGAGCTACGAAGCCCAAGATACGCTCAGTCAAAGCTTGGTCAACCTTGGAGCCAAGTCAAAGAAAAAAAGGGCCAAAAATTGACATCGTCAAAAGTGGTCAAGACTGGCATCAATGCGAAGATCTCATCACAAACTTTTTGACAACATTCGTTTCATGAAAAATAGAGTCTGTTTGCACGAGATATAAGCAGTCAAAGTTGGGTTGACTTTGTTGATATAAGCATGGTACAGTCAATAGTCCAGTCATCTGACATGTCATCATCCATGTCAGCATCCCAGTTGGAATCCACGTCAGCATACACATCAGAAGCTATGTCATCATCATCAACGAATGAGAGCTTGCCACGTGGCACCCTCCTAGTGCGACACGTGGCTCAGTCATCACTCCCCCTCCGATGTTAGTTTGTTTGCTAAAAAGTCAGTTGGGGGGATTCGATCCCCCTACCTCTTGAATATTCTATTATGTGAAAGTATTGATAAATGCTTAAATATGCTTACATTGATTGCTATACGAATATGCTAAAGTTTATGATGCATATGGATTTGTTATGAATGTCTAACTACCATTGCAAGTGTGTTAAGTTGGTCGCAAAGACGGGTTCAAATCCTCTGAAAGGGAGGGGAAGCATCACTTAGGAAAAGTGATTGGTTGGATAACCCTAAATGAAACCTATATGAGCTCACAAACACACTCACAATAGAATGGTTGAGTCTAGACATAGTGTTGGGAATTGGTAAGTCATCCTTAGTATGAAGTGTTTGCATTAGTAAGGGTCTTGATTACTGTTGAATGCATGTTTGTATGATGTTTACCTATTTGGAACTTATGAGTTCTTCCTTATATTACTATGCTTGATTGTGTGGTTAGATGAGTATTTGTGATATATGCATATATGCATATGATCTAGAGGATCTTCGTCAAAAATGAAGTTTCTCTTTTATCTTCAAAATCAACATCATCAGAAAGAGGGAAAAATTATGACTCCAACACAACTCGAACGGAGTCAAACGGAGCTACGGAGCCTAAGATACGCTCATTCAAACCTTGGTCAACCTTGGAGCTAGGTCAGAGAAGAAAAGGGCCAAAAATCAACGTAGTAAAAAGTGGTCAAGACTGGCGTCAATGCAAAGATCTTGTCACAAGCTTTCTGACAATGTTCATTTCATGAAAAATAGAGTCCATTTGCACGAGATATAAGAAGTCAAAGTTGGGTTGACTTTGTTGACATCAGCATGGTACAGTCAATAGTCCAGTCAGCTGACACGTCATCATCCATGTCAGCATCCCAATTGGCATCCACGTCAGCATACACATCGGTAGCCACGTCATCGTCATCAATGAATGAGAGCTTGCCACGTGGCACCCTCCTGGTGTGACACGTGGCTCAGTCATCACTCCCCCTCTGATGTTGGTTTGTTTGCTAAAAATTCAATTGGGGGGATTTGATCCCCCCACCTCCCAAATATGCTATTATGTGAAAGTATTGATAAATGCTTAAATATGCTTACATTGATTGCTATACAAATATGCTAAATTTTATGATGCATATGGACTCGTTATGAATGTCTAACTACCATTGCAAGTGTGTTAAGTTGGTTGCAGGGACAAGTTCAAATCCTCTGAAAGGGAGGGGAAGTATTACTTAGGAAAATTGATTGGTTGGATAACCCTAAATGAAACCTATCTGAGCTCACACACACTCACAATAGAATGGTTGAGTCTAGACATAGTGTTGGGAATTGGTAAGTCATCCTTAGTATGAAGTGTTTGCATTAGTAAGGGTCTTGATTACTGTTGAATGCATGTTTGTATGATGTTTACCTATTTGGAACTTATGAGTTCTTCCTTATATTACTATGCTTGATTGTGCGGTTAGATGAGTATTTATGATATATGCATATATGCATATGATCTAGAGGATCTTTGTCAAAAAATGATGTTTCTCTTTTATCTTCAGAATCGGCATCATTAGAAAGAGGGAAAAATTCTGACTCCAACAAAACTCGAACATATTCAAATGGAGCTGTAGAGCCCAAGATCTCGTTGCAAGCTTTCTAACGACGTTTGTTTCATGAAAAACGGAGTCCGTTTGCACGAGATATAAGTAGTCAAAGTTGGGTTGACTTTGCTGACATCAGCATGGTACAGTCAATAGTCTAGTCAGCTGACATGTCATCATCCACATCAACATCCACATCAATATACACATCGACAGCCACGTCATCGTCATCAACGAATGAGAGCTTTCCATGTGGCACCCTCCTGGTGCGACACGTGGCTCAGTCGTCACTCCCCCTTCGATGTTGGTTTGTTTCCTAAAAAGGTAGTTGGGGGGGTTCAACTCCCAAATACCACACCATCCGCCTACCAATTCGGCTATAAATCCGCGCTTAACCATAAATGAGCGATGGTTTGTTTTGTTATTTAAAAACTACAAATCGGTGGTGAAAAAGGCAGCGGTCGGGTTGGAACCTCCAACCGCCAACCTAAAAAAATCAAAGCGCACCGATAAGCCATTCGATGTCTTCAAGCTATATATGGAGCGTGGTTGATTTTGTTAAAATTTCAAAAACTGAACACCCCTAAAAATAAACAAAACCCTCTAAAATAAAACAATTAAACTTCCTAATCCTTTTAAGGATTAAAATGAGAAATCCTCGTGTAACAAAATAGCCCGAGGATGAATAATTTAAAGGGATTAGATTAATTATATGGGATTTAGCATAGATTTTATGTGTATAAGGAGGTTATTTTAAAGATATTATGTAAAAATGGAGAGATAAAGTGGATTTTGTAAATCAATTGGATATTAGCCCAATTGAGTGATTTTTTTGTATAAAAGGGGGGGTTTAGAGGCTTAGGGGGATTATCAAAATTATTTAGGTGTTGGAGATAGAGTATCTTGGAGAGATAGTTTTTTTGTTCCTGTATGTTGAGAGAATGCTGAAATTCCGTCATGCTTGAAGGGAAGAGCTTGCAAACTGATGTAATGCCAAATTTTTGAAGATTTCAATCGGATCGGTCTACTCGTTGGAGAGGGGCCTGGAGACATAGTCGTTCTTACGATGAACTTCGTTATCAATTTGTTTGTGTTCTCTCTCTTTCTCTTCTCATTCTGAATTATGTTTTGTTCAGTTAATTATGTGTTGTTTTTTCATTTTTCGTATTTGGATTTTTGAAGTTGTAATTAGTTTGCATTCTTAAAGCAATCGTCTTAGATCCTAAATCAAAGCAAATTGGTATCAGAGTTGTGTTTTGACTAGTATTGCATATTCAAATGCTTACACGCTCCCAACTTCAACAAGGCAAAGGAAAACTTGAAGAGTATAATCCAGAGATTGGAAGACAAAGAGCTCATTTGCGAACACAGATGGCAAATCCAAATGATGGACAAAGTTTTGAGCTTGGTGAGAAGGAATTTCAAAAGGCTTTTCTTGACATGAAATCCATGGTCGAGGTCTTATTCTAGGAGAGGCAAGAAAGGATGCGGAGACATGAAGATTGTGCAGGCAAAGGAACGAAATCAAGAGATGATCTTGTGCCTCTGAAGACACCTCCTTCTTCTCCTTCTCCCTCTTCTTCGTCTTCTCCTTCTTCTACTCATTCTATGCCTTTTAATCCTTTTAAGGGTGCACATAAGCCCAAAATTAAGTTGGATGTAAAATTTGACTTACCAAAGTATTGTGGTGAATTAAATGCTGAAAAACTAGAAGATTGGATTCAACTGGTTGAAGTCTATTGTAGAGTCCAAAACCTCATAGATGATGTTGATAGGATCCAACTTGCTACTCTTCAGTTAGGGGGTACAACTCTAACTTGGTGGGAGAGTAGGACTAGGGCAGAAATCTCCTAACATGGTAAAGTCAACTTGTCCTGGACAAAATTTGTAAGTGCTCTTAAAAAGAAATTCTATCCATTAGGCTACATGCAACAGTTAATGATGAACTAGCAGATGTTTAGGCAAGGGAAAGGTCAGTCTATTCAGGAGTACACTCATGAATTTCATAAAAGGGCTATTGCATTAGATGTTCCTTTGTACACCCAGGATACTTTGTTGAAGTACATAGGAGGTCTTCATTCCTACCTTAGACATTCAATTTTGGTTTTGAATCCCAATAACCTTGATGAATTTTATGTCCAAGCTACCCACTTAGAGTCTAGAGGTAAGGGATCATTCATTGATAAGTTTGATAAAAAAACCATCTAAGTCTGAGGGAAAGTCTAAGGGTAAAGATAAAGAAAAAGATAAAGGTAAAGGAAAGAAGACAACTACAGTGAAGAAAGAGGGTGAAAAACCCACATGCTCACATTGTAAGAAAGAGGGGCATGATGAATTGAGGTGTTGGAAATTGCATCTGGAGGCAAGGCCAAAAATATTTGGAGGAAATAAAGGAAAACAAAAGACTACTGTTGCTATCATTCAATAGGATCTTGGATCTGATTCCGGAGATGAGACAAAGATCATGGCTGTTGGGATCCAAGGTAAAGGGAAAGGTATAATTCTCTCTTCTGTGCATGTATTTCTAATGCAAATACAAGTAATGCAAGCAAAGTATCCACTTCTAAAGTTAATAAACATTGGAATGAACTATTTCACATTTGTGTGGTAACTAAACACACAAAGATTGATACACTATTTGATTCGGGCTCTCAAGTCAACTTGATTTATGAAGAGGTTGTTAAGAAATTGAATCTAACTACTACTCTTCATCCTAAGCCCTATCCACTTGTATGGGTATGTAATGATGCACAGTTGCAAGTGACAAAACAGTGCAAATTACATTTTTCCATCACTGCTAATTTCATTGATGAAGTAGAAGTAGATGTTGTACCTCTGGATATTTGTGGGCTTGTATTAGGGATTCCTTATATGTATGATAGAAAGTTAATCTTCTACAAGGGGGAGAACAAGTATCATCTTTTTAAAGATGGGGTATAATATATTGTACGTGCACACAAGGTCAAGACTAATCTCACACGAGTTAATGTTGGTCAAATGAAAAGATTAGTCAACTCTAGTAAGAACTTTGTGTTAATGCTTGTAAAAGCCACAGAAGAAGATATCTCTGAGGAATTTAGGGGGTGTGACCCAAAACATAAGGTTGAAATGGTCAAAATTGTTTCCGCTTACGACGAATTGTTTCAGGAACCAAAGGGGTTGCCACCCAAGAGGGAAATACAACATGAAATCCAGTTGCAGCAAGATGTGCCATTGCCTAATATCGACTTGTATCGTTTGTCCGTTATGTAGAATGAGGAAATCAAGAAATAGGTTTAGGAGTTAGTGGAGAAAGGAGTCATCTATCCTAGTACATCTCCTTGTGGTTCTCCAATTGTGTTGGTTCCGAAGAAATATGGATCTTGGAGAATGTGCATTGACTATCGTGCCCTGAACAAGATAACGGTAAAAAAATGTTACCCTTTTCCAAGAATTGATGATTTACTTGATCAGTTAAAACATGTAGTTTATTTCACTAAATTAGATTTGCGAAGTGGTTATCATCAAATTAGAATTGCAGAAGATGATATTTGGAAAACTGCTTTCAAGACAAAACAAGGACTTTATGAATGGTTGGTTATGCCCTTCGGGCTTTATAATGCACCTGCCATGTTCATGAGAGTCATGAACGATGTCTTTTGTCCTTTCATTGATGATTTTTTCATTGTCTATCTAGATGATATTCTTATATTTAGCAAGTCTTGGGATGATCATGTAAGTCATGTAAAGAAAAAAAATTATGTTTTGAGAAAAGAAAAACTTTATGTAAAGATGTCTAGTGTGAATTTGCAAAGACATCTCTAGTGTACTTAGGCTATGTTGTAGGGAATGGTAAATTGAAAGTAGACCCTATGAAGGTTGAAGCTATTGTAAACTAGCCTAAGCCAAGTACTGTAATAGGAGTCAAAAGTTTCTTAGGTGCAGTCCAATAGTGGAGAAAGTTGATTGCAAACTTCTCCTACATTGCATCACCATTGCACGCAATGACAAGTATGAAGACAACTATTCAGTGGGGAGGTCCACAGCAGAAGGCCTTCAACACTTTGAAGGAAAAGTTAAGCATTGCACCAATTCTGGGTTTACCATATCTACATCAGCCATTTGAGATCAAGACTGATGCAAGCGGGTTTGCCGTGGGAGCTGTTCTTATGCACGAAGGTAAACCAATCTACTATCACTCTGAGACTTTTTCAGCTGCAGTTATTAATTATCCTACTTATGATAAGGAACTTTATGCATAAGTTTAGAGTGTTAAAAAATGGAAACATTACATAATGGGGAAAGAAACTGTAATCCACACTGATCCCCAACCACTACAATACTTGCACTCACTCTAAACTGTAGCAAAGTAGGCATTTCAGATGGATGGTATTTTTGCAACAGTTTCACTTAGTAATTAAGTACAAGAAAGGTACCCATAATAAAGTAGTAGATATGCTTTCTAGGCCTCTTGTTATGAACTCATTGATTATCCTTAAAGTTAGTTCCATGGTGCATGAAAGCTTTCAAGAAAAATATGCTAATGATGAAAACTTTAAGGATATTTATTTAGCTTTAATTGCAAGAAAACAAATAGAAGAGAAAGATTACTATGTGCAGGATAAACTTTTGTATCATTTTGGAAAGTTATGTGTTCCAAAAGATGAACAAGCACATGTAATCGGTGAAGCTCACACTTCTTTGATTGCAAGACATTTTGGGGTAAGTAAAATAGTTACTCAATTGCAAAAATATTGTTACTGGCCTAAAATGCAGGAAACTATCACCAAGTACATTAAGGGTTGTATTATGTGTGCAACTAGTAAACCAAGTAACAAAAAATAGGGTTGTACACACCATTACCTGTTCCATCCCGTCCATTGGAAAGTATGTCTATGGATTTTCTTGGGGGTTTACCTATGTCTAGGAAGGGTCACAATTATCTTTATGTAGTAGTTGATCAGTTCAGCAAAATGTGTATCTTAATGCCATGTAAAAAGCAAGTCATTGTTGAACTGACAGCTCAAATGTACTTCCAATTTGTATGGGTTCATTTTTGGTTACCTACTTCTATTGTATCAGATCGAGATTCTCAATTCCTAGGAGAATTTTGGTCAGCTTTGTGGGGACTCATGGACACCAAACTGAAGAAGAGTACAGCCTTCCATCTGCAAACTGACCGACAAACAAAGGTGGTAAAAAGGGCAGTTGTGCATCTACTCAGAGGCTACTGCAGCAAGCATCCCAAGTTGTGGGATGAGAGTCTTCATTATGTGCAACATGCTTACAACCATGCGACACACTCTTCTACAAAGAGGTCTCCCTTTGAGACTTGTTTTGGTTATGTGCCTACAACTCCGATGGATTTTGCTTTTGGGAAAGATGATGTTGAAGATGGACAACATGATTCAAAGAAGGATTTGAGGTTCATCCAAAAAGTCCAAGCCATCCATCAGGAAGTGGAAGCACAGTTGGAAAAGAGTCAAGCCAAATACAAGGCTCGACATGATAAACATCGCACTAATCATCATTTTCAAGTCGGTGACCACATTTGGTTACATATCAGCAAGGAAAGAATGCAAGGCAAAGGAAGGAAGCTCAAGCCAATTCGGTATGGTCCCTTTGAGATCTTGGAAAAGATCGGAATAAATGCCTTCCACCTTAATCTTCCTCCATACATGAAAATCTATTCAATTGTCAATGTTGAGAACTTGAGTTGTATGAACCTCCGATGATATTGGACGAGGAGACTGACATTCAGTTTCCATCAGTTGATGATCTTTCACCAAAGTACATGTCAAAGTTGCTAGAGGATTTCATCCTAAACCGGAAGACCAAGACTTCATGAAGAGGAACAGTTGAGTACCTTAGAGTGGGACTGAAGGGGACAAATCCAAGCAAAGAAAAATGGATGGATATTGGTAAATTGAGGGAACTTTGTTGAAAAATGAGGTGTTTTATTAGCTTAATACTTTGTAAAAATTTAATATTGCTGATCTAAGTAAGCTCTTTCTTTGTTACATATATTCTTTGTGGGTGATTATCTTGAGTAACTCATTTTACTGTTGTAGAATGAAGAGAGAAGTTGATAGAAGAACTAGACAGGATATTACAAATATCACACAAGATGTAACGTGGAGAAACCCTTTCGGGAAAAAACTCCACCAAGAATTATTCTATTATTCAATCTCTGAATTACAATAGCTCCAATTCTTGCTTGAGAATGCTTCTTCTGTCTTTACCAATCTTCTTCACACCTACAATAACAATTATGAAAACTCTCTTCACCTCGAATGAGATATAGAGGCAATATGCAACCTTGTAATCTCCAAATGGTGATAATTACAATGCACAAGCTCAAGCCCTTGAAAAGGTACGCCATATTGCTTCAAGTTGAGTTCTATCGTAAGACTATAGCTTAGAACATGTGCTTTAGCCATTTGGGCATCCCAAACTAAAGCTACAACTCATCCTTCACTTCGGTGATAATTACAAAGCTCTTCCTCAAAGATGGCGCCCAAAAGAGGGTCCCACTTAACAAAGCCTTCAGAAATATCTTATCATGCATTGGAGTTAATTCCAAGAAAGCATCTTGGGCGCCCAAGTTGGCTCCAAGTGATTTCTTGTTAACTGAAACATTTACTCAACACCATTCCCAAAGAATGGTCATCCCCTGTTAATTGGAGGTAGTCCCTGTTATCTATCATACAACTCAATGTTATTAGCCATGCATTCCAAGTTAACTGAAGTTAATTAACATACAATTGAAACTAATTGAAGACAATTGAACCATAATTGAACTAAACTAAACTAAACTAAACTGATTTTGAACTGAACTTAACTGATCTAAACTGAACTTAACTAAACTTCAAATCCTAACTCCTAGGATCTGTTCATGCATTCAGAAGTGTTAACTGTTACTCTATATAGTTAACTGAACACAAGGTGAGTTTCACCTTACCATGTGTGCACCCACATGTTCCTATTATTTAGGAATAACTACAAATGTCAATTTCATGATTTATTTCATCCTAATCTTAGTGTTGTTGAACACATTCCAAGAACTCAGGAGATACATGAAATAATTAATGTTTAGGATTTGCAATTAAATGGCATCCTATTTCCAACAAACTTCACCCTCACTTACTTTTTGAGTAATCAAGCTTTCGAAGGTCCAAAATCTCTCCAATGGGGAGGACTGATCCAAAGGATCTTTGTCAAAAATTGAAGTTTCTCTTGTATCTTCAGAATTGGCATCATCAGAAAGGGAAAATTTTTGACTCCAACGCAACTCGAACAGATTCAAACGGAGCTACGGAGCCCAAGATACACTCAGTCAAACCTTGGTCAACCTTGGAGCCAAGTCAGAGAAAAAAGGGCCAAAATTTGACATCATCAAAAGTGGTCAAGACTGGCGTCAATGTGAAGATCTCGTCGGAAGCTTTCCAACAACGTTCTTTTCATGAAAAACGGAGTCCATTTGCACGAGATATAAGCAATCAAAGTTGGGTTGACTTTGCTGACATCAGCATGGTACAGTCAACAGTCTAGTCAACCGACACATCATCATCCACATCAACATCACAGTCGGCCACGTCATCATCTATTTCATCTTTAGTCAGCATAAACATCGGCAACCACGTCATCGTCATCAGCGAATGAGAGCTTGCCACGTGACACCCTCCTAGTGCGACACATGGCTCAATCGTCACTCCCCCTCCGATGTTGGTTTGTTTGCTAAAAATTCATTTGGGGGGATTCAATCCCACCTCCCAAATACCACACCGGTTGCCTACCAATTCGGCTATAAATCTATGCTTAACCATAAATGAGTGATGGTTTGTTTTGTTATTTAACAACTGCAAATCGATGGTTAAAAAGGCAGTGGCCGGGTTGGAACCTCCAACTGTTGGCCTAACAAAATAAGTGTGCACTGATAAGCCATTCGATGGCTTCAAGCTATATATGGAGTGTGGTTTATTTTTTTTAAATTTCAAAAACTGAACACCCCTAAAAATAAACAAAACCCTCTAAAATAAAATAATTAAACTTCTTAATCCTTTTAAGGATTAAAATGAAAAATCCTCCTGTAACAAAATAGCCCGGGGATGAATAATTTAAAGGGCTTAGATTAATTATATGGGATTTAACATAGATTTTATGTGTATAAGGGGGTTATTTTAAAGATATTATGTAAAAATGGAGAGATAAGGTGGATTTTGTAAATCAATTGGTTATTATCCCAATTGAGTAAATTTTTTGTATAAAAGGGGGGGTTTAGAGGCTTAGGGGGATTATCAAAATTATTCAGAATTATTCAAGTGTTGGAGACAGAGCATCTTGGAGAGATAGTTTTGTTGTTCCTGTATGTCGGGAGAATGCCAAAATTTCATCATGCTTGAAGGGAAGAGCTTGCAAACCGATGTAATGCCGAATTTTTGAAGATTTCAATCAGATCGGTCTACTCGTTGGAGAGGGGCCCGGAGACATAGTCATTCTTACGACAAACTCCGTTATCAATTTTTTTTTGTTCTCTCTTTCTCTTCTCATTCTAAATTTTGTTTTGTTCAGTTAATTATGTGTTATTTTTTCATTTTCGTAATTGGAGTTTTGAAGCTGTAATTAGTTTGCATTCTTAAAGCAATCGTCTTAGATCCTAAATCGGAGCAACATATGTCGACATATGCATACATTGGATATAATGGGATGTCCATATGAGTATGACAACATATGTATAGATATGCATATATGTATATAAATGTTTAATATGATGCTATTATGAATATAATCACGTGGTCACAATCATTCAATATTGAATGGATTACTTGACTATCATACTTCTATATATATATACAAATACACACGTAAGTGTTAATACTTATTAGAGAAGTGTATATATCTATATATTATATGTATATGTGTAAATATATGTACACATTTTATTATTTGTGGAATAAGATAATATGAGTTATACATTCAAATATAGAATGAACATTTTTGTGTATTAGTTAGTAACATGGTATGTGTATATATGTCAATCAGTGAATATAAGGGTATATGTACTCAAGCATGGATGACTATGCTTGGATACCTATGCGCATATCCACATATGCATGTATGTACATGTATCATCAACATGAACAATCAATTGCCATGAATAATATTTATATGTGCTTGTTAAACAAATTGAAAGTTATTATATATATACACATGTGAGAACATCTATATATATATATATATATGTATGTATGTATGTACATGTATATGTGTGTAATGATATAGGCACAAAAAACTAGGTCAACACATTAGAAGTGGCGTGGGAATGATAATACTAAGCCTTTGACCAACACTAAAATGAAGGAGGGTTGTCAACACATAGACTCCATAAGGCAACATAAATCTGCATACTTGACTAAGTCTAAAATAGTGAAGTAAACCAAGCATTAGAGCAGTCTCTTTTACCAAATGACAATGTAAGATGAGAATATGGATACCTAGCACATGGAATAAGAAAGATAAAGGTTGATTTGTATGCAACGTAGTGTGTAGCAATAAAGTTTGAACCATATGCAAGTATTACACATCAATAATGATCGATATGGAAGAAAACCATAGTCGATACTATTGAAAGGCATCATTATCTTTATGAGCAGCGAATTATTCAAACTTAGAAGGCATATATCATAATGATAAAGCAATGAAGTGATAGAGTCCGCACCATAAAGTCTTAGAATGCATAAGAACAGGAAAAGGAAATAGCTAAGTACATGCTTAATCTAAAGCACTTATTGAACGCTATATTTTGGGAGCAACTCATCTCTCCTTTGTTGCTTAATTGAACTATGACCAAGTCAATATTGCATGAGTTTCGCTTGTAAACAAATGAATTTTTCAAAGAGGGAAACTATGCCAAGAAGATAGGAATGGTGGCTACAACATGGCGCCAAATTATGAAAGTTCTTTAACCTATAGAATTCTAATCTGCTTGCAATTTGAATGTCATCATTTGAACATGTGAACTTTTGAATTGGTCTTTTACTGTTGTCAAATAGAAGGGTTGATCTGTAGTATTTTATGGTGAGTTTATACTTAGTTTGTTGTCACCTATTAGCTAGAGATGTTCAGTCTACTTTCATGGAGAGAGATGACATTTAACATGTTTTTTCTATAAGCTACAAAGTCTCCATTTCCTATATAAATAGAGAGGATAGTTATCTCTTTTGGACACATTATTCTACATTCTTCTACAAACTTATTCTGCTGCAATTATTCTGAGATTTGTATGTTCTGAGAGTTGTGAGAGATTTATGACTTACTTTGTGAGTGCATATTGATATCTTAAGAGAGAAGTCATAGTGAAGTATTAATTTGAGAGGATTAAGTGAAGCTAGTAAGTTGTTGTTGGAAGGTTGTGTGTCAAGTCAGTCAATTGGATCAAGTGTATTACGGTCATGAGGATCTAGTCTTCTCTTAATTGGAT
Organism: Sequoia sempervirens; assembly: GCA_007258455.2. Classification (NCBI taxonomy): domain Eukaryota; kingdom Viridiplantae; phylum Streptophyta; class Pinopsida; order Cupressales; family Cupressaceae; genus Sequoia; species Sequoia sempervirens. The sequence continues at coordinate 72,942,463 of VDFB02373365.1, forward strand.
TTATTTATGAAAGAATGAGATTTGTATGCTTTGTTTAGTACTGCTTCATAATACTTGCATTAGGGAATCATAGCATTTTCTTTGGAAAGGAAAAATAATTTTTATGCTTTTGTATGAAAGTCCTTATATTTACTCTATACTAGGAGAGATTTTTTGTCATTAGTATAGGTATACTAGGAATGATGAAATAAGAATAGCTAAAGGGTTATTCATAATGTGAAAAGTATCAATGTCACGAAGTGACTTGACACTATTGGCTTATTTTGTTAGGAAACCTTAGGAATAATAAGGTTTAGTGGTGCAACAATAGTTTGGAATAAATGATAGGATTATTCAATGTTAATCTGTACTAATATGATCACTTGATCATTGCTTAACTACTAGATAAAACCATAGGTTGTGAGTAATCAATTTGGGTTGAGAAGTATATTGAAACCTAGGATAGGATTAACCTATTAGGTTGGAATATTTACTTGATTACCCAATGGAATCAATATGCTAAGAATAACTTGCTTGGATGGGTTGTATGTTGTTATAGTTTGAATACTAATGCAGAGCAAAGGAAGAAACAACAATACTTAAAACAATTCAATCCTTTACCAAAATCACTTCAATTTCCTTGAATTTCTTCATGGCTACAAAGCCCAACTCTTCAAAACTTGAATCTAAACATTTATAAAATTAAAATCAGACCCTAATACATCTGAAAAATCATCATTTTGATAGAAATAAATCAATTACACAGCCTTATTCCTCTGTTTTATCAGATTTACAAATTACTTGCACTGAAAACCCAAATTTCGCTTGAAGGGAACCAAAACACTAAATCGGGTGTAATTTTCAAGAAAGATTGAATCTCAAAAAAATAAATAAATTTTTTAGCACCCATTTCTTCCATTAAAAACATATCTCATTTTTAGGTATACTTGTTTTGGAACACAAGCTTTCTTTCCAGACTTTTTTGTTACGAATTAGGTCGAAATAAGGAGATATGTATGCAAACAGTCACCTATAACTTTCACAAATACACAAATTAATCCAATCCCTCCGGTGAGACTTTAGATAATATCATTATGGACATTTTTTCCAATTTGTAGAAAAATCCAACGGTTAAAGTTTGAGAAAAATGAATTTTACTAAAAATTGTTACCCTAGATCAGGATTTAGACAATTTTGAGAAAAATGATTGTATTTTCCACAAATATTAACTAAAATGCATGAAATAAATTTGAAAGGGAAGTTGATTGATCTATCTTCAACTTACATCTAGTTTTGAACCATTAAAAATCCGTACAAGCCCGTACACAAGCCTGAAACAGTCAAATTTCTGGAAAATGTGCATAAAAACAAAGCTTTTTCATTATTTTCTTCAAGGTATCAATCACCAACGACCACAAAAGGAGTTCAAAAGCCTTTTTAAAGGAATTTACACCATTAAAAATCAGTTTCCAACTGATTTCCAACTTCCTACCCATGTTTAGTCTCTAATGACCCATTAACTCCTAATTTATGCAACTTTTACACTTTGATTGCAATAATTGTTGACATCTTTATATTTTTTGCAAATGACTTTTAAATGACTTCTACAAATAGAAAAAAATGAAATCATTTACAAAATAGAATCATGGTTAAGGTGCTTCTGCACCAAATACATAGGTTTAGGTTAACCTACTTGATAAGAATGTTTGTTGAATATTGATTATATTTGGGATTTGGGTTTACTAAGGTTGAGACTCACCCATGTGAATAAGTAAATCACTTGATTTTTTGAGATACTATATATATAGAGACATAGGTGGGATTACCTATTGAGTTAAAGTGGCTACTTGGTTAGTTGCACTACACTCTTGAAATGAAGTCACATTGTTGACAAGATTCTACTTTGAATGAAAGGGATTACACTCTCGAATGGAATCATCTATTGCTATGGCTATTCTTTGATTGAGGTCAATCATTGATATGGTTATTCTCTTGATGTGAACCACTTATTAATGAGATATATTACTGATTGAGTTAGTTATTTATGAATATTTAATCTATGAATAGAAGAAGCTTATGTAGCTATACTTTAGGTTATTAAGATATTCCTAGGATTAGGTTGTCTATCTAATGGAGGGAATAGCTTGGAAAGATATTTATGCAAAGTTATTGTGTAAATTAGAAAATCTTGTATGTTATACCTAGGAAGTAGAATACCATTAAAGGGAGAAAATAACTTATGCTTAGGCTTTATTGGTAAAAACACTATTATAATTTGGAAAAGGGATTAGGTTATTTCTAAGGTTAGGGACTACCTATAGAAGGAAATTACCTAAGCATAGTATATCAATGGTCATAATCCAAACTAAGCTATAGAAGTGTATGTGAATAGGAAGACTATCACTCAAAGTACTAGGTGAGAATACTTTGGCCAAAGTAGTGTAAGTAGCCACTGTTTACATTGTCAGTTCACTGTGTTCCTTTTATGCATTCTAGTTCAATATTTTCATACTTGTAGAATGGTGACCGTATGAATAGGTTATAGTTTGTAGAACACAACACTAATCTCAGATAGGCTATTGTTATGGGGTTTACCAACCAATCTCTTCATTGAAGGGTAGGGCCATCTATCAAATGATAGATGTGTGGGGGACCACATATGAGTATGTGGTTGTTGTGAAAGCGCTTGATTGATGCTTATCCTCATCATATGGTGGTCGAGGTTTGCGGATGCTTGTGCCAGCATTGGGAACAAATGGAGTGTATACACTAGCGAGCAAGGACATCCAAAGGGTATGCACCATTGCAGCAACATCAAGATCAGTTTGTATATCTATTATGAGATGAAGCTCAAAAGAGCTATGTATGTATCATGTACCCATTTATATGGAAGGGTGTAATCTTGAATGAAAAACTTGAGTTTATTCAATATGAAATCAATGTTATGGAAATATTTGTGAAATTAAAATGGAATGCAATGGAAGTTTGGTAATAGTATTATTTCAAATATGCATGTAATTTACATTATGGAGAGAAAATTTTCTATTGCTATGTTTTGGCATCATGGTTATTCACTTCAGATGAAAACATTGGAAGTTTTACTGAGTAGAACACTGGGGTTGTTACATACTAAGATAACTTTGTAAGATGTTAGTTGTCCAAGTGCGCACTAGCAAGCTTAATATCCTTTGTGTTTAATCTTCCTTTAACTATGTAAGGACTTCAAATGTGTTCATCTATGATGTGAAATGCATATGTTTTATTATAATTTAGTGCAACACAGAATTCAATAGATTTGCGCTAGTCTTGTGCTCTCCTTGAGCCTTAACCAACTCTTCCTTTAATTCCATCATATTTTTTTTAAGTTGAGTTGTGATATTATCAAGGTAAGAGTATAGCCTAGTAGAATTTTCCATCATCCCAAGAAAACCATGCACTTATAGTAACATGGAGTAACATCAAATAGATGCTTAGGAGTTAAAAGAATATTTTGAGAACCATCTAACTTAGTTTTAATAAATTATCTAGGGCAAGGTATAAGTAATTTGATTGTATCACACATGTTCAATCCACTAGCTAGGAGATCCTAATATGCTTGATTAACATGAGACCTCACCTATGTTGTGTTGGACTCTCCTTTCCTCATTTGTACATGTTATCTACCTCGCTTTAAGTGGATTTAGAAACCTAAATTTCCTTCATATGTATTCCCTATTGAGAATGAATATGAGATAAACTCTATGGTGAATACTTATCTTATTCATGTGTATTTGATATGATTATTAGTGGTGCTTTTCATTTCTACACAAAGGATAAAGATACTAAAATTTTTGTTTGTTGAGTTACACTTGATGGACTTACATTTATTAAAGGAGGCATATGTGCAACTATACCCTTCTACACAAGAGTGTGACTGCACATTGGGACATGCTTAGGGAAAAGTAGGTTTTTCTATGAGGGAAGAGCTTATGGTTGCTCATCTCTTGGTTCACTAATCTTCACAACTCTTACTTGGTGCTTCTTGCATGATTTGGAAGGGGGTGATGAAACCCTATGTTTTATCTTGTATATTGTAACTAATACAAAACATTTTCCTATCACAATCTCTTCTTCCCTAAGATTAGGTGGAGTATCACCTATACCATCCTCCTCTTCCTATGTATTTTTTAGTTGTATTGAACACAATAGTGAGATAAAAATTAAACAGTGAGATAAGGACCTATAAGAAAATACTGCCTCTCAACTTCCACATTCTCTATTATGACAACATAAGAAAAATAATTTTCCTTCTTTATTGAGGTGATATTAGTAAAGTGCACTCATGTTTAAAGTGCCTAAATTTTGCAAAACATTTCATCGGGTATTGTTGAAGCACCTATAACCAATGCTGCCATTGGTCTACACACTAAAGCTTAAGGGATTGAACCCACTCTTTTCTTTTATATGCACTCACAATTGCATTATGTGGATCCATAAAGGTGAGCATAAGACATGTGAATTGTATTGGTAGAATTTAGACAAGCTTGAATATAGTTTCACTTGTGATTGAGTCATAGTATTATAATACATGAATAATTAGTAAGGAATCAAAATAGAAATCCTTATCTACTTCTCAAAATAATTATGCATCTCTATGATTTATTTTACCAAATATGCACAATGATTATACTTTACCTTGTTCATTGTAACCTGATAACCAACATAAGCAAGGCCAATTGGAATATGACCCCTTTGGATTTATCCAATAATTTTATTCTAATACAAGAACATATTACTCTTGTTTTTGGATTGGGAATTTATTTGACTACCATTCCATAAGTACCTTTGTACCATCCATATACCTAATATATTATCTCCCCATTTCCAAAAGTATACATTGTTTTATCAATATCTTCACGCATAATTTCCAAATATTCTTATTTTTATTTTATTATAAGGTAGAGTTATAAGCTCATTAATCATGCTATGGTTTATAGGGATTTGTGCATTGTCCCTTAAATATTAGATTCTATTGTGAAACTTGCTAACAAAAACCAAACTAAGGACTTGTGTTATTGAAGTATGGTAACTTGTGCAACTTAACAATCCTTGTTCACCAATGCCTCACCCTATACATTCTATTTGTATATTTTTGTACCATTTTTATTTTAAAATTCCACCAAAATTTCTTCTATTGTATACTAATCATTAAGCATAGAAAAATGATTATGCTCACCACTATTGAAGGTGAATAAGTGCCCTAGAATTTCCTTCCACTAGCATTGATCCAACATGGCTACTCTCATTAGTTTCATATATGTGGATGTGACCATCATACCATTGGGATTTTTTGGTATTTCAACATTGTCTTGCATAATCTTAAAGTCTCTTTTACTACTTTCACCTATCATATGTTCTATCTTCTTGTGTGGCTAGGTTGCCTTCATGGTGCCATTTTTACTCTAAAAATATTTTCTAACAACTCATTTGTTACACAATGACTTCATTCCAAAATGTACAAAGTGTAGAGGAGATTTTTTCTTCTATGGAATAATGACTATTTGGTGAATTGACAAATAAAATGACATGTGTTTATATATTTTTGCATCAACTCACAATCATGCATATAATCCTCTCAACATGAGTATATAAAAATAAATCATTTGCATTACCATGACTCAATTCTACATTATATTTTATGACTTTAACATCTCATCACGTTGTATTTTAGCTTCCAATGTACACTTTTTCACTTTTATGTCACTTCTCTACCAATTGTCCTCTAACATGCATCCTATCATAGTTTTCACCTTTTTCATCTTTTAATTATAAAATCTTGCTAATCTAGCATGTAGTGAGGATCCACACACATCCAATAAAAATCACCTCATGGGCTCTCTTGTTATGTCCACTTTCTATCAAAATTAATTTGGTAGTAATATTAATCCATTTCTACTTTATTGTGGACTAGTATTTTAATTTGGAAAAATATTACATTTTGTAGCATCGTAAATTGTCACCCATGACAATTTCAAACTATGCTTTTCCCCCCTTTAAATTATTGGACCTAATTAAGCTCATAATTTCCAAAATTATGTATTCCACAACTTATTTTAAATATTTTACAATAATTTGCAAGCATAAAACAAATGCTCTCATTGAATCTTTTATCTCTGACACTTTAAACCCTCAAAAATAGGGTTGGGACACTGGTGCCTAGGGTGCCTATGTCCCCCTATTTTGGCTCCAAATTCAAATATGTTAGTTGTGGCATATTATTATTTGAAATTTCAATGTCTAAAGTTGACTGTTGAGATTTAATTTTCAATAAATTAGAATAATAGCATATAAATACCTAGTTATTGCATCATTTCAAATTATCTAAGCATTAAGGAGAACTTATGATCTAGCAATTATCAAAAGCATTCAAGAGAAAGTCAAGAGCAACCATTAAAGGATTTATTGCAGCAATTCAAGATCCAACATCATGTCAAAGTTTATGTGAATTTTTTCATGTTCATTTTTTGTGAAGGCTAACCTTTGTTGTAGGTCTCCAAATAAAATTCAAGCATTCAAACAAGGTCCAAGATCTGTTACACCCCGGGGTGGGAGCCCTAGCTCGGTTGGCTAAATCTTTCCTGTTGCAGGAGGTTGGTCACAAGGTCTAGTCTCCTCCACCCCCATGGTACCAGAGGGTGTGTCGCGCCAGCGCCGCTGATCACGTTAAAAAGTTAACCAGGCACACTACAGTTTATAGGGGGTCATGCTACCCAATTCTTGCAGTCTAAAAAGAAAAGATTTGTTACACCCAAATTGTGTAATTACTATTGTACTAGTACAATGTAGGGTAAATATGAATGTAACTTGAATTCTAAGATGAATAAATTGTGCTTGCACTTTGTTATTGATGCATTATGTAAGAATGTTATCTCATTTAATGTTATGTAAAGAAATGCATAAATGTGTGAAATGGATGGTTATTGAATGTATATTCTAACTTTGGAGATGCATTATATGTAATTCATATTTTGTTGAATAGTTGACTACCTTTGAGCATATGTTAATGGATGCAGGTATAAGTTCAACTCCTCGAGGCGAAGGGGAAGTAGATCTTGGTCGAGTAACCAGTAATGTAACCTATTTGAGATTACACACACCATAGTAGAATAATTGAGTCAAGCTATTATATGGGAAGTTGGTAAGTCATCCTTAGTTGATATGTCTGCATTAGTAAAAGTCTTGTTTACTATTGAGTGCATTATCGAGTGATGATTATCTATTTGAGCTTATGAGTTCTTTCTTATATTACTGTGGTTGCATTAACGAGTAGGAAGTACATGGAGTATGTATATGTACACACATGCATGTCGATGAAAAACCATATGCATGAAGGAACGCACACATGAGTGTATATAGGTAGGCGTACCTATACACACTTATGGATGAGTTGCTTATACGTATGGAACTATCAATTGTGTCTAATGACATGTATATGTATATGTATAGATATATCACATGTAGGTGCTTATCAATGCAATAGTAATTGTGTATGACTTTTGTATGTAATTGAAGGTGTATATATATATATAATATATATACATATATCCATATGTATATATGTATCAATACATGCATATAGTCAAAAAATGGATATGCCCATACGAATGTATCGATACATGTATGCATATGTATACATGTACATAGAGGAATATATATACACACACACACATAGTTGATTCGATCAACATTAGCAAGCTTTCATGCCGATTCATTAACTAAATCAAAGGCCAAGCATATTATACTTGTGACTATGTTTTAAAGGCCTCAAATAGTACTAAAGCTATTCACGCATTTAGAACAAATATTCTACAAAACAATTCATAGTCATGAAGTCGATATGAGAAGAAGACTTAGTCGACACCTTATGTGGAAACATCTTGGACTTATTAAACTCTTATGCCATGTCATTGAGTAAAATATCAACATCAAATAGAAACATGCAAGATTATTTATAGCAAGTCGATGAATTGGTCAAACTGGTAAATGAGATGAATCGACTCATATAAGACTAAGTCAACATGGGCTATGTGTTACACATTTGATATTGACCAGTTCAAGTGAAAAACTGCACCAACTTTGTAGTAAGTTTATTCTTTATTTGGTGCCACCTTATGAATCCTACTTTCTCTAGATGTTCATTGTGAAGGAAATTCAAATTACACATTTTTCATCATGTGTTTATTTGAAATGGTCTTTTATTGTTTTCATCAAAAGAGGTTGACTTGTAGCATTGTTTTGCTAAGTATGTCCTTCTTTGTGTGCCACCTTTTAGCTAAGTTAAGTGAGTGGCTATGTATGGTGATTGTTGTCAACACTCATGCCTATTTTTTTGGATGATAAGCCTCTTTTCTACTGTATAAATAGTGGAGAAAACTCACTTGTTTGGGACACATTCTATAGACATTATGCTCAACATTTTATACTTTTTGCTTTGCAATTCTTATCTACAATATTCTACTTTATTTAAGGAGAGAAAGAGAGAGTTGTGAGAGTATTAGCATATTGAGTGATGTACAATATCAACTTGAGAGTTAGGGGATTATTGTGGCATGGTTGAAGGAATCAAGCATAATCTAGTTGTTGTTGTGGGAGAGTTGATTTGTATTCAATCGATTGGATAAGCAAAAATAGGCATGAGGATAATCTTCTTTTTTTTTTTTAGCTTTTGAATGATTGTTTCATGATTACTATAAATTGTCTATTATGTGTACTTGCATTTAGGAAAAATAGTATTGCTTTGAAAGGAATTAGAAGCCATTATATTGTTTTGTGATGTGCTTGTAGATACTCCATAATAGGAGGATTTGTTTGTCATAAGTATTAACATACTAAATATGATTTAGCAAAGGTAGCTTAAGGGTTAATCATACCTAGGCTATTGATTTAACTAGGATAGCTAGTAGTTTTCTCCTAGGATTGATTATAATTTATGGAAGAGAGCTTGTACATTTACTTTGTTAAGCAAATATATCTTAAGTTTGCAGGAATGGTGATAGGCTATCTCCAAGGTTATAGATTATCCATTGAAGGAAATACCTATGTGTAGATTATAGTGGCCTTAAGTCAAATTGGGCCTGAGTAGTGTATGTGAATAGAATGACCTTCACTTGAAGTACTAAGTGAGAACACTTTGGCCAAAGTAGTGTGATTGCCTCTAGCTCCACTATCAATTCACCGTGAGCCAGTTATTGCATGCTAGTCCTAGATTGTTGGTTTACAAGTTCTAGTCATGTAGGACACAACACTAAGCTTAGTTGGTTGTCATTATTGGTTACTCTACCAATCTCTTCGTCGAAGGTAAGGGCCATCTATCGAATGATAGATGTGTGGGGGACCACATATGAGTTCGTGGATGGCAGAAAAGCACTTGAGTGATGCTTCTCCTCCATAGTAGGTGATAGAAGACCAAGATTTGAAAGGAGAATACTGGACCATCTATAACTATTTGTTTCAAAGCTCAGTTGATCTATGTATGTAACTACGTACATTCTTGTGTTATTGTAACTTGGGAAATTGTTGTAATGAAATGGAATCATTTTTGTATATCGTTACGAAATCTTTGTTTATATATTCTTAATAAAGAAAATAATTTTTTTATTGCAATGGCTTATTACATAGTTTATTTACTCGCACAGTTAAAACTTAGGAAATTTTCTTCAGTGAAGGGTTGACATGTTACAAGATCCTTAAAGTGATGTCTATGAATTAAGTCCTTCAAGGAAGCCATTAAAGGGTGGTGAGTTGCAACACTTTATGATTTCATAATTCCTTCTTATCATTTATCCATTTATCATTGACATTGCCATTGTGGAAGTGGAACACTAACACGAGATTTGACCGAGGCAAGCTGCTAAAATGACACAACATTTCTTCTATTTGTGAATGTGCAAATCTTAGGTTGAAGAGGAATGAAAGGAAGATTGTAGACACTTTATTCATTGTTGCATTTGAAACCCTAGGCCTTGACAACTCATGAAAACTCAAATATAGAAATATTTGACAACGACCCGACAAGTTTGTAAATGGGAAATGGAAAGGTAGATCCGACATTAGAGGACTATGAAAAACATATTTGAAAAATACCTAGTAGGACAATGGCACCCCTGAAGGAAATGTCCTCAAAAAATTAGCTGAAATTAATACCACGGGTGCACAATTTCTCCCCTTTCTATTCCCATTGTCTAATTCTCTCTGTGACATTCCAACTATGTTGTTTCTATGTTAAAGTAATTATTTGCATCATTAGCACAATTATATCATTGCATTTCATCATTAGGACATTTCCAAATTTGGTTGAGGGTTGGTTGACTCACCTATCAGGTTGTAAGTCAACCTCAAACCTTGTCCAAATCCATCAAACCCCCATTCCATCTTTGCATTTCCATCCCTACACACAAGATCCCCCCATTATTAATGAAATTAGGGAAAATTATGGAACCCTACGGAAAAAACCAAAAGGCATCCATTTCCCCTACATTTCATTTTGGTGAACCCGACCTATTAAATTTATATACCTTCTGAAATTTGCAATAATTTATCCTAGATCTAAGTTTTGTATATCATTGTTTTGCATTTCTCATTTAGGGTTTAATTTTTGCATCACAAAAAGACATACAGATACAAAATATTGCATTCATATTACATCATAGGGTTTATTTCAGTAATTTTAGCTCAGGTCTACATTCAAATTACATTAATTAGGTTATACAATTTTGAAACTGTGCATTGCATGCATTTAGGCATCTTTCATTTAGGTCAAAAAAGTGAAAAATTGCATAGCTTTGTTTTAAAATTGCATCAAATCATCATTTTCAGAAATTTGCATCTTGGAATTAATCAATTATTACATCTTGCATCTAAAAATTGCATTCAAAATTTGTCATTCATTATTCACATATTTGCATAATTGCACTTTACATTTCCATAGTCATAAAATCAATAAAATTTGGAAAAATGCTCACTATCAAATCTATCTGCACAGAGAATTGGGAACATTAAATAGTAACAAACACACTCACACTTCAAATTTCTAGTCACCCTATCTACGACATAGGTGCCATGGGAACCTCTATCCTGCACTTTGTGGTTGTGTTGTCTATATTCTATTTTTGCATTTCAAAATTGTCATTTTTTTTCAACATTGTTGAGTGTTTGCATTCTTAAGTTCATAATCCTAAAATTGATCAAAATATAGAAAATAATTCACTATTAGACCTTTTTGCACATAAACACAAAACCTTAAATAGTATAATAGACAATAAAACTTTTAATTTTGCAAAAGCCTGCCTAGGACATAGGCGCCCTAGGTGCCATTGTCCTGCCTTTTTTGGCTCAGATTTTTGTGACAAAAAGTTCTTAGAATTCTCTATCATGATTTGTTTTTGTTTTCCAGTCACCCATTACACAATTTTTCAAAATTATATTCTTTGGTCGAACTAAAAAGCAAGCTACCATTAACGCCTTCTTTCACAAATATTTCTCATCAATAATATTTCTTCCTTTTTCTTTCTCCTTTACTGCAAATTTTACAAAAGCTATCAAGGTAGGAGTAATCTCATCTGGTTGTGCTAACTTTCAACATGAATCGTGTAACACTAAATATCATATAATTTCCTAACTAAATCATTGTGGAAAGTCATCCATGTGCTAACTTTTTACTTCAACACAATTATGCATTTCTATCAAAAAATTAGCAGCTTTATCCAAATTATCTTGAGATAATACATCATCATTCTGCCCCTTACAAATTTGCAATTTCCAACATTTCTTTAATTCTTGAATGTCCAGCTCTATACTCAGATCAATATCTACTTTGTTAATTCTCTCAAAAATTGAACACAAGCATTTAAAACTTCTCTTATTTGAGCATTAATTTTATCTACTTCTTTTTCTAACTAGCACATAATTTCTCTTCTGAAATTCATTGCATGTGTCCAGTAGTGAGGCTCCTTAATTTCATCTTTGCTCAAAATATTTTCCTTTAATAAAACTTCGCTAGATAATCTTTTCATGGCTTCCAATTTTGGAAACACCATATCATGAAACTTCTCATTATCCTTGCAATATTCAAATAACTTATCAACTTCTTCCTTAAGGAAAAGGAAGTTCTTCTATATTTGGGCAATAGTATCAATGACTTTATTTCGTTTCTCAAAAAAATTATCTATCTAGGCCTGAGTAGTTTGGACCTAGGACTTCATTCTTTCCATTTTATTTACATCCCCATTGGACAACACTACAAGGGAAACATGTGTATCTCATTCACTTTAAATGTGAGTAACCAAATTCTTAATGAAATCAGTTAACTCCATAACTTGGTTCCTTAATTAAGCCTTAGTAGCTTCATCCTAATTCATTCTTTGTACTATAATACTAACTAACCCATGAAGCTCCTTATTTTCTTGAACTTTATTGATGGGACCCAAATTAATGATAGAAATATTAAAATATTTCGACTATATAATTCTGCTATCCTTATCTACAGTATGAGTTGCCATATGTAAAATTCTTGATCTAGAAGCATTCTTGGTCATATGGGACCTTATTTTGAATTTTTTTTTTCTCTTTTTCTTTCCATTCTACTCAAAAGACTTTCTAGATTCAACTTAGGGGTATCTATTATAGTCTACTTATGTTTTGATTGTCCCTACAACCAATTCAGAGTGGTAGATTATTTTGTACTCTGATCATGTGGAGATATAGGATGAGAAATATTAGTTTGAATGTTTTCTACATTTACATATGTTTCTTCTATTGGTACTTGCTCCACTTTTGGTTCTTCATCACATACCCCTTTTGATAACTTTTCTTGATTGAGTGGCACCTTGGCATCTTGATTCAAATTGGCCATATTATCCTTTTCTTGGGCCTATTGTTTCTCAAAAAAATCTCCATGTTGTCCATAGCGAGGGGCTAAAGAACTTCCTAGAAAATAAGAGCAAGAGTATTCTCAAAAACTTGGCTCAAAAGTGTTACGTTAAACTTAGACGAAACCATAGCAATAACCTTATTGGGCATGTGAGATAAGTGAGCAATGAAATTTTTTGGAAGGTCAAGAAAAGTAGAAGGGAGAGAAACATATGAGATGATCAATGCAATGGTAGACATGGTAAATTGAGGCAGTGACATGGAAGGGGAAGAAGTATGGGAAGTAGGTGATAGCCTAGGGGATGAATCAATGGTTATAGGTGCAATGGGAGGAGTAGTGGAATGATAGGTGGAATAGAGGATATGGGGGAAGATGTAGAAATGGTAGGGGAAGGTGAAGGGATAGAAGTTGAGGTGGTAGAAAATGGAAGAGGGCCCTCTTAAGATGGAGGAGGTTGTTTAGTTGTGCTAGGTTTAAACTTCTTGGTCTTTTTGATATGAAGCCTTGTGTCCTCAAAATATTCATTTTTCCTCATATATACTCTAGGCTTGGTTGTGGGTTGCATCTCTTCTTCTTTCTTCATCTTCCCTTTACCTTTTATTTTAGAGGAAGGACCTACCTTGCTTTCCTTTTTTTCCTTCTCTTCCTCAACTTCATCTTGTCCTTTCCCTTCATCAAAAGAATTCTTCTCTTCCTCCATTTTATCAAATGTGAACTCAACTCCTTAGTCTATCAAAGCATAAGACTATGCTTCCACCCATGTCTTGGTGAATCTCATTACCAACCTTGTTATTAATTTGAGGTCAATGACCTCTTCAGTCGAATCAGGAAATGGTATGAGATTGTTAGCTACCTCATTGTATTCCTTCTCTTGTAGTAGTTGGCTATCATCTTCAACTTGATCTAGAACAACAAAGGGACAAAGCTTTCTAATGTACTCAATAGATAACCTTGAGAAAGTCTTCAATCTGACCTCTAATTCATCTTCACATTAGCCCAAAAGTATTCAATGTATAGTTTATGTCTATATTGTTGGCACACATTCCTCTTCATTTTACCATACAAGTTAAAATGTTTCCTAGTATTATGGAAAGCCAAGTGGAAAAATTGCAACTCTACATCCAACCCTTTTGTCAACTTATGAGCAAGACAAGCATACAATCCTCTACCTACTACCATGGGATAAGGTACTCTACCCCTATGCATATCTTTGAGTAATCTATTGGAAGTGCAAAGTTGTCTTGTAACCTCCAAACGTACCATCTTGTCATTAGGGTACTTGGGAAATCTATATGGAGTACCAAAGAATCCCTCCATTTTGAAATAAGTAAATTAAGAAAACTAAATAAACTAGTACCCAAACTTTTGAATAAAGTCCATGACAAAGGAGCATAACCTTATATTCAAATCTTCTTGTAGTGTCCTTACAATATACATGATGAAGACATCATTCACCCTCTTATAATGATTCATAGCATTATGTAATGACAATTGAGGGTAGTAATCATAAACTTTGTACTAGTGAGGATAATTACCAATATGACCAAGACATGTCAATCCTCTATATTTGAAATTCTTAGCCAATGTGTAGAATATATAGGATGTCATATGGAAGATTTTGGTCTCCCTCACCATAGAAAATTGGTGATGAATATTACCACTTATTATTTGAGCCCAATGAATCTTTTGTGTTCCCCTAAGAATCTCCTCTACATAGTAAAACATCTAATTTTCAAAGGTTGAAGTGAAATCTAGACCCATAACTTTGCTCAAAAGAGTTACCAAATCATTGATCTTAGGAATGAAATCTTTCCTATACAAGTGCTTAGTTAATTTCATAGCAAAAGATTTAGGAGTCTTCATCCAAAGGTCATTCACAATTTTCATACATTGGTTAGCAGTTACATCTGTTGGGTTTGTTCTCTAGTAGCCAAAGTCATGGTTGGATGGACTCGGATATCAAAAGTCTCTATCACGGTTGCACTTGATAGATCAACTAACACCCTTCCATCTATAACTATTTATCTTTTTAGAACTTTGATAGTAGTGTTCCCTACACTCCATGATTAAAACTGGACATTGCACTAAAGTAGGAAAGCCAATAGCATGAGCAATTTCATTTTGCACTATCTTCTTAGTATTAGGAGTGGGATTGTTTCTTAACATCCTTTCTTTGAAATCCTCCATATCAATATGACCAAGGTTGGTATCTCCAACAAACTTTCAATTAGAAGTAATCTTGGTCTCACGATAGACTCCCTTGAATTCGAACTTTATTTTGACCACCCTTGTCATTTAGCTCTACATAAAAGACATTAATAAATATCTTGCAACAGTTTCATATTCAAAGACCATTTATACTATGCAAATTTTAATAATCTCTAAATCCATCACACTTTACATATAATACCTAACTCCTTGTATTGAATAACTCAAAAGCTCATATAAATTTTCCCCTTAAAATTTAACTTCTTTTGTACTTATCACTCCATTGAGAGATTTGGGGTGAGCAAAACCTAGAGAAATCATGTGGACACAACCTAACGGAAAAATTATCATGACAAATCTTTAAAATCTCCCTTCATGTAATCCAACTACGAAAAAACAAAAGGTACCGAACCCTGCAAAAAACGAAGAATTAAAACCCTAAATTCAAATCAAAATTGAAATCCAGCAACAACAAATACTATTGCAGAAAAGCGAACACAAAGTTCCAATTGTGGAAAAATGAGCTATGGTCAAATGGATATCCGACCTCCGCAATAAACGGAATTGAACTTAACAAAACTTGCGAAAAAACTTACTAAACCAGGATACTGCGGAGAAAACCAAAGATAACGGATAAATCTGCACTACCCCAAAATTTATACAGTATCAAAAACTTCGCACTTTAGCGAATCACAACGCCCAATCGACAACAAAGAACTGAGGAATTACACGGACATGCTGACCTTGGGCGAACGTCACAACAATCTGCACAAAAGAAAACCTTCACAACTATATTTTTCAAAGGCTAACCACTCAGTGGAAAATATGAAATGGTAGATTTACCTACGACCAAGACCAAAGACGAACGAGACAAAAATTTGTGCAAGCAAAATGCTCCACGAATTTTCGGAACAACATCCCAGACACTCGAAAGGCACAAATCTTTCTAGCAATTTGATGCACATGGGTATGCCCTAAGTGAATTTTGCCCTAAAATATTTAAGACTACACCACGCTTTTTTAAGGCAAAATACAGCTCTCAACAATCTGTAAATCATTCAAACACCAATCCAAAACCAAGGTTGCAACGACCAAGATGAAAATGGTGACCGTGACACACATCCACCACCCAACAAACTAGGTGACTCAATTACTCACCTCAAAACCCTTAATTCCCTAAGGATAACATCTAATGTTAGAAATTTAAAACAATTATTTTCTCAAACATGCCCTCAAATTTCAGAACAAGCCCTACCCACCATATTTGAAAGAAAATGAGTGAGAACTTAGGAAAATATCTGGGTGCACAAGAAAAATTTGAAATGGGGCTTGGAAAGTAGCAAATTTATAGCCACAACCACTAGCAAATCTAAGGAGCCTTCAACAATAAGCAAACAAACTCAAACAAATTCAAATGACACAAAAAGGGGTGTTCAACAAGTTATACTCTTCGCTCCCTAAAGCATAAATGAGTCTTTGTTAACAAGGTGGTGAGCACCTAACAAACCTCTGTGGAAATTAGACCACCAAATTTCATTGTGGGAAAATGATCACCACTGGACCTTGTGGGAAAATGACTACCATTTAAGTTTGTCCGAATGAAGGTCGTATCCACACAATAAAAGACAAAGCCTAGCAATTCTACCAATGACAAAATTTGCACTCAAAAGATAGTACGGAGAATTTGAGCTCATCCAAATGACCATCAAATCCCACAATCTCATAAAAAGGTTGAATCTTCTCCAAATGACCTCAAACTTAACGATCAAAAACTACAATTATTTAAAAGAAAAACCACCTAAAACAAACTAAATCAAAACACCTAAAAAGACAAAATTAAAAAAAGGGGGTCCTTATGCAAGACACAAAAGATCCCTCACCTATGAATTGACCCAAGACATGAAACTAATAAAATTGAGACAAATAATGCATATGAAGACTGCTACAATAATGAACATAATAAATAAGGAATAAGAAATAAGAAATGTATAAAAATATTAAACATGAGAAAAGAAGTCCAAGCTTACATTAAATTATACTATTTATAAATGTATAAAAATCGAATTAGGTAATACAAATTCAGAGTCAAAGACGTTACAATTTTATAACCGTTACTTCATGCGGATCAAGATTACTCGCCAATAAACTCGTGTCAATTTTATGAGGCCAGCCTACCTATTTGGTACCTCATCGTATTGCATATAATAATTACAAGGAAATTTAAAAAAAATTAAAAACAAAATTAGAATAATTTTGCAGGAGAACTATGGAACTTTTTGAATGGCCTGGGCAATGATTCCTATGTGGGTCCTAGTTCCTAAATACATAAGAATAGATTTGATTAAATGCCTGAGAATTCATTGTTAACCGTCAAAAATCATACATAGTGGATACATCATCATCATTAGTGTGCCAACGAATCCCGACTTAAACGAGATAAGAGTTACAGATCGTGACTCGCATTAACATACACAGTGGACCTTTCTATCCGTTTGAATTGCATTTGAATTTAAATTCTGTAAATGATTATATCTAAGAAACTTGAATTAGGGAATTTCACACACAAATCGCAGGTAGTTGAGATTAAACGATATGACAATCTGTTTGCTGGAATTGGAAATGGATGCAACCTTGTCTATTACAATCCTACAATGAAGAAGAAGAGGAGAAAGAGGACGAGACTGAATATTCTAATTTGTAAGCTGTGAAGCGGATAACTGCAGAAAACATAAGTCTTGAGAATTGCTCTGATGGGGACTCAACCTCAGCCTGTTCAAGATACTCTCAAGAAGGTAATGAACAAAAACTCCATTTCCATTATTTGGAATCCATTTGTTTGCCTATTTCACATAATTTGCACTTTGCAGACATTTATTTCTCTAGCATTTCTTCTTCCTCTTCTAAATTTTTTCAGAGTTTATAATTGGTGAATTCCAGTTGAGAACTGTACTTCGGCTTTGATGCCACTACTACGGGGTGTCTCTTTGTAAAAGTTATCCAGTATAATTGTGAAAATGCCCTTGGGAGCTGTACTTGGGCTTAAATGTCTCTTCCATCAAATTTCCCCAATATAACTGATAAATTCAACTTACAGAGTGCTCTTGGGCTTAGATGCCAGAATCTTGGGCTATATCTTTCATCAAACTTAGCCAAATTTACCCAGGACTCGTATCTACCCTCATTTCTTTGCAGGATGTACTTCAGATTAGATGTCACTACACAGGGGTATATCTTCTTTTAAATTTATCCAGTTCTTGCGCCTGGCCTGTATGACAATAAGATTAGCTATTCCACGTTTGTGGATAAAACATGAGCATGCCTCCTGGGGTTTTGAACATGGGTGTCCTTTCACTATGAAAACCTGGATAATTTATCGCTTGAGCACATCCCATTTGACAAACAAATGATTTCTTTATCTTAGATGGCCAATAAAAAATATAAATTTCTTGTCATGCAAGAGATGGAAAAAGACTATTTTCAGAATCTAAGAATTCAAATGATTATTATGTCTTGTTTTTGGGGTTGTGGTGTGGGTACCAAAAGCCTTGATGAATTATTATTGTTGCTTCGACTAGTTTCTGAATTTTGGCAACATATAGAAAGATGTGTTTTTTGTTTTCGTTTCTGAATTTTGGAAAGATATAGAAAGATTTTGTACTTGGCCAGGCAGATTTCTTAGTTTTCCTTATTTCGTTCGTTTTTGAATCAATTAATTGTCTCTTCTCTCTATTTTCTTATGGTCTCACCCACATCTGGGGTGGTTACTTTTTCTTAATATGATGTCAATTTTTTAGTCAGTATTGATGGATCTTTGCTTTGACTTGCAGGTGGATCAAGCCATGGCTCGGCTCCAAGAGATTCAATGCACTATTGCTGGAGGTTCCAAATTATGTGCAGGAGTTCCTTTGAGTCCAAGAAGCACCAGGGGATACCTGCGGACCAGCCTAAGATGCAAGCAAGAATCTCTAAGGATGAAGGAATTGGCTATGATTGTGGATGAAGAGACTAACCCAGACAAAGGTACAAGTGATTTGAGTGTTTTCTCTTTGGGACCTCCCAGTATTTACATTCAACTTCTGCTCAGGGGTAAACAAAAATCCCTTGGGTGACTTTGCTCCTTTTCCTTTTTTGATCTGTTGAGTGTTTTCAGTCCTCTTCTGCTTAATTAGTGACTCCCTCCAGAGCAGAATAAACAAGCCTTGATCAGGGTTTCACTGAACTTGTTATTTCCATGGCCCGTCTGTGATTTCAACCTAGGAACTTCCATGACTATTCTCAGGAAGCTGAGATGCTCTACCACTTGAGCTACTAGCTGATTTATGATTCGGGATATAGTTTATTTTCTTCCAACACACCTCAAGCCACACTTCTGCACTTGGGGTACTATTCTGACTAAGAAATTTCTATGGATCAGCTAGGAGTGGAACCTGGGACCTGCAAGTTGCTGTTGAGGTAATCTTGCGCTGAGCTACTTGTCCTCTCAGTGGCCTTAAGTGTGTATCGTTTCTAACATCCTCCCTCTGGTCACCTTCTCCCCCACTTTAACACACTAATATAAGAAAGATAAAAGAGATTGCATGGCACTGCCTTGCACTCGTCTATAAGTGCACAAAACCTCTATTTCCAACCAAGTCCTAAAATATGCTTTTTATATTTACAAATCTGATTGTTCATGTGTGCAAGGTCTTAACCTCACCATGAACATTACAAACCTTGCATTCATTACTTTATCAGCCTCACTGACCACAAATCCAGGTTTAAAGGCAACAAGTTTGATTCATCAACAATACTCAGCTGAACAAGCTAGGACTCAAACCTAGGATTTCCCCATGACCATGCTCAGGATGCTGGGGTGTTTTACTATTTGAGCTGTTAAGCCCTTTGTAGTCTGGGATGCAGCATGTTTTCTTCCAACACAACCACTCTGCAATTTTACTAGTCATAGATTCATCAATATTCATGTTGAAATCGAGCACCCAATACATGCCTAGTTGGCTAGTTAGTGCAGTGACAGAAATGTGGGTCCTAAGTAAGCCTGATCAGATTAAAATCCTTGATAGTTTGTCCTATGTTTAGTGGATTTGGAACAGTGCAAGACAGATTAGGCAATTCCCAATTTATTGGGGCATTTTCGAACAGGGTTGCTTGCAGGGTGAGTTTTTCAAGCGAACATGATTTATTAATATGTGGAAACCAGGGTAAGGTTGATCAACCTACAATGGTTGCTTATTATAACATAAGTTCTATATAAAAGATAACCAACAACAGTTGCCTTTCAGAAGATACTGATGGCAGATCTTTTCAAATGCATTGCAGGTCAACAAATTGTTAGATCATCCAGTCTCAGACGTTCGAGCTCTAATGGTATGGTGCTCCAATTGCATTCCTGTGTTTAGCTTTTCTCAGTTCATGATTTTTAGATACTGGTATGAAAAATACCAGGATAAATAATATTTCAAATGATAGGTTTGGAAATGCTGCTGTTTGGCTTTTACCTGTTTTGTACTCTGCTATTATTACCTTCTTAGCTTTTCAGTTCCTGTATCTGGCAAATACATGGATTTTGCACATCTGCTTCGATCTCTTGCAATTAGCAAACAAGCCTTGACTGCAAGTTACTATGGTACAAACATTTTCTCATGTTTCAAACTTCTCTGATCTCCTTTCCTTATTTTTCTCAACTTTTGCAAATTTCATGGATTTGCAAGGTATATATTTAAAGCCTATTTTACACATTTTGAGATATAATCTACATATTTCGTTGGCATGGTGTTTAACTATGCTTGCATAGATTAGAAAACATTTTTCCTGCTATTTTTGTCACTATATTCCTTTGTTAGACTCATGATTGCTTTTTTTTTCCAGTATTTACAATTGGCCTAATTTTGTCCGTGTTTCTAACAATGTTCCCACTTTTTTTTGGATTCAATTCAAAAATTCTAACACAGTTTTTACCAGAAGCAATCTAATGTCGAGCTTCTTTTTATTTGTTACAGTAAAATTATTTCATCTTTCATGTCAAAATGCAGATGCATTGTTATTTTTTTCGGTATGTTGGTATAGGCTTATTAGTGTAGACACTTAAAAATGTCTTGAATGATACTACACACTTGAATTTGATCACTAACATCATTTCATCCTTAATTTCATCCTCTTTTCACCTATTTGATTAAATAAGCCTAGTTATTTAATTAAATACATCATTTTTCATCTATTAATTTGATTGGTTTAATTAGGTTAATTCACCCCCTTTCACCTTCATCTCTTATCTTGTTTAAATTTAAATAAATCAAATTATTTAAATTTAAACCCCAAGTCCTCTCATTTAATTAAATAACCCTAAACTATTTAATTAAATATCATACTGCATCCCTTTTTCATTAAATAAATCAATTATTTAATGAACATCCTCCCTTTCCACATCTTGCACATTAAAATTTAGTTTTAATTACTAAATTGCTAATTTCATCTCCCAACCACTTGCATAGGGACTCCTATTTTCCTCCAAAAAAGGAAATGATTATTTCAAACAAACTTTGTAACAAACTTTTAAAGTTGTTACAAAGTGTGTTTGTTTGCATCATTGTGAGCCCTTAATGCCTTCCTTGATCCATGATCTTTGATTCTCATTGATGAGAATCCTTGATCGAATCCTTGATCCATGTTTCACTCTTCATCCAATATTGACCATTGATAGATCAAAATCTCAACGTTTGATTCTTCATTTGCTCTCATATAAATACATCACTATTTGGAGAGAAATGGATCAACCTTTTCAGATATGCTGCTGAAATTCATACTCGCATCCATATTTAGCATTTGTTAGCATTTTAGCTTAAATCTTCTTTTTGATATTAACTTAAGCATCCATTAATGGCTTCCATTTTAGCTTAGTTTGCACCCATTTTAGCATAGTTTGCATTCATGGCTTGCATCTTTGAACTTTGTGTCCATTTAGCATAGCTTGCATCCATCTCCATCAAGCATTTTAGCATTTAGCACTCATTTTCATCATGTTAAACTAGTTTTTCATCCATGTTTCGTTCATATTTCATCAGTTTCGTCGGTTTTCATCAATAAAATCGATCTCATATTTTCCAAGGGATTGGGAAAGGGTCACCATTCCACATCAATGCAACACCACTCTCCCAATGGGATAAGGTTTGAGGTCTTAGAATAGGTCTTTGTTAAGCTTTCGTGTGTATTTTATGATTAGTTTAATGGGTTCTTAGTCTTTGAAGTTTTGAATATCTCATTGGGATCATGGCTTAGGGGATTAAATATAGTTGAAATTCATTTGGATCTAGCATATTTAGTTCATTCTATGACTTTGGTCACAATTAGGTTTCATCCCACACAATCTTGAAAAAGTTTCTGATGTCATAACATGACAGGAGAATGGAGACGATGGTCCATGCCGGGATTCCTCATCCAACAGGCAGTTGGAGAAATTATGGAAGCTAGCAATTTGGCCAAAGAAGTAGCTCATCTTGTTTCAAATTCAATTGAGGATAAGCCTACAGAATCTCCTAAATCTGCACAGAACGGTTTGAATGGAAAACCAATGGATGACGAGAAGAATGAATCTAGTTATCAGTCCAATGTCAAACATTTTCTCAATGAAACTGAAAGGCAACATACTGACTTTGGAGAAAAGGCTGGATTGCAGACATTTGGGTCCAACATTCCAAAAAATCCAGTACACAGTTTTAAAGTAATATATAAGGACACCTCAACTTTAAAATACCATAGAGAGAGTGAAAAGGAAGAATATGCTGCAAGGGTAAGAGCAGAATCACTCAATCCAAACGCAAGATTTCAAAGGCAAATGAGCTTTCGGGCTTCTGATCAAGTTAAAAAGCAAGGAGGAGCAAAAAACTTGCCATCATCTCTACCTGTTTCGCATTGCTCATCTCCAGTTAGGTTTATCAAGGAGAAAACAACTTCTGCAAAGCCGCTAGTAAAAGTGGAACAGATAAAACCTGCACATCATTCATGGATGTCTCGTTCAAGTTCTACGAAGGCAATAATGTTTCCTAACCCTGCTTTTGTTTCTTCCCCCTTGAAGAATAGTCCAGAGGTCAAAATCACAAATGCCTCCATGAAAAGGAAATCACTACCTTCTGTCATGGAGCTGAAATCTTTAAGAATTACTGATTACCCTTGCAACAAAGAAGAGCATTCTGGGGTTTGCATGGTTGCCGACTCTCCAACAGTCAGAAAATCTTCGTCATTTTCTGAGGCTTACCAACCCAGAACTTCAAAGTCAACAAAACAATCACCGATGTCTTCACTGCTGAACAGAACACTCAAGAAATTTCATGTCAGCAAAGCTTCCACGCCCGGTAGTCCCCTACCCCCTTCGAAACTTGATGCAAAAACAAAGTTTGAAGCAACTCCTTGCCTCGAGAAAAGAGAGAGTCTCAGGTTATTTCAAGTCATGAAAGCTTCCACGCCTGGTAGTCCCCTACCCCCTTCGAAACTTGATGCAAAAACAAAGTTTGAAGCAACCCCTTGCCTCGAGAAAAGTGAGAGTCTCAGGTTTGTTTCATCTTCCCAAATGCAAGAATTCTTGGTCAGAAGGCACTCTATGTCTAGCTGTGATCCATCTGCAGAAAGCAAGCTTTCCCGGCTGTCAAGACAGCATATTAAAGCATTAGTTCAGCTTCCCAAGAAGATTAGCTCTGTTATAAAGCATCCCCAGTCTGTTCCTCAGGTTGGGGATATTGCTAGGGAAAGTGCTGTGACGACAGTAGCAGAGGAGAATCACAGGATGAGGAAGACAGATTCCGTCCTTTCTGAGAGAAGAAAATCAGAAATTCTATCTTCATCTGCAGAAAATGTCAGGAAACAAGGTGCTTACCAGATGGAGGATCATTATATGCAATCAAGTGTACCCATTATGAAAAACATTTCAGCAAATGAAATGCAACGTGGACGCCATGTTCAGAAGTGTAATAGCCCTCTCAACTTTACAAAAGAAAGGCATCTCAGGCCTGTTTCTATCAATTCGGCACTCAACAGCTTTAGCAGGCACGAAAACAATGCAGGTTCATTAAAAGAAAAGCTCAATACAACTGCATCAAAAGATAAACTCGAGAAGCAGAAAATTAAATTGCAGAGAAAGGAGAACAGACACAATGTCAAAGATGGAGAGGAAAGAGACAAGGCGATGAAGAAATCAACTGGATTTCTAAGAAATAGCTGGTCATTTACACCTGACCATACCAGATTATCCCATAAAGAGAAGCTTCACACTGTCACAGGTGGGGACTAGTATTTCCAAATGGTAATAACAGCAGCACTGCCATAAAGGGTAGTTTCTCTTTTTCTTTTTCTTTCGTGTCTATCTTATATACCATTGCGATTCTTTTTCACTGCAGGGGGGTTGCCTTTTCTCAAGAATGTCAAGGAGTGGGTGACATTGCAGAGGAGTGCCAGCAGCATTAATCGGTGATATTGCGTCTCTGCAGCGAAGGTATCTTGTTTACCCATTTTTTTCCATAACGAACATATTCAATGCTATACAATCAAGTGGGCATTTTCAATATTTGTAGGAAATCTGAAATGTTAATCCATTGGATAGTTTCAGGGGTTGGTCCAATTGTTTGTTATGATCAGAATTGTTCCTGTAGTTACCAGAGTGAGTGGGTGCTCTCAATCATTACCTAGTTTGGTCAATTCTTTCTCAAACTTTTTCCTAGCTACTGGATACGCATGAATTCAGTTTACAAGGTGGTGTGGAGTTGACAGCAGAAATCAGAAAGATCTCGAAACATTTATTCCCTATAATGTATCAAATGAAAATAATCTTGTAGCAAGATTAATGCTCATGTGTTTTTCTTGTTAATTTTTTTTGGGGTAATATTAGCATCATCCAAGCTGTTTCCATATATATATCAGAGTCACGTTGCACTCTACCTCATCTTACAGTATCCCTATGCAGTTTGTCTATCTAATTATTTTAGTAGATATTGTTGAAATTTTTTAAGATTTTGTAAAACATGTTTCAGTTTAGTTTGGACCTTTTTATGTTTTAATCATTATAACTTTTTTTGTCTGAGAATTCTTTCGCCTGATTAAAATTCAACCGTTTCTCATATAGGAAGGCCAGTGATTTTAACTATCAGACGTCTGACTGGAATATGAGCAAAATTAAAGGAGACTAATATTGAGATGATGTTAAAAAGTAAAGGATAAAAAGGGAAATCTATGGGTTCTATTTTTGTTTTTTTTGTTTTTTTTGGTTTCATGAGATTATCAATGATACTGAAATAACACATAGAAGAATTTACAGAGTATAGGAAAGGGATGCATGTAGACTAAATTAATATAGATATTTGAGATGTTTTTTCTAGTTTTGAATGTAATATTTTAGTTATTACATTGAAGACATTTTTTATATGAATTTAAATGGTAAACTTCCACGATCAACATTCAAAATGTGTTAGAACAAGATCCTTGAGAAAGATCTCAACATTCAACAATTTTAGGAATATAAAAAAATAGCTAATATTATTAGATAATATCACTACTCTCAAAAACTTATTTAAAAAATAAATAAAATCTATATATGTTTTTTATATTTTTTTCTAATTAATTAAAGAGATAATATCACTATTTTAAAATGCTAGAATTTATAAAAAATCAAATCTCTACACTCATTATTTTTTAATTTATATTTTTTCAATGAATTAAAGTATAAACATATAACTTATTGTACAAATCATTAGTATTGTTTTAATTGTTCAATTTTTTAGAATTTTCTCTTATATTTTTTAAATTATTAAAAAATATATTATAGTTATTATATATACTTTTTATTTAGATTGATTACAAATTGTTTAACTTGATAACATTTCTATTTTTTATTTTTATTGCTAATGCATAAATTTGACAGAAAAGAAAATACATGGAATCTCATGCAAGAAAATGCACAGTATCAAGAAATAAAATCTAAACCATAGTTTTACTTTCATTGCAAAGCATTTTAAATTCTTTATTTTGTATATTGTGTAGTATTGTTTCAATTGTTTAATTTTTTAAGTTTTTTTTCCTAAAATTAATGTAATTGTATATTTTTAATTACTAATAAATATATTATAGGCATTATATTTACTTTCTATTTATATTAATTATAAATGGTTCAACTTGATAATGTTGTTAAATTTATTTATTTTATCGCTAATACATAAGTCTTGATATAAATTAAAAAACAAAAGATAAAACTCTAAACCATCCTTTTACTTTCATTGCAAAGCATTTTAAATTCTTTATTTCGTAGTATTGTTTTAATTGTTTAATTTTTAAGATTTTTTTCTAAAATTAATGTAATTGTATATTTTTAATTACTAATAACTAGCAATCACACCTTAGTGTGCAATGGGTATGCTAAAGAAGTGTGGAAGGTCATTTAAGATAAATTCTGGTGTATTTTTTGCATACATTTATGTAGTACATGAGGTCAATTGGCAAGTCATTTAGCAAATGATGTTGCTTGTGCAATAAAGGTCTCAATGGAGAAGCGATAGCTTCAAATAAACTATGCATCCACTTACAGGGATCCAAACATCATTGAAATAAAACCTCTAAATCAAGAAGATAATCAATCTCCATTAACAAAAGACTCATATTATGTTTGCAATAAGGAGAGAGGGAGATAGAAAGGGAGAGGTAGGGATGTAAAGAGGGAGAGATAAAGGGGGTGGGGGGGGGAGAGATAAAGGGATAGAGAGGGAGATGGATGGATAGAGAGAGGGAGACATGTCTAGAGATAAAGGGGGAGAGAGGAACATAGAGGTAGAGATGAAGATAGAGCAAGAGAGGAAGAAGAAGACAAATAGATAGAGAGATATAGGGAGAGGGAGAGATAAATACAAAGAGAGATAGGGAGATAGAGAGGGAGAGGTAAAAAGGACAAGATAGAGAGATATAGAGGAACAGGGAGAGGGTGAGATAGAGAGGACGAGATAGAGATATATAGATGGTGAGATAGAGTGATATAGAGATAGAGATATAAGGAGATATAAAGAGGGGAGGAGAGGGAGAGAGAGACAGAGATATACAAATAGAGAGAATTAGAGATAGGTAAATAGAGATGGAGAGAGAAACAAGGGGAGATAGAGAAGGGATAAAGAAATAGCGGGAGAGATATATCGGAAGAGAAAGAGAGATAGAGATATCTGGGAAGAGAAAGGGAGAGAGAGGTAGAGATAGAGAGATAGATAGGGGGATATAGAGGGAGCGAGGGAGGGAGAGATGGGGAGAGATAGAGGGGTGATAGAGAGAGGAGGGAGAGAAAGGGAGAAAGATTGGTAGAGGAGAGATAGAGAAGAGGGGGAGAGAGGGAGAGAGATAGATTGAAGAGGAAGAGAGAGAAGAGGGGGAGAGAGGGAGAGAGATAAGTAGAAGAGGGAGAGAGAGAAGAGGGGGAGAGAGGGAGAGCGATACGTAGAGAGGGAGAGAGAGGGATAGATAGCTCAATATATAGAGGGAGAGGGATAGACATAGAAAGGGGGATATCTTTTCTTCCCTCTATTTATCTTTATCTCCCTATCTCTTTATGTAACTTTATCTCTATCTATGTCTCTCTCCTCTTCTCTCTTTCTCTTTTCCTTTATCTATTTTTCTCTATCTCCCTCACTATCTTTACCTCTTTCTCTATCCCTCTTTATTCCTCTATATCTTTACCTATCTCTCTATATCTATGTCTCCCTCTTTATCTCTCTATTTATATTTATCTCTCTCTCTCTATCTATCATTGTTTCTCTCTCTTCTTTTTCTCCCTATCCCTCTTTTTATCCCTTCATTTCTATCTTTGTTCCTCTCTCTTTATCTATCTTTGTCTCTTTCTCCTCCTTTGTCTCATTTTGCTCCCTCTCTCTTGCTCTCTTTCTCTTTTTTTCTCTCCACCTATCTATATCTTATCTCTATCTCCCTCTCCCTTCTCTCTTCCTTTCTCTTTCTCTCTTTCTCTCTCTATATGTTTGTCTCTTTAAGTGTGCAATGGGCACATTGAAGAGGCCTTAAAGGTGAATTATCATATCCTTAATCAAATGATATGCTACCTTGAGCATAACTCCCCAAGGATACATGCCATCCTTGGATTGTTGACATGAAACAACCAATCAAAAGTTAGTTTCTTTTTTCTCTCTTTTCCTTTATATCTCTTATATTTCTCTCTTCCATGCTCTATCCCTCTGTGTATATTCCTCTCTCTTTCAATCTCTATCTCCATCTCTCTCTCTCTCTCTCTCTCGATATCTATCTATCTAAATTTGTCTCTTTCTCTCATTCTCTATCTTTTGAGTTTCTCTCTCTTTATTAGTCGATAGGCTACATATAGTGTGAGATTTGAGCCTAAAACAAGTCACATGCTTGTAAACCAATATTGAGTCATTGGAAAACAAGTTTCAGCCACCATTTAAGGGTAAACCAACTACAGTCTAATGGTAAAACCCTCTAAAATATCAGGTAAAAGCCTCCATATCTCACTTGCATTATTTTTTGTCAATTTGATTTCAATTTTCTTTTTTCATTTGCATTGGTTTATGTTTTAAATCTGTATGCAAATATTTCATAATCAGATAATACTTAATTAATTTAATTTGTTCTATATATAAAATATATAAAATATTAATTATAATAATTTCGTATTTATATTACAAATTAAAAAATGTCTCTAATGGCAGAACGAAGGAAGGATCGAGGCGATCATAGGGTGTAGGATTTTTGAGGGCATGGAGGACCTTAGAGCAAGTGGCCTTACAACCAAAGACATGGAAAATGCTCGTGGAATCCACCATGGAGCACACTGTAACAAGCATGGAAGGATTTGACAAATAATGGAAAGGGCTCTCTCAATCCTCAAAATGATAGATTGAAACAATAGGGTTTTGTTGCAAGGAACAGATGAGGGTATGCAAATATGTGTTTAACTGAGCCAGTTGACTTCTGAAAAGTGGAAAAGAAGTTTTGGAGACCAAAGCAACAAGGAGACCCTGCGCCAAATGACAAGGTAAACACTACATTTGAACACACTACAGTTGTTTCCTTAACAGTAGATGGTCAAGCTTGGAATGAGTTTGTGAGTTAGTTTAAGGAAAAAGCTTTCTTTATGAAATGGAGTGGCCCATGTCTAGCCTTCAAAAGGGTTAGGAATTGGTGTAATGAAATTTGGGGGCAAGCAACCATTCTGAAAACACTACCCAATGGATTCTACTTGGTTATTTTCCCAAGTGCTAGAGATAAAGAGTGAATCTTTAATAGTGGCCCTTTTTTGATGGGGGGTAAGGTTTCTTTCTAAAATACTCGACTCCAAACTTTAACCCTAAAACATAGACCATTTTGGAGGTACTGATTTGGATTCGACTGTGTAATCTCCCTCATGAATATTGGGACACAAAGACCCTAAAGTTGATTGGTAATAAGTTAGGGACCTTCGTGAAAGTAGATGAAGCCATAACAAATAAATACTATAGTATGTATGCTCGCATATGTATCCTTTGGTAGGTGATCCACTCTCTCCCAACAAAGGTGGAACTAAAAACAGGGGAGGGAATATGGAAACAAATGATAGAAGTTGAGGAATCGATTGAAATGTGTTATGCATGCAAAGGCGTAGGGCACCCTGTAGGGGAGTGTAGGTAGTTAGAAAAAGGAAAAGGGTTGGAGAAAAATGTCCTAACAGATTTACTGTTGATAAAAGAGAGTGCATTTCAAGTTGAGGATGATAGCTTTTTGGAAGCTATGTCGAATAAGACCGGGGTCTACGAAATCCAAAAATGGCCCTAGGTCTATGGACAAGTTATCAAAATGAGGAAAGGCCTAAAGAAATTGAAGGGTGTGAAGATGAGGGTAACTTGTGATCAGTCACTACTGAATTAGAAGTGGTACCTAATTGGGAAAGTAAGGAATCACCAAAAGGGAGAGAAGGTAGCCAAGTGGAAGCTACTGATACATTGGGTGTAAGTAAAATGTTTGAGTAGGAAGTCATTTTAGGGAAGGAGGGCAAGTGGAAATAGGATGCCATTTAATTGCAATCCTAAACATTATGAGTTCCTAAATAATAGGGGCACATGGGGTACCCACATGGTAAGGTGAAACTCACCTTGAGTTCAGTTAACTATTCAGAGTAAGAGATAACACTTCAGAATGCATGTAAAGATCCTACGAGTTAGGGTTTGATGTTTGCATGCATGAAGTTCAATTTAGTTCAGTTCAGATTAGTTTAGTTTAGTTCATTTTAGAATAAGTTTAGTTCAATTCAGAATCAGTTTAGTTTAGTTTAGTTTAGTTTAGTTCAGTTATGGTTCAGTTATCTTCAGTTAGTTTTAGTTGAATGCTAGTTGACTTTAGTTAACTTGTAATGCATGGCTAATGACTTGAGTTGTATGATAGATAATAGGGACTACCTCCAGTTAATAGGGGATGACCATTCTTGCATGAATGGTGTTGAGTAAATGTTTCAGTTAACAAGAAATGACTTGAAGCCAACTTGGGCACCCAAGTTGTCTTCTTGGAATTACCTCCTTTGCATGTTGAGATATTTCTAAAGGATCAGTTAAGTAGGATTACTTTTGAGCGCCTACTTTGAGGATGAAGCCTTGAAGATATTTACAGAATGAAGGTTCAGTTGCCACTTTAGTTTGGGATGCCCAAGTGCATGAAGATGACCTTTTGACATTGTTCTTCATGGAATAACCATATTTGCATGAGATAGGCATACCTTTTAGGGATAGGGATTGAGCATTGTAATTGTAACTCAAGTTGAGTTTACAAAGGTAATTAAAGCCTATTTATCTCAAGCAAGTTGAGTTTACAAAGGTAATTAAAGCCTATTTATCTCAAGCAAGTTGAGGAGAGTTATTATCAATTTTATTACAGGTTGTGAAGAAGTTCTGGTGAAGGCAGAAGAAGGATTCTCAAGCAAGAATCGAAGCTATTGTAATCTACTTTAGAAGATTGAATAATAGAATAATTCTTGGTGGAGTTTTTTCCTGAAAGGGTTTCTCCATGGTACATCTTGTGTAATCTTTCTAATATCCTGTCTACTTCTTCTATCAACTTCTGTCTACATTCTACAACAGTAAAAGGATTAATCAAGATAATCACCCACAAAGAATATGTAACAAAGGAAAAAGCTTATTTAGATCAGTAATACTAAAGTTTTACAGAGTATTAAGCTAAGAAAACACCTCATTTTTTTCAACAACTTGTGGTCGGTCGCTACTGAATTAGAAGTGGTACCTAATTGGGAAAGTAAGGAATCGCCAAAAGGGAGAGAAGATATCTAAGTGGAAGCTCTTGATACATTGGGTGTAAGTAAAGTGATTGAGCAAGAAGTTGTTTTAGAGGAGGATGGCCTCAAGGAAGTAATGGACACAGATCGGGTTGGCTTCTCAAGAAAGGAAGACCTTGCTTTAGTAAAGCACACATAAATGAAAAAATTTAAGAGTCAGAATGTAATACTTGAAGAAAGTCCCTCAACTCACCCAATAATTTTCAAAAGTGCTACCAGAGATATTTTAGACAAATTGAGAGCAGAAAAAATAGGTGAGGAGGTGGGGGAAAGTATGAATTCTCATGAAAAATCACCTCAAGCTAGAAGTCAGCAGGTGGATAAAAGCCTGGAAGATGAGGAACCCATTTTTAAAGACATACAAATTTCTCCAATTGGAAATCTAGAGAGTTCTTTTTGAGGAATCTAGTGAGGATGGAAGCCTTTTTGAAGATATGGATTCAGAATCCCCAACGAATGATGAGGTAGGAGGTGTAGATGAGTTGGGCTTAAGCTCGGAAGTTGGGATTCTGGAAAAAGGAACTCTAGCGCAAACATTGGAAAAACAAAGAAAGGTGAAGGTGGGAGAAAAGAAGATACAAGGACCAGACATTGTTTTGTTACAAGAGCTAAAGTTAAGTGGGGATAATGTTGATTCATTTAGAAGGTGTTTTAGCTTGTGTAAATGTCTTATTGTAGAAGCTAATGGAGCCTCTGAAGGTCTAGGGATTCTCTACAAAGAAGCAATTGTTGAGGTATAGGTTCTTTGATCAGAAAAGTCTTGGTAGTAGGTAAATGTTATTTCCAAGCAATTACTTTCAAGTTTCTATTTGATAAATGTTTATGGATTGAATAATATTCTTGAAGTGAGAGGTGTGTGGGAAAATATTTCGGAGATGGTGGAGGCTAATGGTGATAGAATTTTCCTTTTAGGCGATGACTTTAATGCAATTCTAAGGCTGTCTGATAAGAGAGGGGGTTTTGGCTGGCTAAATCAAAAACAAGACTTTAGTGACTTTGTGACTACCAATGGTTTTTATGAAATTCAATTTAAAAGTGGGGATTTTACTTGGAAAAATAGGAGAACTGGATTTCTAAATATTGTAAAAAAATTAGACAGATTCTTCATTTGCGGGGAATTGGGCAAACTTCCAGTGGATGTTTCAAGCTGATATCCTCCCCATTACAGGTTCAAATTACTATCCAATTAGTGTGAGAATCCAAGAGGATAAAGTACCAGACTGTTGCCCATTTAAATTTGAAAAAATGTGGCTAAGGGAGGAAGGATTTCTAGAGTTGGTGGCTAGATGGTGGTCAAATGTGCTGCCACGGCGGGGTAACAAAACCTTTGTTTTTTTGAAAAGACACAATTTTTCAAGGAGCAGTTGAAGAAATGGAATAAAGAAGTGTTTAAGAACATCTTCACGGAGTAACTAAGACTTGAGCAAGATTTGGGGGTACTACATTCAAGTCATTGAAGGAGGTTTGAATGAGGAAGATTTCCAATTAGAAAAATGGATTAATAAGCAGTACGCGGAGGTTTTGGAAAGAGAAGAAATATTTTGGAGACAAAAATCAAGGGAGACATGGCTTAAGGAGGGAGACTGCAACACAAAGTTTTTTCACAATGCGGTAAAGGTCAGGAGATCCTGCAATAAAATACTCTCGATTCAGGATAAGCATGGAATCGCCCTCACAAAAAAGGATGACATCTACAAGGAAGGTGAGCAATTATTTTCTAAAGCTTTTTAAAGCAATCAAGATGATATTTATCAAGAGACTGAAGTGTTGGAGGTTATCCCCCAGTGTGTTTCAGAAGCTCATAATGCAACGCTAACAAAGGGTGTCACGTTGGAAGAAGTTAAAACAACTCTTTTCAATATTAGAGGAGAAAAATCACCTAGACATGATGGATTTTTGACACTTTTTTCCAAAAAATGTGGGATATATTGGCTCTTGATCTTTGGAAGGTGGTTGAGGAATCAAGAATCAATGGTTTTGCGCTAAAATATTTCAACACTTTTATTGCTCTAGTCCCCAAGAAAGAGGAAATGGTGTCTTTCAATGATTTTAGACCCATTGCTCTTTGCAATAATGTTTACAAAGTTTCCTGTTCAGGGGGGTGGATTGGGTAAATCCAACACGTTTGGTTTCCAAGGAGGTTAAGTGGGAAAATCGAGTTGAAGGATGGTGGATGATAAATTTTGACGGAGCCTCGAAGGGAAATCTAGGACCTTTAGGGGTTGGTTTCATAATTCGAGACTAGAATGGGAATGTGGTTGCTTTAGGAGCTAAGAAGTTACAAAATGGTATGAACAACATGGTCGAATCCTTAGCAACTCTACTAGAAGTGAAATATGGTAAAAATTTGGGGGCCTCAAAGATACATCTAGAAGGGGACTCGATGGTTATTGTTCAAGCGATGATGACTAGAACAATTCACGCTTGGCACCTTCAAAATATGGTGGATAATATTAGGGAGATTTTATCATCCCTAGACAACTTCAAAGTTAGTCATATTCAGAGAGGTGGTAATGTGGAGGAAAATATATTATCGAAGTGGGTGTTATCCTTTGGTGAGGTGGGAATTGTCAGAATTGAAGATCTTAGGGACATAAGCTTGGCGGATTATGTATAGATTGTGAGTACAATGCATTTAATTTGAAAGGTGACAAACATATTGGGAGAAATTGAAAAGGCCAATTTGAGTGTGGGAAGCTGAGTAATGGTTGGAGAATATATGGTGCCATTAATGAGATTGATAAAAATGTGTTCGTAATAAGGCAAAGTAATGATAACTTCCCCACATTTCGAAGAGGCATTTTGAGAAGCGGAAGAACTAGGTGGTGAAGGTGGTGGGATTCAGAATTATGGAGGAAAACTTCACATTTCATTCATGAAGATCTTTGAATCCTTTTTTTGGTGATGCATCTACAAAAAGAATGGAAGGTCTTTTCCTCATTAAAGATGAAAGACTTATACATTGTGTTTGTATGATCATGGGCAGAGACTTCGGAGCTCTAAGACACAGATTACGAACTAATTTAGATGTTTACTCATTGATTGCAGCTTGGAGTTTTGATATAGGAGAGCCAATGAAGCTGGTGAGAAAAGTCTTGCAAAAAATATTCCATGAAGACTTCCTAGTGGGTATGGAGACAATCTTTGAGTGGGTGGTTCTGGGGGTTGTCCTAGATATATCAGAAGGAATAATTGACAAGAAATGGAGATGCTCTATGGACATTTAGGATTAAATCCCTTCATACAATGGTCCAAGGAAAATTTTAAGGCGCATTTTTCAGAGGAAGCTCGCCTAGGCTGGAAAGCTCTTAAATTGTTCATTGAAATTGTGGAGTTGGATGAATTTATAGAGAGGACTAAAGAGGAGGTGCAGGGGAAGCAAGTGCATGGAAAGTGGCTGAAGAAGTGTCTGAGGAGGAAGCAAAGGAAATGATAGAGGTAAAGGCCAGTCTACGAGCTGAATGAAGGAGTGTCGGCCTTTGGGAGCATGTAGAAGAACAAGACCCTAGACAGTCCATGTTAGTTTTTGTCTGGGTCTAATTTTTTTAATAAGTTTTGTTGAAACTTAAGAGGCTTTGTTGTGAAGTTCCTAATGTTGGGTAGGATTGTAGGTCTGTAAATGAAGAATTTTGAGTGTAGGGTAAATAGTAGATTTATAGTGGACATGGTGGCCTTTGGTGGTCTTTTGCATGTTAATATGCTTTTCCTTAGACTGTTGGTGTTTTTGGAAGGTATTGATATGGAAATGTATGAACTTTTTAATTTTAAGCAATAAAATATCTCATGTTATTAACCAAAAAAAACAAATACTATTTACAAAGTTACTTCGATGGTGATGGCAAACAAGTTAAAGGGCGTTCTTGATATTGTGATATCTCCTTAACAAAGTGGTTTCTCACCAAACCATTTCATCTATGAAGGAATTATTATTGCTCATGAAGTAATACACTCCATACGGGTAGCTCGAACAGAAAGAATGTTAGTAAAATTGGAAATTAGGAAGGCATATGATGAAGTGAATAGAAGCTTCCTCTTAAATGTGCTCAAGAGGTTTGGATTTTGTGAGGCATGGGTCAAATGGGTTGGGAGCTACATAAATACCCCCAATTCTTCATTTTACTTAATGGTAGCCTGCAAGGTTTTTTGGTTTCCGAGAAGGGAATAAGGCAGGGGGGCCCAATCTCACCTTTTTTGTTTATAATAATGGCAGAAGCTTTGGGAAGATTAATATCAAAAAAAAGGGAAGAAGGGATTTGGAAAGGTGTTTGAGTAGCAGAGCGTGTAGATTCTATATCCCATTTACAGTTTGTCAATGATACTCTATTAATGGGAGAAGCCTCTTTTAGGAAAGCCATGGTGATGAAAAGTATTCTTGATAAGTATAGCAAAGCTTTTGGGCAATGCATAAACTGGAGAAAATTTGAGATTTTCTTCTTTGACGCATGCAACCAAAAGTAAAGAGAAATCTGCTCTATTTTGGGCATGAAAGTAAGTTCTCTTCTAGGAAGATACCTGGGAATTCCTTTATTTGATGGAGCGAGCAAGTCGACAATATGGAAGGATTTGGTAGACTGTTGCTTGAAGCATATGGAAAGTTGGAAAAGTAGGTAGCTGATTTCGGCTAGAAGGATTCTGATGTTAAAGTCTATCATCTCAGCCATTCCTATTTTCTCAATGATGTGCGTCAAAATTCCAAAAAATATATCAAGGTAGTTGGGTAGAGAATGAGAATTTTTTTTTGGAAGGGGGCTAATGATCAAGATAAAATTCCTCTTCTTTCTTAGGAAAAGATCTGTAGGGTGAAAGGGAAAGGGGGAGCAGGGTCGAGAGATTGAAGTATTGTGAATGAGGCTTTGGGAGAAAAATTGGTGTGGAATATTTGTTCCCAACCCTCTCAGTTATGGGTCTAAATCTTAAAAGCCAAGTACTTGGATTCAACGGAAGACAACAAAATTTTTATGATGCATAATCCCCCTACTGGATCAACAATTTGGATTTTTGTAATTTCTTTCCGCAGGTAAAAGTTGATCACATCACTTGGTAGATTGGGAATGGAGAGAAGGAAAAATTATGGGAAGATTCATGGGAGGGATTTCCAGCTTTGAAAGATAATGGTGAAGTGCAAGACCTATGAATCTATTTCACACAAAATTGGGGGGAAAAGGTAAGTGATTACTTGGAGTTTAGTGGTGATGCTTTGGGAAGTGATTGGGGTTGGAAATATCCCCAAGATGTTGAGTTATCATACCAACAACGGGCTCTTATGTAGGAGATCTTCAAGTCTAGAAATATTATAAGGTCTAATAAGGAAGACAAGGTGGTATGGTGTAGTGCAGTGGATGGGAAGTATTTGGTAAAATTAGGATACCAATTTTTGGATACAGAGGCAGGGAATGAGAACTGGCCGACCAGTTAATGCTAGGGGAAAGATTGTTTACCCAAAGCAAGGGCCTTTGCATGGTTAGCAATTAGGGGTCACATTTTGACAGGAGAATGAAGGAAACATTTAGGTTTCTGTAGACCGACTAAATGTGTAATGTATGCAGATGTGGAGGAGACTAGCGACCATTGATGCTACATTGAAGTATGGCAAGATCATGCTAGGAAATATTGAGGAGATCCTTGGGATGGCAAGGCCCTACCCTGGATACACTTAAAAAGGTTTTTGAGGGATAACCTATTTCAATAAAAAATTCAACATTTTCTTGCATATGGAAAGTCAACCCATATTTAGTAGTGTGGGAAGTATGGAAAAAAAGAAATGGGAGGATTTTTTTAGACAAGGAAGAGCCATTAGAAAGACTATAGTGGAGAATTAATCATGCCATAAAGGAAGTGGTTGGTGCGACAGCCTCACAATATTTCAATCCAAAGGTCCCCTTTACTTTGGAGGATAAATGTATTCAGGTGCAATGGTAGGGTATTCACCTTCGGCCCATTAAGGGGCCTAGCTAGGTTAAACTAGCTGCTAAGGAGTCTGAGGAGGTTATTTGGGAGAAACCAATGGAAGGATGGTGGAAAATAAATTTGTATGGTGCATCGAAAGGGAACCCTAGACCATCAATGGCAGGATTCATTATTCAAGATTGGAAAGGGGATGTATTAGCCTCTGGGGCGAAGAAGTTGGAGGAAGGAACAAATAATGTAGCAGAAGCTTTAGAAGCCTTCTTGGTGATCAAACTTGGTAAAAATCTAGGAGCTTCAAAAATCCATTTAGAATGGGACTCACTAATAATTGTTCAAGCTGTGATGAAGGGAACCATTAATGTGTGACACCTTCAGAACATAATTGAGAAAATTAGAGAAGAATTAGCTCATGCAAAAAAATTATGTGAGTCACATTAGAAGATCAGAAAATGTTGAAGTCAACGTCCTCTCTAAATGGGCTTTAAAATTTAGAGTAGTGAATTGAAATTTGAGGACTTAAGGAATTTGGATTTAGAAAAATGAGCTAAAGAAGTTGGTGAGGACATTGCATTTAATGGGGAAGAATGTGGGCAGGGTGAAGTAGAGTTCACATGATAGGAGAAATGTTGGGAAGGCTAGCAGTGGCATCCCCAGTACAAGCAACATTAAATTCAGAGTGAGTTAATCTAGAAGATTAAAATCCCTCAACCCTCTAGTTTCGATGAATTCATTTGTGTTTGGTGCGATGAAGAAGGCTCTAAGGAGTAATTGCAGTGGCAACACTATCGAAACAGAGCTCCAATGGAGGCAAATTTCACTCTCCTCTCAAAGAGACAATTAAGCCCATTTTATGGAGATGTGTCTGAGAAGAGATTAATGGGAATGTTTCTTTTTAATGACATGAGATTGGTGCAGTGTGTGAGGATGATTCTGGGCAAGGACTTTGGAATTTTAAGGCATAGATACAAGACAAACATGCACGTGTATTCTTTGATTGTAGCATGGGGTTTGGACCTGGGAGAGAAGGTGGAAATAGTTAGAGAGGTGATGGAAACAATCGTTCATGAAGATTTTTTGGTTTTTCTGGAGACAATTCTCGAATGGGTAGTCTCAGGCGAAGGGCTAGACATTAGTGAGGGAATTGGAATTGAAGAGTTGGAAGAATTTGTGGGATGCTTACTATTTGTTTGTTGGACAGAGGGGAAGTTTAAAGCGCATTGCAGAGAAGAAGTGAGACTCGGCTAGTAGGCGTTAAAGGTTTTTGTGGAGTTGATGAAAGTAGAAGTAGTCATCGCCCAGGCGAAGGCAAAAGCGAAGCAAATGGAAAAAGAAGAGAAATTCCAATAGAAGTGGAAGACAAAATCAATCTACAAGGTAGAAATGGAGTTGGGTAGCTCAAGCTGAAAGAAATGGATGCCATGTGGTTTTTTTTTTTTGAATTTATCATATTATTACTTTAAGCTAGGTTTTTTATGGAGATTGAACTTTATTTGGGATAGTTTGTGAAAATACCATATAGAGTTAGGTGACTAGTAAAGGGATTTTGATTTTAATAGTTGGTTAGCACAAGAAATTTGAACTGTTGTAGGGGAACAAGGATTTGGAGGTAGTTTTTCAACATGTTCATGTGCCTTATGGATGAAGCTTTATTGTTGTAGATGGATTTGTGGGTTGTTTGGTGATTTACTGAAACTAATGATGTAATCTTTTTCTCAAGCAATGCAAACTCTTATTAGCGAGCCAAAAAAAAAACATATTTATATATAATAATTTTTATTATAAAATATAGTATATAATAATAATATAACTTATATATACTATTATATATATAATAATAAATATAATTATGTTATATATAATTTAATATATACTGTATAAAATATATATAGTATATTAATTATATTTTGTATTATATAAAATTATAATTATTATTAATTATTAATTTTAATAATTTTTTAATTATAATAATTTAATATATGTATTTGATAATTTTGTTAGAAAATATAATATATAATAATAAGTAGTATAATTATATTATTTATAATTTATTTTTTATTATAAAATATAGATTATATATTAATTATGTTAATTTATACTTAACTATGTAGGGTAAAGAATGTCGTAATGTTAAAACCTAAATGTGCTCATCATTAGAATCTTGGCCTTAATTTTCATTTTAATAAACATAATCTAAAACCCTTGTTAAAACCTTATTTTTAGGCTGCAACTCGCCAAATTGGAGAAGTGAAAGGTTAATACCAACAAGGAAGGAAACCAATAGTGGTGAGGAAAGTAGCAAAAAATCGCAGAAAATAGCCACTATAGGTGAAAAATGTCAAGATTAATGTGGGTATCAATGATAATCAATGTTAATGATGTCAATGTTAATTCTAAATTCCCTACAAATGTAAGAGTCTCCATTTTTCATTATTTATTATGAATTGAATAAATATTTCCCATACAGCTCAGATGGGGCCCAACATGGAGAGGTAACCGCTTACAAGTAGACGCATAAAAGCAAGCAAAGTTTGGAGCCGATGAACGGAAAATGAACACAAAAAAATCTTAGCGATGAGAATGAATGGCCAACATTATTTCCATCATATTCATCATTCCTTGGATGATTTGAGTCGTTGATGGTAAAAATTAGCTTGTTCATCTCAAATAAGGATACGCCTTCGGCGTAAAATATGATGACTTCACTAGGGTGATGAAGAAATAAAATCATACTTAGAAAACTATTTTTTTTGATATCAAATATCTATATGCTCTTACATTCCTTTTTAAATTATAATTATTTTTAAGGAAACAAAGGATGAACATCTAACTTATAATATAAATCATAATTTTACTTTCATTATTTTTTTTGTGAAACTCTTTAGTTTGTAGTTTGGTTTTAATTATTTAATTTTCTAAAATTAATATTTTAACTAAATTAAAATAATTGATATTCTTAATCAAGGGAAAAAAATTTATATATGCTAAATTTTATTTTTATATGTTAAATTATAATAGTATGAGAGAGAATATGTCTAAATTAGAAGTTATCATTTGGTTAAATTGTCACAAGTAAATTATCCAATCAATCAAAATCATTGAGGGGTCAAATAAAGATCAATCATACCAAAAACTTAAACCTTGATAAATGTTATAATACAAAACAAATAATCATTCTCACTATTTAAATATAACTTTTTTTTTAAAGATGGACATAAATTATTTAGGGTTCTAAAAGATAGATAGGGCCCACTTGAAAAGATAACTCCAATTCCCTACCATACAAAAGTGTCGTCGAGATACTTTTTCGAAGGGTCTCTATGACAAAAGATAAAAAAACATGTTTATTGAGGGTTTAATGCATGATGGACTCTGAGGATCTAATTTTATTTTAACAAATAAATGTTCCTCTCAATCTCCATCTCCATTTCTATCTTTATCATCTCAATCTCTATCTCCTTACCCCCCTCTCTCTCTCTCTTCCCCCTCTATGTCTACCTCTTTCTATCGCTAACTCTCCCCCTATCTCCCTCTTTCCCTATTGCAAACATAACATGATCCTATTTATAATTGGTCCTGATTATCTTCTTGATTCAAATTTTTTGTTTCAAACATGTTTGGATCCTTGTAAGGGGATGCATAGTTTATTTGAAGCTATCACTTCTCCATTTAAAGATTTTTTGGAATATGTTAGTTCCTCTTAGAAGTCACATTCACTAGGAAATGTGT
Organism: Sequoia sempervirens; assembly: GCA_007258455.2. Lineage (NCBI taxonomy): Eukaryota > Viridiplantae > Streptophyta > Pinopsida > Cupressales > Cupressaceae > Sequoia > Sequoia sempervirens. The sequence continues at coordinate 72,983,490 of VDFB02373365.1, forward strand.
ATACTAAAGATGTGAAAGATCTATTGCATATCCATTTTCGTCTCTATCTCTATCTTCCTATCTATGCCTCTCCTTATCTCCATCTCCTTACCTCTCCCTATATGATGCAAGAAGTCACACAAAAAGCTCAAAAAGTGGGTGTTTTTGCTATTTTTCAAAATTTGTCACACTTGGACTGAAAATTTGAGGCACTTACACAATGAATCTTAAAAAGTCAGTAATATGAAATTTATCATTTTGAATCTAGTTTCCAAATGTGTAAATTATTCAAAACCCTAGATTATAGAAATTAAATTTTGATAGGGATCTATAAAAGCCACTTTTTAAAAGTTCCCATTTCTTTACAATACCAAGCACGTGTATGGACAACACTTTTGACCCAAATAAAAGTATTTTCCTAATTCATTTTGGGAAAAGAGAGCTAACAACATGAAGTTTGGTCCGAATTTTTTTGTAATTTTGGTTGATTTTTTTTATTAAATTTATATTGGCTTTAATTTTTTGTAAAAATTGTGTACGGATAACATAATTTGACCTAAACTAAACATTTTTTGACTCTTTTCTTTTTCATTGTGTAGAGAATTGTCTAAAGTTTGATCCCATATAAAAAAATTTACAAAAAACTTAACCAAAAAAAAGTTTGATAATTCAAATTTAACGACTAGTTTGCTTAGAAAATAATTGAAAAATAGCAAACATAATCCAATATTAATAAAAATTATATATTTGGAAAGTAGACAACATGTTCTCTAATGGGTTTTAATTTTATAGATTGATTCAGAAAAGAAGTCCATCAACCATGTTGTCAAAGTTCAACATTCTTCTTCAATCTGCCTTAGTTTTCTAGTTGCAAGTCAAAGGCTAAAGCTCGGATTGTCAAGCTTTTTCCAAGCCTAAAACCAGGGTTAGATGTGGTGTGGGAATTCAACTTTTAAATAACGCATACACATTATTTAAATGAAACGCGTATGTGTTTCATAACACATACGTGTTTCTAATATAGCCATTTTCCCCTAATTTAAAAAATATTAGTAAAACACGATTTTCCTACAACATTCTTTTTTTGTAGTACGGTCTGAAAGTGTCATTTTCTATGTTTTTTATTGCAAATTTTTCTTGTGTAGGGCATATTCTATTTAAATTTTTGGAAGAGACAAAGTGCAAGTTGAATTTTCTGAAGTGGAATCAAGTACAAGAACTTTTTAGAAGATTTTGAAAAAGAGAATTTTTGGATGTACTCATGATGTTTTTTTACTTCAAATTTTATAGAAAAAATGATCTTCATAGTAAATAGTTTAATTTGAATATTTGAATGAGGTGGTAATTTGAAAATAGGTTTTTTGAAAAAAAAAATTGTCATAAAAAAGGGTTTGGTAACCATGGGTGATAAGAAAAGACAAAAAAAAAGATGTAAAAAGTTAATGACACCCGAAGAAATTCAAACAAATAAAGATAAAGAGGCAAAAAGACAAAGGGAAAGGAGAGAAAGGATTCATCAAATAAAAGATTTGGAAGCATCTAGTTCCAAGAATGTTCAAGAGGAAGCAATGAATGTAGATGATGCAAATGTGGAGATGGTGAATATGGAAGAAAATGCAATTATGGAGACAAACCCAATTATTCCTTGAACTTAAACTTTGAATGATATGCAAACAACTTCAGGTATGTCTTCAAATCTACCTCCCAATGATACGGAAAATACACCTATTCAAACAATCTATCCAGGTATGCATTCAAACCCAAGTTTTGATAATATTGATATTATTTGTTTAGATGAAGTTGGATACACCATTGATGAGATCAATAATATTAGGGTTGAAACAATGTAGAAACAAAAAAATGATGAAATTATATCGTATGAGAATGCAAATGAGAATGAAATCTCTAATATTGATGAAAGTGAGAATGAAATCCCTCATATTGATGAAAATGAGAATGAAATCCCTTTTACATTTGAAAATGAAAATGAAACCCCTTGTGTGAATGAAAATGAAACTCCTATGGATGAAGGTGAAAATGTTTTTTTTACAACTGAAACAGATGTGCTAGATAAGCTTCATGGTAAAGTTTCTTCAAGACAAATTAGAAATTATGGAAATAAAATATATAAAATGTTTTTTATAGAAAGAAATTAGGATTACAATGTCAACTCATGGTGCAATTGATGAGAATGTTGAAAATGAGAAAAGTGATGAAAAAATTAGGTGATTTTGTAAAATAAAAAAAAAGAGATGATTCAGTAGAACAAGTCATATCTAGTGTTGCTAATGCTATTGATGTTACTGGTAAGAAAAGTCGATCGAAAGATAAGAATACAACTCGTCATGCAATAACAACTGCTCTAGTTGATAAAATAACTTCAAATAAAAGAATGTTAAATAAGATTAGTAAATGTGTAAAAGTAAATCCTAGAACTTTGATAAGAGCTACTAAAAGAAGAGAAAGTATTGAAAAAGATCCTATTAATCAATGTTGGATTTTTAGTGGTAGACTGCCAAGATCAGACATAAAATTTACTAATGAAATTAAATCTTTAATCGATAAATTTTGGCATGATAATAAAAGAGTATCACCTAACATTAAAGATGTCTTAAAATTAAGGGTGGGTTCCAAAATTCATGAACCTCATCCAAATCATCTCTTAGATATGACTTAAATTGAATTATATAAAAAAAAATTAGATGCTTCAATCTTACCATTGAATATTAACATAAGTCAAAGATCATTCGAAAAGTGTAAACCTTGGTATATTAGAATTAATAAGAAATGAATCTCTTGTTGTTGTAAGACTCATGTACAATTTCATTATTATTATGATATATTTTGATATATATGATGAACTTTGCATGCTAACCAAATTATGCAGGACATTAGTGGCATTATTATGCCACCTGAAAGAATCAAAGATTTTATAGCAGGTTTGTTTTGTGATCCCTCTTTAAATGGAAGCTCATTTTTTTAAAAGCATGCATTTTTGGAGAATGTGATAGATGTCATAACTTTTCATTATTAGGAGAATGTATGCATGAAAGTAGTTTAGATTAATTTGGACAACAATTAGTGGATATAAATTTTTTAAAAAGTTGAGTATTCTTTAAAAGATGGAAAAACTGGAAAACGTGTTGAGCTAATTGTGGAAAAAGTTAGTGTACATGCTTTTATTAATGAATTTAAAGATAAGTTTGTACCTAAATATGTTCAACACTCTCATAATGCTCATTGGCTTGATAATCAATTGTGTTTATGTAAAAACACATTCCCAATTGGAACTATATTGTCAGTTGTTGATTTTGCTAAAAAATATACTATTGCTCCACAAGAAGAAATTCAATCACAGTATTATAATTCAATGCAAGTAGCTATATTTGTTCACATTATTTATAGACATGTAGAAGATAGTATAAAAGATAATAGATTTTTTTTGAAAGAGTACCATTTTTATGTATGTAAGTGATAATCGATTACATTCATATGAGTTTGTACAATATTGTTTTGATATATTTTATAAAAATTTAAAAGAGAGGAATTCAAATGCTAGAACATCTCATATGGTCAAATAATTGCATGGGTCAATTCAAAAATGCTAGAATGTTTTATGGGTTATGTAGAGTTTTGTTGTGTAGTTTTGCACACACACCCCACTGAAAGTGGGGACCCTCTTTTTGCTCTGGCTTTTGGTGTCTTTTAGCCCCTTAATTTTATTGATTTCATTGTCTTTGGAGGTCCTTAGATGTTCATCTTGCTTGTCCAAGTCCTTCCCTCGAGTTGTGCCTCGAAAAACTAAGTTTTGAATAAAATCCGGGCTTTTTCTCCAATTCGAGATTTTCCTGTCTGCCTAGATTTTCCCATATTCATGTCCGCCTAGATTTTCCTGGATTCCTGTCCACCTGGATTTTCCCAGATTCATGTCTGCCTAGATTTTCCCATATTCCTGTCCGCCTGAATTTTCCCAGATTCCTGTCCGCCTAGATTTTCCCAGATTTTGGTCTGGAGTCCGCCTGGCCCAGATTTTTCCGGATTTTCCCCTTGGTCTGATTTCCCTGGAAGGGCCCAAATCCTGAAATTTCCCATAATGGAATTTTTTTCTGAAAATAAATTTTTATTTTTTTTTTCAAAAATGGATTTTTTAAAATGTTCCTGAAAATGAAATTTTTTTGAAAAGGATTTTGAAAATAAAATTTTCAAAGATGGAAAAAATTCTGAAAGTGGAAAGTTTCCTTATAAAAATGTCAAGATTTTATTCAAATTTAATTTGGGCATGTGGGCTATTCATGATGATATCTATTTTTTAAAATTAAATAAATTCAAAAGTGGGACCTACTTAAGAATCCGTGCTAAAACTGTCTATAGTTGGAGGACTTTCTGGAGGCCACGTGAATCTAATCTTGTTGAAGATCATGGGCCGACATGGATAATATTCATGCATTTAATGCAAATCTTGTCTTCTTTTGAATTTCTCCTTAGGCCGACCTGTTTTGAGGCCAGTTATTATTGTAAAATCTAATTAGGCCGACATGTTTGGGGGGGTTCTCTATAAATGACATTTGTGCCTCATTTGTAAGGGGAGAGATTTTTAAGAGTTTGATTAGGCCAGAATTTTGCTAAGTTAGAAGGCCAGAATTGGCAAGTAGTTTTCAGAATTAGTTGTAGGAGATGAGAGACTTGAAATGTAATGCTGGAGAAGTAATGCAATTGGATTGTTGATTTGGAAAACTTTGTATTTATTTTCAATAGTTTTTATGGTTTCTTGTTCTTGATTCTCATATGTTATATGTTAGATGTTAGATGTTAGATTTCAGCTCTTTTACAATGATGGTGAAATGTTAATGATGTTGATCGATTTCCGGTCCATACTTTTAGCAATTTGTTGATTGTAGATTGTTATGTAAAGTTAGTTTGGGCCTCACTTCTGTGCTAAGTTCAACTGTGAATGCTTGTTTACATTGTGCCAGCAGTTGGGTATGTGAATGAATGTTCAAAGTCTTAAAATCTTTAGATTTCCCCAAAAGATCGGACCATTTCGGTGTAGTTGCAGGTTTGTCCTTGATCAAGTAGAGATCAGTTTTATTGGGGATCTATCCATTTGTAGCTTTCATCATTACTGTGATTGATCTTAGGAGTTAGAATAAATAGAATCTCTCTAAACCCTTATCTCTTTTGTTGTTTATTTTGAATATGGGTTAGTTTTAGGATTGAAAACATCACCATATCGTTGCATCTGATGAAAATTCACTTCCAGCATTGTTTATTTGTAAGGCCCCTTGTGATTACTAGTATTTTCACATATTATCTGAGTTGTTTATGTGTTGTCATGACCTGACACCCGAGAGACCTTGGGGTGATTTTCAACAATTTAATGTTGAAGATTATATTTCAAGAGAGATAGAATATCATTTTCTGTCTGAGTTGTTGCTGTGCAGAAAACACCATCAACAAATTGGCGCTAGAAAGAGGGCGAACAAGGTGACATAGCTGGAAGATTGAATGAGCCTTTATGTTGAAAATATGAGATATGACAAATCTCAAAATCTAAAAATTCAAGTTCTGAGTCAAGATGGAAAAGCAGTATCACGTTTGTCATGATGGAAATAGTCTTCGGATTGATTCTTTTCTACTTTGTGAGTCTCTGAACAAGAGGTCAGTTCTATGGGATGGTAGGGGTTTACATCATTATGCATTATCAGATCAGTGTAGAATCCACAACACTTGTACACACAGTGAGTTCGAATGTCTGGCCTTTTTGGGTGAAGTTGAGAGGGTTTTGCAAAGGAACCTTTTTCATGCAAAACCTGTCTAAACCATTAGCCTCATCAGATCTAGGGTTTATTGATGTTGCAGTTGAGGCATTTACACAGATAGTTGAAGATCAGCTTGTTGGTGGTAAGCGTTTGCAGGATTTTCTTTCATCGAAATGGTGTAGAGTTCATAATGCAGCCCATTCAGAATTCATTTGCCACTCTTGTGTTAATGCCATAATTAGAGTTAGAGGATACCTAGAGTGGAGAGAAAAGTTAAACAAGGAATGCACTATGGAGAGGCCAACTAGGTTTGAATCCAGGGATGATGTTGCAACTAATAGTGAGGTGACCTTGGAAAGAACTGAATATCAAGAGGACAAATATGAGATTTTAAAGTTAACAGAGGAACATTCAAGTGAAGAATCACCTACGAAGATCAAGGAGGATGTTCTTGTTGAGGCTAGTCAAGTTCCTGAAAATATAGTGGAGGCTGAGAAAGAGGTTCCTGTCCAAGACGAAGATCTGATATAGACTAGACATAAGGAGTTGGTTGCCAGAATTATAAAAGATTGGTCAAACCTAGGTTGTGGAGCCTGTTGATGGTGTTTTCTGCACAGCAACAACTCAGACAGAATACAATATCCTATCTCTCTTGAAAGGTAATTTTCAACAATAAATTACTGAAAATCACCCCAAGGTCTCTTGGGTGTCAGGTCATGACAATGCATAAACAACTCAGATAATATGTGAAAATGCTGGTAATCACAAGGGGCCTTACGAATGAGCAATGTTGGAAGTGAATTTTCATCAGATGCAACAATATAGTGATGCTTTCAATCCTAAAACTAACCCAGATTCAAAATAAATAGCAAAAGAGATAAGGGTTTAGAGAAATTCTATTCTATTCTAACTCTTAAGATTAACAATGCAAATGATAAACACTTGAAATGGACCAATCCCAACGAAACCAATCTCTGCTTGATCAAGATAAATATACAATCTTATAGAAATAGTGCAATCTTCTAAGGTTTTAAAGATTTTTAGATCATGAACATTCACCCCAGACAACCCAATTGCAGTTGAAATGAATAAATCTTCATAATTGAACCAAGCACAATGAATATAAAGGTCCAGGCTAACTTTACAAAACAACTAACAATCAGCTAGCTATAAAAAGTATGGACCAGGGATTGCTGCAAACACTTCAAACATTAAATCATAAACATCATTGAATCGGATTTAAATCTAAATCTAACAACCTTGAGCAATCTGAAAGATAGAATCATAAGAACCATGCAAGATAAGTCAACACAAAAGAGATCACCAGAAAATCACAATGCTTTCAATTGTATTGAATCACCAAATTTCAGCAACAATTCCTGTGTTCTGTTACATCACTTGTTCAGAAATTGACTAACTTCTACCTTTGTTCTACCACTAAACTCGCTCTCTATCAAATCTTCTCCTAATCTTTTCCTCCCTCTTACAAATGAGGCACAAATGCCATTTATAGAGAACATCCAAACATGTCGGCCTAATTAGATTTTACAATAATAACTGGCCTCAAAACAGGTTGGCCTAATTAGATTTTACAATAATAATGGGCCCCAAAATAGGTCGGCCAGGAGAATTTCAAAATAGGACAAGATTTGCATTAAATGCATGAATATTATCCATGTCGGCCCACAATTTCTAGCAAGATCAGATTCACGTGTCTTCCAGAAAATCCTCCAGCTGTAGACAGTTTTGGCACGGAATCTTAGGCAGGTCCCACTTTGAAAATTAAACTGAACATTTCCAAATTTCCCTCCTTGGCACGAATCCATATGCAAGTCCCCCTTTTAATATTTTCTTAGTCCTGAAAAATAGATATCATCATTAATAGCCCACATGTTCAAATAAAATTTTGACCTTTTCTAAAAAACTTACATTTTTATAAGGAAACTTTCCATTTTAGAATTTTTTCCATTTTTGGAAATTTTTATTTTCAATTTTTTATCTCAAGAAATTTTCATTTTCGGGATCATTTTTTAAAAATTTCCATTTTTGGAAAAAAAATTATTTTCGAAAAAATTTCCATTTTAGGAAACCAGACCAAGGAAAAATCCAGGAAAATCTGGGCTAGGCGGACTCCAGACCAAAATCCAGGAAATTCCAGGCAGTCAGGAATCAAGAATCTGGGAAAATCCAGGCAGACAGGAAAATTTCAGACTGGACTAAATAAGGCAAAAATTTCAACAATAGATCATCAAAACGAACCAAGAATGCGCGAAACATCGTGTAATATATCAAATTAAGCATGGGATGTTAAGCATTTATCATCAAATTCATCAATTTAGTCCAATATTTCAATTTGCACAAAGCTTAGTAGAAAATCCAGAAAAATACGGGTGGACCGGATTTCTGCAGACGGCATAAAATTTCAGACTTTGGAACGTACCCAGAAAACTGAAGAAATCCGAGAAAATCCGGGTCAGGTGGAAAATCCCGAACTGGACCAAAAAGCCGGATTTCGCTCGGATCTGGAATTTCAGCAGAATCCGAGAAAATCTAGACGGACTGGAAAATCCCGGATTAGGGTAAAAAGCTAGATTTCTGCACATAGCCGGACTTGGGGCAAAATCCAAGAAAATTCGGACAGACCAGAAAATCCTGGATTGGGGTAAAAACCCGAATTTTGCTCATAACTTAGTTTTTTCAAAGTGCAACCTAGGGGAATCACTTGGGCAAGCAAGATGAACATCTAAGGACTTTCAAAGGCAACCAAATCAATAAAATTAAGGGGCCAAAAGACACCAAAATCCAGAGCAAAAAGAGGGTCCCTACTTTAAGTGGGGTGTGTGTGCAAAACTGCACAACAGAGCCCTCCTGGAGGACTTGTTGTTACCAGCTTGGTGCAGGATACATGAGGAAGAGCATTCAGAATTCACCTATTTCCAATGCTAGATAGTCATAAAGGAAGTGAAGGAACAAGTACAGCTACTCTTACATGCAAATGATACACAGATAGGTACATCAAACAAGTCTCTGATTGAGGAATGTCAACCAATTGTTGATGAATGTCTTGAAGAACATGAGGAAGCACTCAGTGAAGTGGTCAACATTCTTGATGATTGTGATCAAGAATCCGAGCTAGTGCCAACAGAAGATGAATTCATGGAGTCTTCTCATTTATCAAATTTTGTTTTTCCTCAGCTTATTGATGAACTGTAGAATGAAAACTCACAGATTCTATGCATTATTGATGAGGTAGCTAATGTGGTTCATGCTAATGTGCAGGAAAATATGAATGATGTTGAAAACAGAAATGTTGCAGTCAGTATTGGTGAACATGCTCCAACTTCTCTAGGTGAGAATGTGTTGGAAGATCAATCTGTGATACCTTTGAATGAGCATCCTGCTGAGGAAATTGTTGTATAAGATAATGCCTCTGCATTTTCATTGTTAATCCCTCATGGAAATACTCAAACAGGTGAAAATTTTCATGTTCATAGTTCTGAAAGTCTTCGATATGAATTTCACTCTGCATCATGTAATGATTCCTCTAATTCTATATTGCCTGTTTCAAATGCAAGTGGAATATTGCACCATCAATGGAGACCTCCTAATGACACTATGATCAACTCTTCACAAGTGCAGGATGATGAACACAAACTCAGTCTACAGAAATGCAAAATCAGGTTGTTTCTTTCTTTGCTGGAAATTCTGAATCTTGTCAATTTGATTATGGAGATTTAGGAAAGACAACTTGCATAAGGGTTAATCATGGTCCTAATGAGTTACCTCAGTTACTAGTTATTCCTAATCTTGACATGGAGTTTGAATGCTACAATGCAGAGAATTATTTTTTTGAATATAAAGATAGGTTTGCATTTCTGAGGACCGTTACCTTCACTTTATTGCTTGTCCATGCATTGATTAATCATATGGGATGAGTCTCAGTTCATCTTGTCTAATCATGAGTCACTTTGAGTCTCTCTGTACATAGTGTTGATTTGAATAAATGCAGCTTGGTCTGCTTTTCTTTTTCTTTTGTCTGTTTTGTTTTCTTTAGGATAGATTGCTTTAGTTTAGATTGCTTTTCCTTGCTTCTGTTTTGGCTAGTTTAGTTTTCTTTGGGTTTCGGTCTGGTTGTTGTTTTGCTTCTCTAGCTTGGGTTTTCTATTTTCTGGTTGGGGAAGTGTCTTTCCTGTGCAATAATTCTTTATTATCTGGGATTGTTCTAAGTGTTTTATTGATGGACTTTAATCATGTGTCTTGAATTAATGGTCAAAGATCTTTTGTTAGTGTCAAGCAGTCTGAATGTCTGATTTAAAGAGAATGGGTCGTTGGTCTGACTTGAACCTGAAGTATTCTGAAATCTTATATCCTTCATACATCTTAAGAATCTGAAGGTTGCAGTAGGGTCCTTGCAAGGTCTTGTTGGGTGAAAAATTATATTTCTGCTTCAATGCCACTGTGGTTCTCATCCCTGAGTGTGGATTTCACTATTCACATGTTGAAATGAAAAGAGTGAAAAAGAATAGAAATATAAAAAAAAAAGAGAAAATATTGAGAGTCAAAAGAAAGAATTCAACTTATCAGGAGTATCTGAATATCTCTATCAGGGCTATGGATGCCTGGCTGGCAGTAGAGCTATGTTCAGGAGAACCACAACGATAACCTCGTCGGGGCTATGGATGTCTGACTAGTAGCGAGGCTCTATCCAGGTTGTTTTTGGAGCTAGAATCTTTACGTAGCCCAACTTGACTGAGCTTGGTTTCTGTAGTAGCTCAAGGAGAGAAATGAACTCACTTGTACACACTTGGATTTTCAGTTTATGGAAGGTCCAATCTATCTTCGGTTTTGATTCTTTAATCTTGCATTTTGATTTGTTTGCCTGATAGGGAGATTGAAACCAGAGATTTTGGGTTCATGATTCTTGTTCATCATCAAAATGCTCTGGAGCATTTTCCTAGCGGAGTCACCATTTGTTGTGCAGTTTTGCACACACGCCCCACTGAAAGTGGGGACCCTCTTTTTTCTCTAGATTTTGATGCCTTTTGGCCCCTTAATTTTATTGATTTCATTGCATTTGGAGGTCCTTAGATGTTCATCTTGCTTGTCCAAGTCCTTCCCCTAAGTTGTGCCTCGAAAAACTAAGTTTTGAATAAAATCTGGGCTTTTGCCCCAATCCGGGATTTTCCTGTCTGCCTGGATTTTTCCGGATTCATGTCTGCCTGGATTTTCCCAGATTCCTATCTGCCTGGATTTTCTCGGATTCCTGTCCGCCTAGATTTTCCCAGATTCTAGTCTGGAGTCCGCCTGGCCCGGATTTTTCTGGATTTTCCCCCTCGGTCTGATTTCCCTAGAAGGGCCCAAATCCCGAAATTTCCAAAAATGGAATTTTTTTCTGAAAATAATTATTTATTTATTTATTTATTTTTCCAAAATGGATTTTTTAAAATGTTCCTGAAAATGAAAATTTCTTGAAAAGGATTTTGAAAATAAAATTTCCAAAGATGGAAAAAATTCTGAAAGTGGAAAGTTTCCTTATAAAAATGTCAAGATTTTATTCAAATTTAATTTGGACATGTGGGCTATTAATGATGATATCTATTTTTCAAGATTAAATAAATTCAAAAGTGGGACCTGCTTAAGAATTTGTGTCCTACAGCTGGAGGACTTTTTGGAGGCCACGTGAATCTGATCTTGCTGGAGATCATGGGCCGACATGGATAATATTCATGCATTTAATGCAAATCTTTTCTTCTTTTGAATTTCTCCTTAGGCTGACCTGTTTTGAGGCCAGTTATTATTGTGAAATCTAATTAGGCTGACATGTTTGGGGGGTTCTCTATAAATGGAATTTGTGCCTCATTTGTAAGGGGAGAGATTTTTAGGAGTTTGATTAGGCCAAAATTTTGCTAAATTAGAAGGCCAGAATTGGCAAGTAGTTTTCAGAATTAGCTGTAGGAGATGAGAGACTTGAAATTGTTATGTAATGCTGGAGAAGTAATGCAATTGGATTGTTGATTTGGAAAACTTTGTATTTATTTTCAACAGTTTTTATGGTTTCTTGTTCTTGATTCTTAGATGTTAGATGTTAGACGTTAGATGTTAGATGTTAGATGTTAGATTTCAGCTCTTTTACAATAATGGTGAAATGTTAATGATGTTGATCGATTTCCAGTCCATACTTTTAGCAATTTGTTGATTGTAGATTATTGTGTAAAGTTAGTTTGGGCCTCACTTATGTGCTAAGTTCAACTGTGAATGCTTGTTTACATTGTGCCAGTAGTTGGGTATGTGAATAAATGTTCAAAGTCTGAAAATCTTCAGATTTCCCCAGAAGATCGCACCATTTATGTGTAGTTGTAGGTTTGTCCTTGATCAAGTAGAGATCAGTTTTATTGGGGATCTGTCCATTTGCAGCTTTCATCATTACTGTGATTGATATTAGGAGTTAGAATAAATAGAATCTCTCTAAACCCTTATCTCTTTTGTTGTTTATTTTGAATATGGGTTAGTTTTAGGATTGAAAGCATCACCATATCATTACATCTAATGAAAATTCACTTCCAACATTGTTTATTTGTAAGGCCCCTTGTGATTACTAGCATTTTCACATATTATCTAAGTTGTTTATGCAATGTCATGACCTAACACCCGAGAGACTATGGGGTGATTTTTAGCAATTTAATGTTGAAGATTATCTTTCAAGAGAGATAGAATATCATTTTCTGTCTGAGTTGTTGTTGTGCAGAAAACACCATCAACAAGTTCATAAGGAAAATAATATCCAACACATATGGAGTTTTTTTCAAGCTGGTCATGGTAAAGGAGAACACAATGGAGCAAGTGCATGTGTGAAAAGAGCTATTGCTAGAGAGCAACTAAAATTTGAGGATGCTGTGAAATTTAGAGATGCATGTACAATTGTAGATTGGTGCAATACCAAATTATCTACAAGAACAAATGAGAGCTCAATAATTCAACACTTCTTTTGGTTAGTTGAAGAAAATGATTATTTTTCTTGATAAGATTGTGAAACAATTAATGGATCTACAAAATGGCATTCATTTAAGAGTTCGAATGCAAACACATGGACAATATGGGCAAGGGAGTTAGCATGCTTTTCTCAATTTTGTATTGCAATTTATTGGGAGGCATATGAAAATACGGAATGGGTCGAACAATGGCGACAAAGAGCCTTAATGCTTACATTAACAGATGTTCAACATGGAATGATAATTGAAGATAATCAAGTGTTCGCATTAGATGATTATGATCGTGTTTCGGATCTTGTACAAGAAGGTACATTATTTATTGAGTTGAATTTTGTATGTATGCATGTTTATATGTGAATTAAATATAAGTCACTCTTTATTGAATTTTGTATTTATTTTTGTACGACATGTGTATGTTGTTGTTGCACTTGAGGGGAATAAAGAGACAAATTACTAGTTGGCTAGATGTGTTGAGAGAAAACATAAGTTGGCACATCCTAGAGTGGATGATGACAAGTTTGAGTATCCAACTGGTTCAGTGGTTATTGTTGGCACCTGACTTCAAAAATATTTGATGAGAAAGAATGGCTTGTCTACATTTCAAGATTATAAAAGACATAAGAAGATTATACATTATTCACATTTGATTTTGGAAACCAATATAAAACTAGTTAGATATCATGGGAGGCCTGCTAATAAAGTTTTATGGACACTTTCAATGGATGATCATGAGACAATCATAGATGCATTAAAAAAAAGAGAGGATGCAGATGGTACAACAGAGTAAATAAATATTGGTAAGTATATCCAATTGTTTATATAGTTAATTGATATATATATATTTATTTAATCATTTCCTAATTAAAGTTTTATATCACTTTTTGTTTCAGGTCTCCCAAAATTAGATGCTTTACAAAAAAGAGAGGAGATGCACAATATTACAATGGAATTCAAATCTAGAGATAGGTAACTATATATAGTTCTAGATACATTTAATTGATAGTATAAATTCATTATCTTAACTCCCCTTAATCCACCCTCTTGCATCCCCTTAATCCATCCTCTTAAAGGACCCTTAAGTCATATCCTCTTACATCCCTATAATCCATAATCTTGCATTCCTTAAGTCACTCTCATAAGTACCCTTAAGCCATCTTCTTAAAGGACCCTTAAGTCATATCCTCTTACATCCCTATAATCCATAATCTTTCATTCCTTAAGTCACTCTCATAATTCCCCTTAAGCCATCCTCTTAGGGCCTGTTAATCCATATCATAAGGGTCATGACATGCATACCCTTAATCCACTATCTTACATCCCTTTAATCCATTTTATCAACTCCCCATAATCCACCCTCTTACATCCCTTTGAGTCATTTTATCAACTCCCCTTAATCCACCCTCTTACATCCCCTTAAGCCATCCTCTTAAAGGACTCTCATAATTCCCCTTAATCCACCCTCTTGCATCCCTTCAAGTCATTCTATCAACTCCCCTTAATCCACCCTCTTGCATCCCCTTAAGCCATCCTCTTAAAGGACCCTTAAGTCATATCCTCTTACATCCTCGTAATCCATAATATTGCATTCCTTAAGTCACTCTCATAATTCCCCTTAAGCCATCCTCTTAGGACCTGTTAATCCATATCGTAAGGTTCATGGCATGCATCACCTCAATCCACTATCTTACATCCCTTTAATCCATTCTATCAACTCCCCTTAATCCACCCTCTTACATCCCCTTAAGCCATCCTCTTAAAGGACTCTCATAATTCCCCTTAAGCCATCCTCTTAGGACCTATTAAGCCATATCCTAGGGTTCATGAGATGCATCCTCTTAAACCATCATCTTAACTCCCCTTAAGGCATTCTCTTAAGACCCCCCTTAAGCTATATATCCTCTTAGGTCCCCTTAATCCATCCTATGGCAAACATCTTTTGAATTTGTATGGAATTTACTATATACTGTTCTTTTCTCGCATGAATTTTTTTCTTAAATGACTCATAAAAATTTTAGTTACTTACATTAATTATTTTTGCAAGTTCTCATCAAGTCGGTCTACAAAGTGATTGTTGAACTGAAAAATTATTTTATCAAGAGACTATGTAAATATCAATTTTTGGTCTTCACCTAAAAGTTGATAAGTTTTAACTATATCTACATGCACATATATGTTTCATCATATTATATAGTTGTAATAAACATCTTGATATACATTATATATGTTTGTTCGATGTCACTTTTTAAATATCTTGTTCCAATTTTATAGATTATGCATTTCATGTCTTGTATTTACCACATTTTATATAATTATTCAATTGTATAGATTATACATTTTATACATACAAGGAGATAGTTTTTTTGTTTATTGATTCAAATATCTGCTATCTAATTGGAAAAAAGTTAAAATTACCTGCCCTTAATTTATTATGAATATGATCTAGACTATTTAAGGAATGTTTTAATTTGTCACCTAACTATGTGATAAATTATATATATATATATATATATATATATATATATATATTAAATTTGATTCTAGATAAGAATTTATATAGTGCGTGTAATACTTGAAAATTAGATAAAATATAAATAGTCCAATGTATGAGTGCATATAATCATGAAAATGAACATAAAAATATATCATAATTGATTGCATATATAATCATCATATTAAAGTCAACTAATATAAATAAACACAAATATGATAATAACATGTTCAAAGTAAAACTAGAGATAGATAGTCCATAAAATTTATATGTCAAGTCCAACACATATATTTAAATAAAACTAGAGATCTATAGTCCATAAAATATAAAACCATCTAACTTTCAGGCTGATCGGTCAAATCAAGACTCCTCCTTTTTCCATGTTGACTAGATGTACCTGCATCATGTTGTAAAAGAGTACAAGAAACTTGAAATTAGATTTAAATTTATTTAGAAATTTTGATATAATTAAACATATTTAAACTTGAAAATATAAAGTTTTAGATAAAAATAAATTTAATTAAATATCTAGTAAATATAGTAAAAATGATTTCTATTATGCATAAATTACCATATGATCATGTGAATTTGTAACTGGCACATTTTCTTCAATGGGTAGCATAATTGTTGCTTGAGAAGATGCAAATTCCTAATCTACTATATCTTTCATATTCATATAAAGCAAACAATATGTGAAAACCTTAAATATATATATAAATATATATTTAAAAGGTCCGTAAAAATTAGATAGGAGATTTAAAGTAATGTTTAAAACCTTAAATGATATGACCTCATGATCACGCATCTGAGATTACCCATGCATAAATGTGAATGATGTCTCAGGTGCACAGCCCGCCATGGGTATCTCATGAAATTCCTACATATAGATGTACAACAATTCATATAGATCATTGACACATGTGTATGTAAATGAAAAAATTTAATTAGATGTATGATGTCTATTTAATTGAAACTTAACAAACTTTTGAAAGCACACACCTGAGCTGATGATGTCTCAGGAGCACTCACCACTGTAACTTGTGGTTGGTCAGTACTAGGTATCGTATGACCTCCCTACATCTAGATATAATATATCAATTCACACATGTGTACAAATTAAAATTAAATTAGATATATATCCACACAAATTATTTAATATATATTGGTTCAAGTACCTGTCCAAAAGGTGAGCCTAGATCTATAGCACTCGACATATGCATATGATGATCATATTGAGTTTCAGGCATCATGTGATCATGCCTCTACACCAAACACTTATTGAATTAATATTATATTATATATATAATTTGATGTTATTATTTACATGAATTTTTCACATTTCAAACTTGAATTAAATTTAAGTTCAAAAGATGAACATACCTGTGTAGGACGATCCTCAAAATATAGTAAATTTAGGTATGACCCCGTCCCAAATGCATGTGTGTCGCCTAAAGTGGATGTATAAGTATCCCTATAGCACGAGCCTCCATGCTCTCTATTGGCCACTTCAGTGGCTGCGTGTGTATTCTACTAAGTGAGATGTCCTTAAAGTGAACTCAATTCTCCTAATGTCAATAACATGGTCTTCTGCTAAAATGCAACGGGAACACTAGGAGAAGGAAGAGGAACAATAGGAACAATTGGAGCACGTCACTAAGGATCGACATGTGCTCCTAGTCTATGTTGGGGCATGCCACGCCCAACTCCCAGAAATGACCTCATATCAAAATAGTTGGATTTTTTACCCAACTCAAACTCAACCCATAACTTTCTCAAAAAGTATAAGGGCGCCTCATTGTTGCCATGTAGTGGACTATCAAACACCATCCACCATCTGTCCCAAAAATGCGCAGCTATCTACGGGTGCCTACACCATAAAATTGAAATTCATTTTTTCATGAGTGGAATGGGTTGGTTTGTTTGGGGGTTAATAAAATATTGGCACATGGCTTGTTTGGTAATTTTCAGGTCATTGATTTCTTTATATGGCAATCCATCTGCATAGAATTGTCTCCTCTCTTCTCTCCATTGATGGAACCTAACTAGGTCTGCATCAATAGATCAAACATAATCAACAATAGTTTGCATCGTAGATACAAACCGTGCGAGATGGGGAGATACTCTAGGCTCATTTTTTATGAGATCTATATTTCCTTGAATGACAATGAGGTTTTTTCAGATATTCTCTCTTAATTGATCTTCATCAACTATAGGAGGGGGTGGGAGGTTAGGTGGTGGAGAATGTGGAGGTGTGCTAGGGTTTTGTTCATGTGGTGGATTGGGATGTATGGGATCTATAGGAATTTCTTGATTGGGCATAAAATCGTCTGAATTAAACATCGGATCCATGTGAGCAATGATATGGAAACTTCATGTTAAACAATTAAAAAATATATATCAACAAACTAATTAAATAATGCACATAATTTGAAATTTATTTAAAAATCACATTGAACATGCACAAATTCAAAATATATTTCATTTGAAGACCATTCGATTTATAGCATTATAAAATCCATAACATTAAAAATTCATAAAATATACACACATTAAATTGAGTCCAGTGTGGGGTTGTTAATATGAAGGGTAGAAATTAAATTATGGGGTTTTATTAAAATTTATTTAATCTCATTCATTATTTTCAAATAATACTAAAGATAAGAATGAAAAATTAATAGAATTGAAAGGGACACATAGATATATGCTAGTGACCTAATTGCAATGTACAAAATATAAAAAAAGATGAGTGACCAAGCTCTATTCACCAAATTAATCCCCTTAAGAAATGTCAAATCCCCCCTTAAGACATCGATTTGCAATTTAGGGTATAGGATGGCTTAAGGGGATCTATGTGTAGTAAGGTCCTAGGAAAAAATGGTCCATGGCTTAAGGGAACAAAATTTGGTGGAGTTGCCTAAGGCAACCAAATTTCATTTTAAGGTCCTACAACAAAATGAATAGATGTATTAATCAAGTATGACAAAATTTAATTAAATACGAGGACATAAATTGATTTATCTAAATTTTCAAATTTCATGATAAGAGACACAAGATCTCTATAGTGGGACAAAGTAGTTAAGAAGAAATTATAAGTTTAACACTAACATTAAAATTTATAATCTCATTCATTGTTTTCAAAGAATACTAAAGATAAGAATGAAAAATTAATAGAAGACATTGAAAGAGACACATAGATATATGCTAGTGACCTAATTGTAATGTAAAAAATATAAAAAAGGATGAGTGACCAAGCTCTATTCACCAAATTGATCCCCTTAAGAAATGTCAAATTCCCCCTTAAGACATTGATTTATGATTTAGGGCATAGGATGGCTTAAGGGGATCTATGTGTAGTAAGGTCCCAGGACAATATGGTCCATGCCTTAAGGGAATAAAATTTGGTGGAGTTGCCTAAGGAAACCAAATTTCATTTTAAGGTCCTACAACAAAATGAATAGATGTATTAATCAAGTATGACAAAATTTAATTAAATCCAAGGACATAAATTGATTTATCTAAATTTTCAAATTTCATGATAAGAGACACAAGATCTCTATAGTGGGACAAAGTAGTTAAGAAGAAATTATAAGTTTAACACTAACATTAAAATTTATAATCTCATTCATTGTTTTCAAAGAATACTAAAGATAAGAATGAAAAATTAATAGAATACATTCAAAGGGACACATATATATATGCTAGTGACCTAATTGCAATGTACAAAATAAACAAAGATGAGCTTGAGCTCTATTCACCAAATTTTGATAATTTCTTTGATCCCCTTAAGAAATGTCATATTAGGACCCCTTAAGACATCGATTTATGATTTAGGGTGATAGGATGGATTTAGGGGATCTATGTCTAGTAAGCTAGACTAGGACAAAATATTCCATGGCTTAAGGGAATAAAATTTGGTGGAGTTGCCTAAGGCAACCAAATTTCATTTTAAGGTCCTACAACAAAATGAATGCTAAATTAGGGTTTAGGGTTTAGATTTAAATATTTAATGACATGAAAACATATAGAAGACACATGAATAAATTTTTACAAGTAAATGAGAAACCCTACCACCTAAACTTAGTGCTTTGAATAAAATATGTGGCATTCTAGGAATAACTTCAATATATCAACAATTAGGAATTTTAGATTTCAATTATAAGTAAGTTGTTGAGTTATGATGGATTTTGAACCTATTTGGACCTCTAAGCACTCTTGGATGATTTAAAAAGGATGAGGAGATCTAAAGTGATTTAGACCTAATTTTTTTTCTAATCATATATTTTTTGAAACTTTTCTATTGCATAGACTCTTCCTTTGAATATTTATATAAATTCTAGAAGTGCATGGGTTTTCAAAAAAATAACGTAACTTCCACTAAGTGAGGAATCAATTGATCAATTCAATAAATAAATAATCTTAGAAAATAAACATTTGGTTATAGAATTGACTTGCATTTATGAATCATCTATCAAGTTTCTCAAAAAAGCAATTTGAATTTTCCAAATTGAAATGTTCATGCTACAAGTTAGCTTTGATACACTAGTTTAGAGAAAGTACAACATTTAGTTTTCCTAATCTAGAACAATGCCACTACACATGAGAGTTAAAATAGGAATTAGATTACACACAACCTATAGATCTTATGAATAACATCCTATAAATTAAGGCTTAAATATGATCTAATGCATGGACTTACATAATTCACAAAGGATCTCATCCAAATAAGAGAAATGGGTAGGAATAATTCATGCTTCACATTTTAATATTTATTTGATTTAATAACATTTATGTGTCTAGCTCTATCCATATTGCACATAGTCTAGACTAACAAGTATGACTTGCATTTCTATGTTTTTTTAAGAGAATATGTCATACATTATATAAGCTAACAACATTGATATAGAGTGATTACATGCTCATATCAACTAGAATCATGATATATGAACTTATTAAATCAAGCACATAGTTTCACATGAGGCACATTATTTTACTTCACTGGTACACTTTCTCAAGTTAAATTATACAATCATGAAGTTTTTTGAGATAAAATTAGCTATCAAATTTATATTAAATGTGAACATATTATAATTAAATCAATTTTTTGGTTATTATATAGATCTATAAATCAATTGTTTGTACCTCCTTTATTAGTCAATAATGAATTTAATTGGTAGTTGTGTGGATCACCAACGACATACCAAAGTGTACCTAACCTATGGACTATAATTTGTGATCCCTCCCTACATGTTATGTCATCAAATCTTACTACACATCCTTATTTTACCTCTTCTATTATATCACACACCCCAAATATTGAACTTTTCATCACTTCCACCCTAAATAAACTAAGAACCATGAGTGAGAGTAAAAATCATACAAATAAGGTTATGTCAAATATAAAAATGTAATCTAAACCTCCTTGAGGATCCCTAAATTAGGGTTTTAGGTTTACGTTTTAGGGTAAATATCTCATTTTAGGTTTACATAAATTAGGGTAAATAGGGTTTTAGGTTTACGTTTTAGGGTTTAGGTCCAAGGATTAACCTGTGAAAATTAGTTTTTAGGGACCTATGTAAATTTTGTAACCTAGAGTTTCTAGGGTTTAGAAATTTCTAAGTTAAATGTGTCCAATTTAGGTTTAGTTTTTATGGTTTTCAATTTACAATTTAAATTTCTTTGTTTCGTTGACATTTTTGGTTTTTTAAATGCAATTAAAAACTATAAAACATTGAACTAAAACGCACTAAACAAACAAAACTGAATACTAATTACAAAACAAAAAAATGAAGAATTCAACCAACCTAGAGGTTGATCAGGTCGGTTGTGTCGATGGGAGGAGGTGGTAGTCAAATTTTTGTTCAATGATGGCATTTAAAATGCGTACGCGATCTCCTTTGTTCTTCTCTAACACGAATTAAAATGGTGAAAAATGAAATACAATTGCTTATTAAAAAAATACTTTCAAGAAATGTGTACACATTTCCGGTTCGGATACCCGAATCTAAACGCACATGCATTCAGATTTAGGCTTGGGTACCCAATCCGTAACACATACGCATTTTTTTGAAAATGCGTATGCGTTTCCTATGAAAATTTTTGTTTTTCCTAAAATTTCCCCTCTTCGTGTACCCAACTTCTTGCTTTTACCCACATCTCTCTATCTTCCCCACTATATCTATCTCTCCCTCTTACTATCCTATCTCTCCCTCCCTCCCTCTCTCTACCTCTCTCCCTATCACTCCCTCTTTAAATATCTCTCTCTACTCTGCTTCTATCCTATCTATTTCTATCCCACTCTCTCCTTCCATATCTATTGATTTATATATCTCTCTCCCTCTCCATCTCTATCTCATTCACACACACACACAATCCACATTTCTTCATCCCTCTCTCTCTCTCTCTCTCTCTCACACACACAATCCTTGTTTCTTCCTCCCTATCTCTATCTCTCATCCCTCTATCTCCCTATCTATTATTTGTCTCTATCTCTCTATATCTACCTCCCTCCCTTTCTCTTCCCATATATTCCTATCTCTCTCTTTCTCTTCCCATATATCTATATCTCCCTTTTTCGCTCTCTATCTCTATTTTTCTATATATACTTCTCTTTGTTTGTCCATCTCTCTTTGTCACCCTCTCCCCCTCTCACTATATCTCCTTATATCTCTATCTCTATGTCACTATATATCTATATATATCTATCTCTCTATCATTATATCTCTTTATCTCCCCATCCCCCTCTTCCAATATATCCCTATCTCCCTCTCTCAATATTCCTTTATATATCTCTATCTCTCCCTCTCTATCTCCCTATCTCTCTATCTTTATCTCTCCCTCTAGGTCTATCTCTATCTTTATATATATTTGTCTCCATCTTCCTCTCTTGATCTATATTCGTCTCTATCTCTATCTTCCTCCCCCCCTCTATCCCTATACATGTATGTCCCCCTCCCTCTTCCTAGACCTTTATATCTATAGAGATTTGTCTCTCTATCTATATTTCTCCATATTTCTTATTTCATATCTCCTTCTATCTATATCTTGTTATTTCTCCATCTCTCTCTACCCATATAGCTCTCCCTCTTTGCTTCTATCTATAAATCACTTTCTATCTCTCCCTCTCATTCTCTCCCTTTTTATATATTTCTTTTCCATCTTTGTCTATCCCTCTCTCCTCTCTCTATTAATATTTCTCTCTCCTCCATGTTTTTTTGATTCTCCTTCTCCATCTCCATATCCATTTATATCTCTATCTTCCTCTCTATCTCTATATCATTACCCATCTCTATATCTCACTTTCCACCTCTATCTCTCCCTCTTTCTATCCCTATCTCTCCCTCTCTTTTCTTCTCTCCCTACTACAAACATAACATGATACTATTGGTAATGGATTTTGATTATCTTTCCAATTTAGAGGTTTTGTTTCAGTCATGTTTGAATCCCTTTAAGTGGATGGATAGTTGATTTGAATCTATATATTCTCCATTGAGACCATTATTGCATAAACATCATTTTCTAAATTTCCTACCAATTGACCTCATGTACTACACAAATGTACATAAAAAATAGACCAAAATTTTCCTTAATTGATCTTCCACACCTCTTTGGCATAGCCATTGCACAACAAGGTGTGATTGCTAGTTTATGAGGATTTGTGTTACAATTATTTTTGTATATTTATTTTTATAATTATATACTTTTAATTATAAAAAGAAAAGATGATGGTTATAGAATTAATTATAAGAATTCAATATTAATATATATATTTAATAAGAGTATTTTCTAAATGAAAGTTAAAAAGAACTTAAAATATTAAATTCCATTATAAAGAAAATTATTTATTGTAGTTAATCAAAAAAACTAAAAATTTAATGGATATTATCAAATTATTAAATAAATGATCCTACCATATTCATTTAATTATGTCAAATTTGCTAGTTCTAGATAAACAAATTTAACTAAAGATTTAATTAAATATAAATAGTTAACAAATAACACAAGTCATTCTATTAATGATATTGGGAATCGACATCATCAAAATAAACATTATGCTTGATTAGAATTGAAATGATAATTCTATAAAGTCACAATTTACTAAGCTTACATGGATAGTATTGTCTTAAGAACCTTCATAATATAATAATGTTGTAGTTGATGACTAAACTACCATAACTGCCCAAGGATCAACTACAATCAAAACACCCTATCACACAAGACAAAAGTAATTGAATTTTTATGAATCATTTGAAATTTAATTAGATGCTATAATGTCGAGAGAGCTTGAAACACTCAAAACCCTCTCTAAAACTCCTCAACACAATAGCTAAAACAAAATGAAGAAATTACAACTTAAACACAACAAATTGTTTGCACAAGGAAACCAATAATTTTCTCTATTAAGTAAAATGATTAAAAATAAATTTCAGTCATCAATGGACTGATGAACAGAAAATAAAACCCTTACAAACATCTCATATGCAATTAAATATCATTAAAACTCAGTCTATGCTCAACTATGTGAGCTCTTTGCAAACTATCTCACTTCCTAGCACTTCAAATTCACTTGCAACCTTTGTAACTTCAATTTGTTGATATAAAACTTTAATGGACTATTGTAAATTATTTCCAACCTACAACAACACACCAAAAACACCCCCCCAGATAATTCTACGCCTTCCTCTTTCTATCCCCTTATTTTCTCTTCAAACTTGCCTTGCTGAAGAATGGGTTTTTCCCGTTTTACTCCTCCCTATCATGAAATTAAATTTACATTCTTTTTTTGGGCCTCTCCAATATGTCATGACCCATGCTTTTCTACCCATGAAAAATTTCAAAAATTAATTAAAAATCATTTAAAACTCATTTCTAGCAACCTTGTCAAAGATAAGATGTTGCAGATTGTTTTCTTCCTTCTTTATCTCCTAAAAAAAGAAAAAATCCAAGGCAAGTCTTGAACATCCATTTAACACTCCCTAATTTTTAGGGATCAACATTTAATGTTTTTGAAACTCCCTTATCCATTTCCAACACCACATAGTGGGTTTTAATTATTTTTCCATTTAAATGCTTTCAAATATGTTTTTTGCTTTATACCCCACTAGTCAACTTGTCAAAGTTGAAAAGGAATTTAATTGAAAAGTTTAAATATTTGAAGATATATAATTTTACACCCCCTCAACATGTAATCCAATCCAAAATAAATTTATTTCAACAATCCAAAAATACTCAACCAAAATTTCACCTCTTTTTGTTGATACAGGATTGTTAGTCACCATGGATGCTCCTACATTAGACACCCATAGTAGAAAATATATATTTTTCATGAGTGTGACTCATAAACATTTGTGAGTTATATGTTTTTCTTGGATCCATTCCTCCTTTTTTCTCACTGGAAATGTCCTGCTCAACTGATTCTGCAAGCTTACAACATTATATGCTTTCATATTTACTCCTCTACCCTTCATGAATTTCGAAAATTTTAATCTAACCTCCCACCAATATATTCCATCAGAATTAACAATAAAACATATATATCCACCTTCAAAAAAAAAAAATGTACTTCATTACCTCTATTGTTTTTTTACCTTTATTGTTTTTTTACCTTTGTCCTCTCCTTCCACCATGTCTTATCCTTGAAATTTCACTATTTCAAAGCCTTCTATAAGACATAACATCACTGCAATCTTATTTAAATTTCACTCAAAATAATATTAGTTCCATTAACAAGAGACTCATTTTCTACTTTTCCAAACAAGGAATCATAGTCACAAATAAAAACATCTTCATCTCCACTCTTCTCTAACAAAGATTTATTAGAAATCTCTTCATTCACCTTCACTTTACACTCTTCAAATTCAACTTTATCAAATTGATCTACTGCTGCAATAAATTATTCATCAAAGAAAACATCAAAATCTAATTTTACCTCACCTTATGTTGCAACCTTCATCTCACCTGAGATTAACTCATCCCACTCTTTTTCAATTGCTTCCATTTTGCATCAATAAATCATCCCTTTCACTTTCTTTTATGTCCTTCAAATGACACTCTTCTGCTCAACTTCATTATACTCACATTCATCTTCATAACAACATTTATCAAAATTAAATTTTACCTTAGTATCCTCCATTGCTGCAACTTTTTCTTCCCTTGCAATAAGTTGATCCCATTCGCTTTCGATCTAAATAAGTAAATCATCCTTCCCAACTTCATAGGTGTTCTTTAAATAAATATCTTTTGCTTCTACAATCACTGTAGTCTCATCCTCCATGTCTTCCAATAGACATCCCTCAACTTCAGGTTCCTCAATCTTTTCGTACTCATCCTCTTTCTCTCCCTCGATGTCACATGCATGACACTCTATTGTATCCTCTTTCTTTCCCGCATTCAAAACATCACTAGAAAGATAATAAAAATTGATGCAGCCAAGGTGGGAGGATCCAATTAAGGATTGTCCATCCTTGCAGCCTAAATCACTAACTCCATGATCACACATGTATGCAACAAAATTTAACAACTAATCCACATAAAGATAAAAGACATTCAAGAACATTGGACACAAGATATATCCTGGGAAAACCCTAACAGGAAAAAACCCAAACTTCAAAGATCATTTCACATCATATTATAATCTCAAAAAAAATTACAAATGCCTCTCGAGCTTACAGATTCTAGGCCATAGCCCAGGGATTACAAATAATTCATACAACAATAATTTCCCATCGACTTCCTTTCCTGCTCCACACTCTCTCTGCTCTAATATTCTTCTAGATCATAATACCTCATCACCGTGCTTCATACTTCACACTGTCAAGCACCTTGTTGATCTACCTCCCTTTACTTCTTGTAACAAATCCTCTCTCTTCTATTTATATCATTCGCAAATCATTTAACCCTTAACATGTCAACACAATTACAATGGCTAGTAATTATAAGGTGCAGACCCAAATAGGTCGGCCCCCAAATAATAAAAAATTACAATGTGAATCAACCAAGTTCAGCCACAACAAATCCAGGACCCAAAACAACATCCTCAAATGACACAACATCTTCAAATTTACTCCTCGGAGATCCACAACATGCTCCAACACCCTATCATCCATTGACATAGAAAACATGGCCTCACAAAAGAAAATCACCAATCACGAGCTCAACGATTAATGTGGACCAACAACACATGATCTAGAAACATCCACGAGCCTCATGAATTGCCACAGAAATGTCTGCAAAAACTCCACTTACTGGAATCATATCATCTTCCCTCAGGAACACTAATTGGAATAACTGAACAACTGTTAGCACACAGATCCTTACAACTTGATCAATCCTTCATGCGGATCCTTGAAACTTAACATGGTAACACTAGACGTACTCGACAATAAACCCTTTAATCCACAACCTCTATTCATCAACATACTAAGCTAGGCATGTTGTTGGCTAAACTAAACTTCACTATCAACTGCTTCAATTTTTTGAATGCTTTTGGATGCCCCTGCATCAAACTCTTGAGGTTATTTGAAAAGTGAGCCTCTTCACTTTGGTCTATACTGTATCAAATCTAATATTATCTCCTTAAATAGGTTTGATGATCTATCCACAAATACTTGCAACTGCCTCAAGGTTAGTGTTTTGTTCAAGTCCACCCTACAAACTACCTCAAGCTCTTTTAGGTTCGGCGTTCTACTCGCAGGCCTTGCATCGCCTCACTGGTCGGTGATCTAAGCAAGTGACCCTACAAGTTGCCTCTGGTTCTTCATCTTGTCATGGTCAAGGTTCAAAAATCTACTTGCAAGTCTTGCACTGCCTCACTAGTCAGCAGTTTGAGCAGTCCTTTTCTGCAAGTTGCCTCAAGATCTATTCCTTCATTCACATTTACTTCACTGAACTTTCTCCTTAAGATCACTGCTTCACCTCCTTCCGATTTCACTATGAAATATGATTCCTCCAAAGGTTCCCCTTCCTCTACATAAATTAATTCAGGCTCTTCTTCATTTGCACAAATTATCTTTGCATCCTTTACTGCTTCTCTTTCATTAGGTTCTTGATGACACTTGGAACTTAATTCTTTCTTCCTCCAAATTCCTCTATGCTCGACATAAGGTCTTCTTTCTCTACATCTTGATTCCTCTTTTCCTCCAACATAAGAGTTCTTCCATTTGTACGATATTCTAAGCATACAAGTAACATGTTTCCACTTTGCTCCATCAATCCATCCATAATCCATCTACTTACAACCTGTCATAGGCCTTCTCCTCCTCATTTTATCCCAACACATCTTCTCAGAATGATTCCTTAATCTACATAACTTACAAGGATGTAGATCCCAACATATTTCATTTTCATTTCCATGCCTACTACAATGTGAACAATGCATACCTTCTCTTCTTTGATTCAAACTTGCAATAACATTCTTACCTCTGTCATATCCAAGGCCTTCACTTTTTTATCTCATTATTGGGTCAATAGGTTTTGCAATTCCTTGTTGCTGCTTTCCCAATCCTTTTCCTTCATATCCCATTCTCTACATGATTTTGAAACCAATACCATCACCAACTATTGTAGGCTTCATTACCTTGTTACCTTCAACTCCACCTAAAGAAACTTCTGTAACATCATGTTGATGGTGGTTTCTGCACAACAACTCAGATAGAATATAATATCCTATCTCTCTTGAAAGGTAAATCTCTATCAGCAAGCCATAAGAGCTAACCCCAAGGTATCTAATGTTAGGTCTTGACAATGCATAAACAACTCAGTGATAAATGTGAAAATGTTGGTAATCACAAAGGGACCTTACTACAAGCAAATACTGAATCTTTAATTATCAAATCTAGCATTATAATGATACTTCAATCCTAAATATAACCCAAATGATTAAAGAAATAACAAAAGATATAAGGTTTCAAAGAGATTTCTAAATTAAAACTATTTCTAAGATTAACAATGCAAATGATGAAATACTTGAAGTGGACCAATCCCCCACAAACTAATTCCTGCTCAACCCAAATAAATCTGCAATCTTACAAGAACAGTGCAATCTTCTAAGGTATTAAAGATTTTTCAGATCATGAACATTCATCCAAAAATAACCCTAAGGCAATTGAAATGAAAAAACCTTCACAATTGAACTAATCACAATAGATATATGGTCCAGGCTAACTTTGCAAAGCAACTAACAATCAGCTAACTGCAAAAAGTATAGACCAAGGATTGTTGCAAACACTTCAAGCATCAAATCATAAACATCATTGAACTGTGTCCAAGTCTAAATCTAACATACATCTAATACTTTCAAGCAATCGTAAAGAATGGAACAACAAGAACCATGCAAGATAATTCAACACTAGAGAATTCACCAAAAGCACAATTTCTTCAATTGTATTAAATCGCCCAAAAATTGCAACAATTCCAATGTTTTGTGTTACAATATTTGCTTGAAAATAATTAATTTCTAACTCTAGCTTTACTACTTAATTCGCTCCAATATCAACTATCTATCTATCTATTTCTCTCTAATCCTTACAAATGAGGCAGAATGCCATATTAATAGAAGACCCCCAAGATATGTCGGCCTAATTAGGGTTTACAATAATAATTGGCCACAAAACAAGTCGGCCCAAGGAGAATTCAAAATTAGATAAAATATGCATTAAATGCATGAACTCCATCCAGGTTAGCCTGGGATCTCTAATATAGTTCAGACCAATGCATGCAAAATAATAGGGAAGCACAAATTCTAATGTAGCCTTGCATTAGCTGCTTTCCCCTTTGTCTTTATTTCTATCCACCCTATCATGCACCATCAAAACTACCTTGTCCAAGTCAGCTATAGGTGGCAGAGGTAAAACCTTAAGTCTCTTCTCAATAGATTTAATAATTTCTCTTGACTACTCCACCAACTTATCCCACTCAACCTTACTAGATTGATATCTATCAATAACTATAATATAGGTGGCTGCATCATCCAATTGATGTTCAATAACTAGATCCTCATTGACTGGAGACTATACATCTCACCACCATTTTCTTAACTATTCTAAGTGCAAATGCTTTGGTGCAAACCTCTTGCTACCTATCATTACCTCAAAGAAAGAAATACATCTATCATAGATATTGGTCAGGGTATCCTCAATTTTCCTGCTCTGCTTATATATCTTCTTCAGAACCTTTTTCCTTATTTGTAGAGCTTCAAAGCATTCCCAAGGTTCTACAGCTCTAGAGGAAGGGAGAATTCCATCACTCACCAATTTATCTTTAGTGTATTCCATGATGGTCTTGGTCTTTTGCAACAGGAGATATGCATCTTCCTTATCTTGAGCTAATACATCTTTCAACCAATCTATTTCCCTCATAGCATCTCCTCTAGTTGAAAGAATGTCCTTGATAGCATTATCCCCCTTAGTTCGCACCCCTTGTAACCAGTTTGTTGTGGCAAGAGTAGTGGCCTTCATTCTTTCCAGCTCAGTTATGGTTTCTTGTGGCAGGAAACTTGTAGCAAAAGATGAGGAGCTAATAGATTGCAAGGGCTTCATCAAGTCCTGCAAGTACTTCTTTAATTTCTCATTCTCCTTCTTCAGCTCTTGCTTAGTCTTCACTTCTTTCCTCAACCTACCCAAGATTATTGCACTAGAGCCTTCGTAATCTTCAATATCTTGCTCCATAGAAGTAGTCCCTAGGTTGATGGTCTTGTTGATGGCGATTTTAGCACCACAACAATGCAAGTAGAATATTGCTAATCCACTTGTCCTGAAAGAGAAAGGCAACACATGGATGCCTTAGCTCCCAAGGTCTTGGTAGTTGGGTCTCAACTGTGTTGATGTTACTTAGTGGCCAATGCAACAGTAATATTCAAGGGGCCTGCTGGTGTTTCCTAACGGGGGTAGCTCGACATTAATGGCAATATTTTAAGGCACTCAAAGTAGCACCGCTAGAGTTCGAAAATGGACACAAAGGCTAGAAATAAGTGCGGTAGATGCAAAATATCTATGGATCTTTCTAGGAGACAATCTTCACCAACATAAGACAGCAAGGATTTAGATTTATTGCAAGAGCGGCTTTCTTCAAAAGATCTGAGGGCCAACCTTCATGTAGAAAATCAAATATTTTTGTAAACCCTAGTGCAGGGGGACAGCGCATCCTTTCTTATGCATTCTATATATATGGCATTCTTGCCTTTTTGTAAAAGGGGCTAAACAAAAAAGAAAATTTCAATGTTAGCACTTCTAGAGTAGAACTTCTAGGTTTAGAGAATTGTTAGGAATTCGTGAGATAGCAAAAGGAGATCACATCTTGATTCTCAGTAATAAGAGTTTCTCTTGTCTTCTTGGTTAGCGGTTAGACTTCAGTACAAATTGTAATGTATTTTCAAAGTGTGCTTAATGTAAGTGGAAACAACTTGAAATCACATATTTTATGTATATTGGTGATTGTGCTAGATTTGTAAATGTTGCTTATCTGTCTCACCCACAGTAGAAGCAACCAGATTCGAATCTACTTCATATTGTGTTCCAGAAAGGTATTTATCTTGAGTTAATTATTTGATTTTGAAAGCTTTCAAGGAATTAAATCTTATTTTGTGTTTTTTTTAAATAGTAATTTATAATCAGTTGTTGAAATCAGCACTATGAATGAATGCAACTGTGTGTTAATTGCAGGTTAATTTTGTTCTTCAGTTTTTAGTTAGCAAATTCCTTGGAAGGTAATAAGTCTGATTAAATTGGATGAACTATTATTCATTTTCTATTTCAAAACTCTGATCCATCTTTCTATATTTCTTTAAAACCCCTGGTTAGTATAGGATTTATTTCATGTTTGATCTGGGAGCAATCCAGAAGCCCAACACCAGCAGGCCCCTTGAATATTACTGTTACATTGGGCACTGAGTAACATTAGCACAGTTGAGACCCACCTACCAAGACCTTGGGAGCTAAGGCATCCATGTGTTGCCTTTCTCTTTCAGGAGAAGCGGATTAGCAATATTTTGCTTGCATTGTTGTGGTGCCAAAATTACCATCAATAGGACCTGGCACTAGAAGGAGGGCCTAGAAGGGAAAGCTAGATAAAGTTGGGTCATCTTCCTCAGAAAGGCCCCATAGAATTCTTCGATCAACTGGGAATCCATCATCTTTTATAGAACTCAAGACCCCCATAAGACATAAGCACCACATAACTAGGGCAATCATCATAGCACCCTTACCAGCTCTGCTCACTCCACCAAGATTTTCACCCATACCTCAGTGGATACCTATCAATCCACCATCCAATTCATCTCAACTGTCATCATAGCTGATTCAATCCACACAACAACTAGCTCAACAACCACCACCGCCACCAATGGCATTCTTTCAGAATAATCCCTCTCCATTGGGGACTATCCCTAGAGGTTTTCATGATATGCCCAAAAACCCTGAGAAATTTTGCCCTAAGTACATCCATGGTGAATCATGCAGCGTTGAAGAGCACATACAAGCTTTCAAGGATGCTTGTACAAGAGCTCAAATAATTCATCATGATGTAGTCTACAGATTATTCCCTTATTCCTTAGGGGATATGGCATATAATTGGTACCTTAATCTTCCTCAAGGTTCCATTCTGACTTGGACACACTTGGAAAATGCTTTCATCAACCAATTCAGGGTTTATGTGGACCCAGGTCTTTTATATCATCAGTTTGCAACCATAAGAAAGGAACCAGGTGAATCTTTTCCCTTATTCAATACTAGGTTCCAACGAATGTATAGGAGATTGCAAGATCCTTATTTGGTTACTGAGAACAGTGCTATCCAGGCATATTTCTAAGTTATAGACCCTTTGCTAGGTTTGTTCTTGCAAAGGACATATCCAACAACTGATATTGATTCTCTATCCAAATTCTATCATTTGGCTATTAAACTGCAGCAATAGGTCAATTCTCAACAAGGAAGTCTAGGAGGAGGTTTCCCTTCAATGCAATATCAAATGCATAGCTCAACTCCTCTGTACAACTCTGTCCCAGGGATGTCTCCTCCTCACTATGGACCTATGTATGAATTGCAAACCCAACCACTTATCCCATTCTTTGCTACTGGAACTTCTGATCCCTTTCAACAACCTCAGGTTCCTCAAAGTTCCCATGGTCATCTAAACCAAATTGGAACTCCAAGTTATGTTGATCAACCACCTGTTACTAAGAGTGTGGAAGTGAGAAGACAATTCAGCTTACAAACGAGGTAGAGACCCTAAAGAAAATGTTGTCTCAAGTTACCAATGATATGGCTCAACTCTATTTGAACCCCTCTCAAAACCAAGGCAACTACCCTAATCAAAACAACAATAACCAGGGTACTTATCAGAATAACAATAACTATAACCAAAGAGGTTACCAAAACCAAAACAGAGGGTATAACCAAAGGCCAAACAACAATAGACAGTGGAATACGGGACCTAATAATGGTGGAGTCACTCACAACTATCAAGAAAATGAAGAGAGAGCACATACTACAAATGTGGCTGACCTCAACTTCATGACCAATTGGTGCAGGTTGCATGATACTGTAACCCATTATGAGATAAATTGCCCTCAAATGGAGAAAGTTGTCAAGATGGCACACGAAGATGCTCACACATTCTAGGGGAATTCAAACAAAGGATGGGACTCAATGGATACCGCAATGACTTATGAGCTCTTTGAGGAGGAGCCCTCATTCCCAAGGAAAGAAGAAAATGAACTAGAAGAAGATGCGTATGATTCCCAAGTTTTTCAGAAAAAAGGAGGGCACTTCTTGAGAAATCAGAGTAAGGGACCATTCACTACATCAGCACCTCCTAATCACATGGTCCCCCCAAATCAAAGTGCTGATAATAATCCTCCTCCACCAAAAGGGCCCCCTAACCTCCATAACAAGGGTAATTCCTCTACTATTTTTAAAAGTAATTCTAGTTATAATATAGAATTTGACATTTTTTTTGAGATGCAGAAACAAAAAACTTCTTTTTCATACTTTGACATTTTGAAGTGGTGCCCTGCTCAAAGGGAGATAGTGTTGAGAGCTTTGGAACAAGCAGACAAGGCAAAAGGGAGAAGCAAGGTTACACCCCTTGTAGACATGAATGCAACTTTGTACAAAAGAAAAGTAGGTACTCTGCCTTTTCTTTTAAGTTTGAGAATTTCTGGGGAGAATCTACATAATTGTTTGCTAGATTCAAGAGCTTCAAGCAATGTCATGCCATTTTTTGTATGTAAGAAGTTGGGATTAAACCCCATTCAGACAAATAAGGTCATTCAACTTGACAAGGTAGAGGTTAATGTGATAGGAGAATTAAAAAACATACATGTTCAAGTTGGATCTGATCCTAGGATCCTGACTAACATTGACATTCAAGTAGCAGATATCCCTGAGACCTATGGTATGCTACTAAGCCAAGATCTGATGAAAAGTATAGGGGGATATCTCTCCTTGGATTTTTCACACATGTGGCTACCATGGAAGGGAATGCCTACTCAGATTAGAATCAAAAGTGAGCCACGCCTCAAGCATATCATCATAGAGTATGATTGTCCCAATGAGGTAGCTTACTTTGAAACTGAAATAGGGGTTTATAAACAAGAAGAAATGTTAACCTTCTCGGTTCTCAAGGCCAAGGAAGTGACCACGTTAACCAGGGACACAACACTTGTAAAAGAAATCCCTCCTCAAGTTGAACCAATCCCAGGCACACTGTTGAATCAATGTATTGATGAGGAGCAGCCCCAAGGTTTGCTTGACACCCCTGCACTTACATATATGTCAAAATCCAAGGGGTTAACCCAAGAGATAAGTAAATGTCAAAATGAAAACCTTAGGCCACATGATACATCTGAAAAGGGATTGAGAATTATGCCGGAGAAACCTACTAAACAACCAGTCCTTGCAGTTAATTCAAAAGAATTAACCCCTACTCGTGATCAATTATGGACCCTTACCTTTGATGGATCCAAAGCCAAGACCGGTTGTGGTGTTGGAATTGTACTAACCAGCCCGAAAGAGAAATTTTTCTTTGCTTCTTATAAGCTGCAATTCGGGTGCACTAATAATGTAGCTGAATATGAAGCCCTAGCTCGAGGACTGATGTTCGCACACAAGAAGGTCACTGCCTTGATGGTCAAGGGAGATTCAGAAATTGTGGTTAAGCAAGTGCGTAGCTAGTATACATGTCACAACAGAAGGATGGCAGCATATAGAAATAGGGTATGGAACCTGATTGAATATTTTGATGCCTTTGGGATTAGTTTAATCCCCAGAGAAGAAAATCAGGTAGCTGATTCATTAGCTGTCACTACAAGCACCTTGGAACCTATGCAAGGCTCCAAGTTTAAAAGATTCTCAGTGGAAATAATGCCCACCCTAGCTATCCCTGACAATATCAAGAATTTCTAGGTCTTTGATGATGATAGACATATTTTGGCCTTTTTAGCAAGTTCTAATGTTTTCGAGGGACAAATTATTGATGAGCCCGACAGAGATTAGGGGGAATGGAACCCTGAAGAATTTGATACAAAAGGGGTCCTTAATCTGAAAAGTAATAACATTCCCAAGGGAATGGTTTCTTTAGAAAGGATCTTCGATTCAGACCCAAGGGCTCAAGAGAAGGCATCAGCTGAAGAAAAGGGAGGTGAACATGAGGCAGTTAACCTGGTTGATTCTGGTCCAGAAAGGAATGTCTACATAGGGAAAGCCTACCCTGAAGCTATTAGAGAAGACATATTGAGGGTGCTTAAAAAGGATATTGATGCGATTGCTTGGGGGTATGAGGACCTCCAGACATTTAATGCTTCGGTTATGACTCATACTATTCCCTTGAGACCCAAAGCCAAACCCTTCAGACAGAAGCAGTGCCCTGTTAATGCTCTGATTGAACCATTGATCTATAAAGAAGTTTAGAAATCACTCTCGTCAATGATAATTTTCCCTGTGCGCCATTCAACCTGGGTGGCTAACTTAGTCCCGGTTCATAAGAAAAATGGGGAGATCACACTATGCGTGGACTTCATAAATTTGAATAAAGCCTCAGAAAATGATAATTACCCACTTCCTTCTCTAGATGAAATTCTCCAGACTGCCAATGGATCTCAAATGATGTCATTCTTGGACGGTTACTCTAGATATAATTAGGTTATGGTCGACTTTGAAGATAGGATGAAGACGGCTTTCACTACCAAGTGGGGGATGTTTGCATACAGGAGGATACCTTTCGGTCTGATAAATGTTGGAGCAACTTTCCAGCGTGCCATGGATATAGCTTTCAAGGATCTAATTGGCAAATGCATTATTGTTTACATTGATGACCTGGCGGTATTCTCAAAGGACCGATTGAATCATGCTGTGGACTTAGCCAAACTTCTCGAGAGATGCATCTAGTATGGAGTCTCCTTGAATCCTAAAAAGTGTGTGTTCAAAGTTTTTGAAGGGAAGCTTTTGGGACACATAATTTCAGAACGAGGAATAGCCATCGACCCAGATTGAGTTGAGTCCATTCTCAAGATAGCCATTCCAGAAAGCAAGAAAGAAATGAGGTCTTTCTTTGGGAAAATTAACTTTGTGAGAAGGTTTATCATAGGCTTTGCAAAAATTGTGAAGTCATTAAATCAAATGATGAAGAAAGATGCCAAAATAGAGTGGAAAGAGGAGGAAAAGGCCGCTTTTTCTCAAGTCAAGAAATCTATTTCAGAGGCACCAGTCCTTACTAGCCCTGACCACTTAAGGCCATTCTACATCTACTCTTTTGCATCCGAGCATTCTTGTGCAGTTGTTCTAACTCAGCGGAAAAAAGAGTGGGAAGAAAGGCCAATTGCCTTTATGAGCTCCCCATTCAAAAATGTTGAAGTGAAACACCCACCTCTTGAGAAGCAAGCTTTTCCGTTGGTCCGAGCTATTAAAAAATTCAGGCACTACATCCTTCGAAGCCAAATTGTTGCTATAGTTCCCGATGCTGCTATCAAGTCTCTACTTATGTAGATCGAATTGGGGGAAAGAAGAGGGAAATGGATGGCCATCTTGCAAGAGTTTGATTTAGGGATACACCCTATGAAACTTGTCTAAGGTACTGGTTTGTCTAAATCCATGGCTGATGCTGGTAACAACGTTATTTGTCAACAATATACTACTCAGTCCTTCTCAAATGACCCGTGGTATGCTAATCTCATTTGTTTCATGCTCAATAATCGGTGTCTGAAGGGAATGAATGCCACTCAGAGGAGAGCACTAAAACTGAAAAGCTCACACTATATGTTTAAAGGAGGGTTGTTGTATAGAAGGAATTTTGAAGGAATATATCTGAGATGCCTTGATCATCAAGAGGCCAAGCAGGTGATTTATGAGTTTCATGGCAAGCATGGCACCGACCATGGGTCTGCAGATGCTCTGGCACACCAGATCCTCAGATCTGGTTATTACTTGCCTTCTGTGTTCAAGGATGCCCATCAACATGTGAAAACATGTCATGCATGTCAGGTTTCTGCACCCAGGGAATGTCATGCAGCCATGCCATTACAGCTTGTTTATGAGGTAAGGCCCTTTGCCCAATGGGCATTGGATTTCATTGGTGTTATTAACCCAAATTCCTCAATAGGACACAAGATTATCTTGACTGCTACTGACTACTGCACAAGATGGACAGAGGCTATACCCTGCAAAAATAGCACAATGCAGGAAGTAATCAAGTTTCTCACTGAATGCATCACTACGAGGTTTGGGGTGCCCTTCACCTTGGTATGTGACAATGGCTCTGCTTTTTCTTCTACTGAATTTATTTCCTGGGAATATGATCACAAGATTGTCTTGAAATATTCTTCCAATTGGGCGGGGGCCCTAGCTCGGTTGGCTAAGTAATTCCGTTGTGGCTCTGCTGGTCACGAGTTCTAGTCTCCCCCCGTCCCGTGGTACCGGAGGGCGTGTCGCGCCAGCGTCGCCGGTCACGTTAAAAAGTTTACCAGGCGCACTGCAGTTTATAGGGGGTCGTGCTACCCGATTCCTGCAGTCTAAAAAAATATATATATATATTCTTCCAATTATTATCCGCAAGGCAATGGAGTTGCAGAGTCAACCAATACGAATCTCTTAGGGGTCACTAAGAAACTGTTAGAACATAACCCTAGAGACTGGCATACCCAGCTTAGATTTGCATTATGGGAAGATCGGACTAGGATTAAGGCTGCTTTAAACACCTCACCATTCAAGCTGGTATATGGCCAAGAGTCTATCTTTCCTATCCATCTGCAAATACCTATCCTGGAGTTCATGTAGAAGTTTTACTCTAGTGACAATAGGATAGAAATCAGACTAGCCGCTTTGTTGAAGTTAGAAGAACAGAGAGATGCCGCATTGCAACAACTCTTTAGGCACTAGGCTGTTGTCAAGAATTGGTTTGAAAAAAGAGCTAAGCTAAAAGATTTTAGGATATTTGACCTCATATTATTATGGGACAAAGCCAGTGAAAAGAAAGGCAGTCATCAGAAATTCGACAAACTTTGGCTAGGTCCTTATTAGATTGTTGAGATCCTTGGAGAAAATGCTTTCCAATTGAGTAGTTTAAATGGAGAACATGTCCCCTTACCTGTCAATGGACAATTTCTTAAACATTATTTTGAATTATGAAGTTGGCATTTTGTTAGGTAGTGTATTTATATAAATAATTTCTGCTTGAAAATAATCCCTATGTATAATCTGCCACTCTTTGTGTAAATAATGTGGCTCTTATTTGTAAATAGTTTGTTGTTTATTTGCTTCTCTTGTTCTTTCCTTTGTATTTTCATTGCTTGTGTTTTCTTTTTGTTTTGTTCTTTGGGGATGATATGTTTCTTTCCATCTCGAAGTGATGGGTTGTTATCCGAAGCTTACTGTGGTTATTAGGAGAGAAGTGGTTTAGATATTTTCAAGTTTTCTAATTCGAAAATTTTGTCCTCAATTCGTTGTTTCATGCTTGTTGTCAATAAAAGTTGTGGAAATTTTTGAAACAAGGTGCCAAGTAAGTAACCTTATCAGCTACCCCTGAATCTGTCACAAATTATTAACATCATCTCCTCTTGTAAGGGTATATTTGTCCTAGGACTATGGTGTTGTAATATTTGAGTGAAAAATCCAATCTCCCAAGTGTTGTTATGAGGTCCATGGTAGTTTTCGACCCAGATCAGATGTTAAACATCTAACATATTGAAAAAAAAACTAGAATTAAAAGAAATATCGGGAGCTCCAAAAGAAAAGAAAGAATTATCAAAAGAAGAGGAGATTCAATATGAATGGGTGATTCCAGTATCTCTACCGGGGCTATGGACGCTTCACTGGCAGTAGAGCAATGTTGTGAGAGAACTAGAGGTATCTCCATCGAGGCTATGGACGCCTGACTGGCAGTGGAGCAATGCCTGGGATATCATTGCACAAAAAGGGATCAACTCACATAGCTCAAATCTTACACATTGTTGTCTGAGGGATGAAGAAAACTTTATAGAAGAGTGATGCACAATCAAACACACACATAGATTTAGGGGTAGCCGTTGATTAACTTACATTTGAGATTCTAGCTCTACCTTTCTTGTTATAGCTGACCCAACCAGAGTTGTAATGTTCATGAACCGGAGTTCTG
Organism: Sequoia sempervirens; assembly: GCA_007258455.2. NCBI lineage: Eukaryota > Viridiplantae > Streptophyta > Pinopsida > Cupressales > Cupressaceae > Sequoia > Sequoia sempervirens. The sequence continues at coordinate 73,022,300 of VDFB02373365.1, forward strand.
GATAGCTGAATCCTTCAGATTCATGAAAGTGGTTAAACCATTTTCCCAGCCGAGTCACCATTTGTTATGCCTTGCATAACCACCCCACTTTGATCTCAATCAAAGTGGGTCCCCCTTTTGTCTTTTACTTTTGGCCTTCGGTTTTCTGCCTTAGGCATTTTTTTGTATTTTGTTGGAGGTAGAACTGGAACCAATCCTGGACTTGAGATTTCTTTCTAAGTTCGGTTCTTGATCCGACCCCGGTTCTAGTTTTGATAGACTGTGGTTTTTGTTTCTTTTGTTCTTTGTCAGAATCGGGTCTAGGGTCAGGTTCATAATGTTGAACTTTCTCAAGTTCCTCATTTGGTCCCATCCAGGGTCCGACCCCGCCTTTTTCTTCGCTCTTCGTTGGTCTTTATCGGTTTGTATCCTTTGCCTTAGGTGTTTTCTTTTTAGCCTTGGGCATTTTGTTTCTTGTGTTTGGTGGGCCTGAAACCGGACCTAAGTCCAAACTTGGAACTTCTTCCAGTCTTCATTTTGTTCCTTCCCCAGCCCTGGTCCCACCTCTTTTGGATGGCATTGGAGGCGGGTTCGAAATGAAATCTGAACCCGAAACTTGGAGAAGTTTCTGGTTCATATTTTGGTTCCAACCTCGGTTCCTCCTTGTTTGTTGTTCTGCTCCGCCTCTGTCAGTTTTTTGTTTTAGTCCTTTGTGTTTTGGGTTTTCTCGCGGGCACGGATATAGGACGGGGTATGAACTAGGAAGTTGTGATTAATTTCATGGCTTTTTCCCATCCTGACTCTGGTCCCGAGTCTGATTTTCTTCTGCCCCCACCAGTTTTCATGGCGAGGGATGTCATTTCTGGTTCATGTTTTTCTCTGGTCTCGATTCCACCAGGACTTGTTCGCGTTTTACCCTCTTGTCCCGTTTTGTTTTGACCCCGGTTCTACTAGTTTTAATGAGTGTGTTCCCGTTCAGTTTTGGCTCCGGCTCTGCCGATTTCGAAGGTTGCTGCTCTTTTGAGTTTTGTTTTGGTCTCGCTTCTGCGTCTGCCGAAGTTGTGCTTCTTTTGACAAAATTGGAGGCATAATGTTAGTTTGTGCTTCTAATCGAGACCTTGTTTTGCAAGATCCAGACATGTGCATAAGGATGTTTCCTGAGTGAAGTCACACCGAAAGGAGGATATTGGGGAGACTCGGAATGAACGCAACAAGTTTGGTAGGTTGTCCTGCCAACTCGAGTTAGGTCTTCGATGGAAGGTCTCCCCGAGTGCTTTGTCTCTTGCTGACAAGGATGTCTTCAGAGAAAGTGTGGGCCTTCGGCATAATCTCCCACCGATGAAATGAAGTCTTGGCGATAGAAGTGGCTTCGGGGTAGCTATTTCCGTGTGACAAGATGTCTTAGTGAATGGGTGGAGTCTTACCGACAGCAAAGCCCGGCAAGGGTGGGTTCTTATTTTTCCATAGGGTTATCTCCCCACCAGGAGGTCTCAGTGAGGAAACAAAGTCTCACCGACTAGGGCAAAAGGGGTTCCATTGGTAATCATCAGCGAAACAACCGGTAGGTCACGACGACCAAGGAGTGAGCATACAGAGGCTTTCGCCGAGACATGAGGTTTTTGTGTGACATCTCCCCGACGAGGGAGGGTTACATCGATACAGGTGGAACAAAGGAAAGCATGTCGGTATAACTCAAGAGAAGTATGGGCGACTACGGAGGAGCTCAAGCCTAAAGAAGAAGAGAGAGCTCGAGGAGAAGAAGGAGACTTTGCCATGAGGTCATAGCGATAAGTGACAGTCTCCCCGACATGAAAGGTGAGCTCACCGCCGAGAAAACAAAAGGCTACTATAACATCTCCCCAACCACAAGATGTCCTGCCAACAGCAAAGAGGGGCCCACTAGAAGAAATAGAGTTCACTGAGAGGGCACAATTTTGCCATGTCGTCTAACCGAGAGGAAGCAGTTTTTCTGTGGGACTAAGAGAGCTCGAGGTGATCCCTGGGGCTCGCCAGAACCTCACACCGACTGGCCCAGGCTACACCGATGGACATGTAGAAGAGTGGATCTGGAATGGGAAGAAGCACCGAAGGAAGAAGATAAAGTCATGAGTCATAACGCCAGTTGGTGTTTCCTAATGGGGGTAGCTCGACATTAATGGCGATATTTTAGGGCACTCAAAGCAGCACCGCTAGAGTTTGAAAATGGACATGGAGGCTAGAAATAAGTGTGGTAGATGCAAAAGATCTACGGATCTTTCCAGGAGACAATCTTCACTAACATAAGACAGCAAGGATTCAGATGTATTGCAGGACCGACTTTCTTCAAAAGATCTAAGGGCTGACCTTCATGCAGAAAAGCAAATATTTTTGTAAACCCTAGTGCAGGGGGACATCGCATCCTTTCTTATGCATTTTGTATATATGGCATTCTTTCCTTTTTGTAAAAGGGGATAAAAAGAAAAACAAAATTTCAGTGTTAGCACTTCTAGAGTAGAACTTCTAGGTTTAGAGAACTGTTAGGAATTAGTGAGCTAGCAGAAGGAGATCGAGTTGCATCTTGATTCTCAGTAATGAGAGCTTCTCTTGTCTTCTTGGTTAGCGGTTAGACTTCAATACAAATTGTAAGGTATTTTCAAAGTATGCTTAGTGTAAGTGGAAACAACTTGAAATCATAGATTTTTTGTACACTGGTGATTGCGCCAAATTTGTAAATGTTGCTTATCTGTCTCACCCACAGTAGAAGCAACAAGATTCGAATCTACTTCATATTGTGTTCCAGAATGGTATTTATCTTGAGTTAATTATATGATTTTGAAATATTTCAAGGAATTAAATCTTATTTTGTGTTTTGTTTAAATAGTAATTTATAATCAGTTGTTGAAATCAGCACTGCGAATGAATGCAACTATGTGTTAATCGCAGTTAATTTTGTTCTTCAGTTTTTAGTTAGCAAATTCCTTGGAAGGTAATAAGTTTGGTTAAATTGGATGAACTATTGTTCTTTTTCTATTTCAAAACCCTGATCCATCTTTTTATATTTCTTTAAAACCCCTGGTTAGTATAGGATTTATTTCATGTTTGATCTAGGAGCAATCCAGAAGCCCAACACCAGCAGGCCCCTTGAATATTACTGTTGCATTGGCCACTGAGTAACATCAGCACAGTTGAGACCCAACTACTAAGACCTTGGGAGCTAAGGCATCCATGTGTTACATTTCTCTATCAGGAGAAGCAGATTAGCAATATTCTACTTGCATTGTTGTGGTGCCAAAATCACCATCAACAGGTCTGTATATTGTAATCCTCTCTAGTTACATCATCCTTGTTTTTATCCGAAGCAGGAGTAGCAATGTGGACTACCCTTTTGTTGGCCCCATCTCTTTCAATCTTGGAAATAACCTTGGATTTCTTCTTTCCTTTTCTGTTTCCTATGTTTTCCAGCAGGTCATCCCAATTGGGAGGGGTGTCATCCACAACAATCTATTTTCTTTTTAATTCCTTTTCCAACCAACTTGGGATAATAGATTTTGAATGTGCTTTACTCTATTCAACTTCCTCCTATTGGTCATTAGGTACATCCTCATTTAAATCCTACTTCTCAGGAATCTCATCGGCCTTATCTTCTTTTTCTCTAGTATGCTCTTCTCTATGCACAGGTGATGGAACCTTAACTAGTACTTCCTCTCCTTGAGGATGTCTAACTTCTTCAATTCCAATAGGTGAATCTTCATCTATAACCAGGGGAGGTTGCATCACCCTTTCTATTTCTGCCTTAGCATTATAGAGCTCACCCTCTTGAAATTCTTCTCCTTATGTATCTTGGTGATCCTTCACTTTCTCGGATTCACCTCATTCCTTTTGAGCTTCATGGAAAGAAGAGACATCATCATGTTCGACATGAGAAGTAACCAGAGGAGGATCCTTCTTTGGCACACTATCCTTAGGAGAAGGAGTTCTCGATTTCCTTATGTAAACTTGTGTCTTCTCTCCAAAACTCTCCACATTTACCACAGGTGGGTTAACTTCTTCTCTAGCCTCAAAACTTACCTTTTGTGACAGTCTTACAATTCTTCTTCTTTCGGGCATAGAAGCACCAACCTCAGGATCTTGCTTTTCAGCTTCCTCTTTTTCAGGCTTCTTAGTCTTTGAAGTATGCCCTCTTTTCTTGGAAATAGGTTTTCTTTGTTTTTCTATTTCCTAAGCTTTCTCCACTTGAACATCTTTAATCTTGATTTTAAAAGGGGATCTCACCATTCCCTTACCCTTGGGATCCTGTTCAACTGACTCCTCAAAAGTAGAATGAGAATCTAAGTCTCCCATCAGATCATAGGTGCACTGTACACCTTCATTCTTTAATTCCCATATCTTATGCTTCAGCCACAACTTTTTATACTTAATGATTAGATTCATTAACTGTCCTAGCTCTATTTTTCTTCTTCCAGCCAATCTATTTCCCCAATTGGTCTATCCTTTACTACCTCATAAGCATGGCCCTGAATCAAATCTCCATCATCTTCAACCTGATCCAAAACTGCCTTCACATTATATAATTGGACTAAATCTACTGGTAGCTAGGAAAAATTCTTCTTTCCAACCTCATACTCATCATTGCAGTTAGCCCAATAGTCTTCCAAATCATCCTTGTGGCTATACTCTCTACTGGTTTTCTTTTGTACTTCACCAAATCTATCAAACCTAGACCTCTTGGAATGGTAAGACAAACCAAGAGTACTTGTCTCCTCCTCTGAAGCTTGAGCTGAGTTAATGGAAGGGCATGCTTCTCCAATGCCTATCCTCAAAGGGAAGTCTCCACCAAACCCAGTCTTATGTTTGTCCCTTTTCACAATAGCATCAAAGTCACATATTTTCCTAGTGACCTCCAGGAGTAAGATATGATTAGTGGGATACCTTGGAAGTCAATATGGAGCCCTTTGACATCCATCAATCCTTATGTACAAGAAGGTGCGAAACTGTATGAACCAAGCCCCATATCTCTTGATTAGCTCTTTGGCCTAATCAGAAATCCTCACATGTTCTGCACCTTGAAGTAATCTAGTGATGTACATGGTGAATGCATCATTCACCCTTCTGTAGCTCAAGTTACCCAAATATAGTTGTGGGTAAACCTCATAGATTACATCCTGCCCAAAGATTCCCTTGGTACTTAATCCCTTCTATGGATGAAATCTTGCAAGTGCATAAACTAAGTAAGAAGTCATTGTGAAGGTCTTGGTTTGTAAGACATTACACATATGTTCATGAATCACAACACTTATAACACCTACCCAATGATAATTAATATTCTCTTATTCCATCCTCACAATGACATGGAACATCCAGCTCTCAAACACACCGACACTCTTTAACCCTACCACTCTACTAAGAAGAGTGATGGCATCATAATATTCCTTCTTGAACTTTACTCTGAATAGCTATTTGGGTAGTTTTGAATAGTGAGACTTAGGCTTTTCCAACCAGGAATTAATGACCTGTTGGGCTTTGATGGTATCCTCCTCATAGAACTTTCTTGCCATATCCATATTAAAATCCACTACATGAGATCTATCTGGCATGTCAAAGGTTTGGGCTATGGACACAGGATTTAAATTCACCACAATCCTCCCTTGGGGACCGACTATTCTCTAGGTATCTATGTTATAATGCCAGGAACACTTAAGAACCAACTCATAACATTGCATTGTAGAAGGAAATCCAGCTACATGTGACAACCCTAATTCCAACATCCTTTTGGCTAGCAAAGGAAGGTTTTGTGCTCCCATTCTAGCCTTGAACTCTTCATAGTCCCATAGTCCAACATTCATGTTAGTCACTTCTGACCAGATATAAGTAATCTTTCTTTCTAGGATCTTACTCCTAATTTCCATCTTGATCCTTTCCGCTTCAGACACAGAAAACCCCTATGTACTTGGATCCACCATTCTACCCTTGGCCCCACTTGCCATAGCCTTGCTTGACTCAGCCTGCACTTAACAAAGAAACCATAGTAAAAACCACATGAAACAAAGGTTAATCAATCAAAATCATCATTGAAATGAATCCCAGATAAGCGAGGTATTATTAATTCTCATAAAAATTTATCATATCAAAGTTCAGGTTTCAAGTCATCTCACAGAATCCAAGCCAGAGAGGAATTTCGAGAAATTTTGAGCCAGGCGGATTCCAGTGAAATGAACATGAAAAGCATCCATTAGTTATTTAGTAAATCATCAAAATCCAAGAAATAGCATGATACATATTACAACTCAAATTAAGAATATTATGCATAATCATACATTAACAAACCATGTTATCTCATATTCCTTCACTTTCCACTAAATTTCGAGGAATTTTGCATACGACGGATTTTCGCGAAAGAGGCGATAATCTACAAATTTGGGAAAGATGAAGGGACAAAGGAAAATTTGGGAGAATTCAAAAGAAACAAAAATCAGAAGAGAAGATTAAACTCTGAAAAACTACAAATTTTGGGAAAACGGAGAGGACTAGGAAAATCGGGGAAATCCACCAGTGAAAGAAAATCCCAAAACTAAAGGAAAACCCAAATATCAACATTCTCTCACGATCTCAGTCAAATTGATCAAATGATAAAAAATTTGAGGAGCTTGGGCATGCAAAAAGTTTGATCTGGATCTCCTACTAATTTTCTTTGAACTTAAGAACCCTCTCAAAGCAAACCAAAGGGAAATGGTGATGCCCTAGGCATGAAACCCTAAATTTTAACCATTGATGCACAGAGCAAGCTTGGTGTTTAATTATCTCAACTGCTAGGTTCTCATAAAGGGTTATTTACATCTCACAAGTAGGCTACCTCATGATACAAATGAAAGAACGAGCTCAGAACTTACTTGGGAAACCATAAATAAGGCAATATCAAGAAACCCTAGACTCAGACGCTCAAATATACAAAACTATGAATTCCAAGTACACCCCAATAGAAAGAATTACTCACATTTGATAATCAAAGTAGGGTAATAAACACATACCATTAATAAAATTCCAGTCAATTCCAACAAAGACAAACAACAATCTTGAATGCCCGAGCAAGCAACAACAATGATAACACCTAGGGAATCACAATCAAATTCAACAATTCACAAGTATAGCACATCAAAGCCAGTCAAGCACCCCATGATCGGATATTTCAACTTAACAAGATGCAAATGATAAATCATAATGGCAAGAAAATCCTCAAAAATTGATTAAATACACCCCTCACAACTCGTACGAGCAATCATAAATGCAGTCGAAAAGACAGGCTGAAGAAATGCAGAAACCCGATGGAAAAATGGAGTTTCAAAAAAATACAATACATGTAGAATTCCGTGAAGACCAGAAATCTCTGAACCACAGTGTTAACCTCTTCCTTGGGCTGTGAGTGAAATCCAGGAAAATTCGGATGGAGAGAAAAATCTCGAAATGGAGCAAAAACCAGAACTTCATTCAAAACTTAATATTTTCAAAGTGCATCCTAGAAGGGGGAAATTTGCATGAATAAGATAGGAATTCAAGCATGTGCAAAGGTAATAAAACCTCAACATAACAAGGGCCCAAAACCAAAAGCGAAAGCAAAAGAGGGTCCTTGCTTTTAGCGAGCTGTGTGTGCAAAAACTGCACAACACATCACACACCTTAGGTTTAGATCTCAAATTCTCATTCTCCTTCTGGCATGCAACAAGTGATTGCTCCAACTGATCAACATGTTCCTTCAAGCCAGATATTTCCTTCTTCTACAAGTTGTTCTCCTTGTTCAAATCTTTCAAACTTTCCTCCAAATCTTTGTTCCTCTTTTCCAATCTCTTAAACAACTTGAATCCTTCTGTAAATTCATTTTCAAGATCCTCAAACATATCTAGCTTTACTTCTAGTTCTTCATTTCTCCTTCTTACACTTTTCAGTTCCTCTTTAAGAGCATCATACTTGTCTCCTTCTTGTTCTTTCATCCTCTCCATCAATTCTACATTACACTTCCTGATCTCGCACAATTCTCCCTCTAAGGTATCCCTTTCATAGATTAGGGTTTCATTTTCCTTCTTCATCCTCTTCCCACTCTTCCTCATTGAAACAAATCAAATAAACAACCAATTCTTGCCTCAAACTCTCTTCTAGGGTTTCACACTTCTTTCAACACTGTCTTCCTTTCCAACAGATCCACAACCAACTAACAGACTCGAAAGTTGCTTTGATACCATTTGATGCAGCCAAGGTGGGAGGATCCAATTAAGGACTATCCATCCTTGCAGCCTAAATCACTAACTCCATGATCACATAGGTATGCAACACAATTTAACAACTAATCCATAGAAAGATAAAAGACATTCAAGAACACCAGACATAAGATATATCCTGGGAAAACCCTAACAAGGAAAAACCCAGCCTTCAAAGCTCATTTCACATCATATTATAATCTCAAAACACATTACATATGCCTTTCAGGCTTACAAATTCTAGGCTGCGGATCAAGGATTACAAATAATTCATGCAACAATAATTTTCCATTGACTTCCTTTCCTGCTCCACACTCTCTCTGCTTTAATATTCTTCCGGATCATAATACCTCATCACCATGATTCATAATTCACACTATCAAGCACCTTGTTGATCTACCTCACTCTACCTCTTGTAACAAATCCTCTCTTCTATTTATATCATCCACAAATCATTTAACCCTTAACATTTCGGCCCAATTACAATGGCTAGTAATTATAACATGCAAACCCAAATAGGTTGGCCCCCAAACAATAACAAATTACAATGTGAATCAACCAAGGTCAACCACAACAAATCCAAGACCCAAAATAGCATCCTCGAATCATGCAACATCTTCAAATTTACTCCTCAGAGATCCACAACACACTCCAACACCCTATTGGCCAAGGACATATAAAACATGGCCTCACAAAAGAAAATCACCAATCACAAGCTCGACAATTAATGTGGACCAACAACACACAATTTGGAAACATCCACGAGCCTCACAAATCACCATAGAAATGTCCACAACAACTCCACTTACTGGAATCGCATCATCTTCCCTCAAGAACACTATCTGGAATAACTAAACAAATGTCTGTCATCACACAGATCCTCACAACTCGATTGATCCTTCATGTGGATCCTTGAAACTTAACATGGTAACACTAGACATACTCGACAACAAACCCTTTAATCTACAACCTCTGTTCATCAACATATTGAGCTAGCCATGTTGTTGGCTAAATTGAACTTCTCTGTCAACTGCTTCAATTTTTTGAATGCTTCTAGATGCCCCTGCATCAAAATTACCTTCAACTCTTATCTTCTCTTGTTTCCTCCACTTAATCTCTACTTTCATTTCATCTATATGTTGTTGTATCTGTATCGTTTCTCTTTCTCTAATTTTCCAAAGCCTCTCTTTGATTACCTCTAGTCTAGGAATCCTTAAAATCCATCCAATGACAAAATTTATTTTCCTCTTTCTCCTTTCCATTTTTAAGACCTCTCAATTCCTTAACAACACAAATCCTCAAACTCTCTAGTTTTACTTATGTAAACTACCTCCTTCGGTGATCTATTTACAAAAACCTCTTCCAATATTTCCCAATATTATTGTAAACTACCTCCTTTGATAATCTATCTACAATCATGGGAACCATAGTTCCTCAAATCCTCTAAAATGTATTCTTTCAGGGTGCAATCCATCTACAAACAAAATCCACACACTCTCCACCCTCAAATCCTAGTGCAAACTACCTCCAATGGGTGCTTCTACCTACACACTCAAGAACACTAGCTCTGATACCACTAATGTAGAGAGAGATTGAAACACTTGAAACCTTCTCTAAAAATCCTCACACAATAGCTAAAACAAAAAGAAGAAATTACAACTTAAACACAAAAAATTATTTGCACAAGGAAACCAATACTTTTCTCTATTATATAAAATGATTAAAAACCATTTTCAGTCATCAATGGATGGAAGAAAAGAAAAGAAAATCCTTACAAACATATCATATGCAATCAAATATCATTCAAGCTCAGTCTATGCTCAACTATGTGAGCTCTTTGCAAACTATCTCACTTCCCAGCACTTCAAATTCACTTGCAACTTTTGTAACTTAAATCTGTTGATCTAAAAATTGCATGGAATTTTGTAAATCAGTTCCAACCTACAATAACACACCAACAACACCCCCCCAGAGAATTATACACCTTCCTCTTTCTATCCCCTTCTTTTCTCTTCAAACTTTCCTTGCTGAAGAATGGGTTTTTCCTATATTACTCCTCCCTGTCATGAAATTAAATTTACATGATTTTTTTGGGCCTCTCCAATATGGCACAACCCATGATATTGTTGCACATGAAAAATTTCAAAAATTAAGTAAAAAACATTGAAAAATCATTTCTAGGAGCCTTGTCAAAGATAGGATGTTGTAGATTTTTTTCTTCCTTCTTATCTCTTGAAAAAAGAAAAAATTCAAGGCAAGCCTTGAGCATCCATTTCCCACTCCCTACTTTTTAGAGATCAACATTTTTTTTTTTTGAAACTCCCTTATCCATTTCAAACACCTCATAGTGGGTTTTAATTATTTTGTCATTTAAATGCTTTCAAATCTGTTTTTTGTTTTATACCCCACTGTCAACTTGTCAAAGTTGCAAAGGAATTTAATTGAAAATTTTAAACATTTGAAGATAAATAATTTTACACCCCTCAACATGTAATCCAAGCCAAACTAAATTTATTTCAACAATCCAAAAATATTCAGCCAAAATTTCACCTCTTTTTGTTGATACAGGATTGCTAGTCACCATGGATGCTCTTGCATCATGCTAAAAAATAATGATTAATTATTACAATAGATAAAGAGAAACCCTTGTTATAAAGATAAAGGTGAATCCTCAATAAGGTTAAATTATATTATGACGTATCTCTCAATCCTATGATTTGAAATACAAAAATCACATGGCCTAAGTAAATTTAAGTATGCTAGTGTGAATATGACCTAATAAGAATTAATTAGGTGATATAGATTTTCACATCAACAAGACCCTTAAGTGCAACTTACAAAGTATGATAAAATACAAAGATGCACTAATGATGAATGATGGTTGGGTCCTAGCTACAAGGCTTGATGAGGTACCCTTGTACAAATTAATAACTCCCTCATAACTAGAGAAAAGAGAAAAACCTCATAGAAAAAATTTCCTCACCAAAAGAAAAAAATATAAACTAACATGTACATGTGATGGAAGAAAGGAGGACTCAACATGACCACATGAGTACTAATTCTATTAAAAATATACAATGTAGATCCCCCAATAGGAGATAAAATATGAGACTATGAATCCCCCCACAAATAAGTAACACTTGTGCCAATGGTGAGAACCTAAGGGAAAAAACAACACATTGCCTAGAAACAACATTTCTCCCCTTGGGAAGAGACAAATTCACTAGTAAATAATAAAGTCATTATCATAATATAGATAAATAGGGAACCCAAATCCCAAAGTGTGTCCTTGAAAGAAACTTTAATGTCCTCGTGTTGAATAAATATGTCTCCTTTAAAATAATAATTGAATTTTCAATCAAAGAAATGAAGCTAAGAGAGGGAAATATCTAAATTGCATCAAGAAACGTTGAATTTGTGATGAGATCATTACCATGAGGTAATGCATTCCCTCCAATGAATTCTCCACTTCAAAAATGTGAGACTCCAAAAAAAAGGATGATATGTTTGATAGATAGGAATCCCAATGAGGTGGATCTAGAAGACTAAAATGATCTTGTTGAACTAAAATAAAAACATGTGATGGTGGATTAAAGATCTCAATACATGTCATTTGAATTCATTACTCACTCCTAAATAATATTATGTCCCCATAAGATGGCTAAGTGTGAACATGAAATGTATATGTAAGTGCTTTAAAAAATATGAGAAATTGATGTCATTTGTAATGTAAATTTGTTCTAATTGGTAAAGTTCATAAATAAGTTTTAAATCATCAATTTTTTAGCATGCATTCATTTATTCTATGTATTTTCTTCACATAATAATTTTATTTTGTATTCATTTAGAGACATGATTACAACCATAAAAAATAAATATAAAATAAAAGAGTTGAAATGAAGCCCACCTAAAAGAAAGAACTTCTCTAGGAGACAAGATGACCAAGTTATTAGCTAGAATACATAAAATTGACAAACTAAATTAAAGATAAATTGTGTTGAATCTAAAAATATTGCATAGGTGAGTAAGAAGAGTTTTTTAGTACCTTACTAATACTACACGAATCACAAAAATGGGTAAATTTTCAAAGAGATATGAACTCAAAAGTAGAAATACACAATCAAACTTCAACAAACAATAAAATTTAATAAAAACAACTATGCAGAAGTGGTTGCAACCTATCATGGCTTGAAATTGGCACAAATGAAAGGATACAAGAAAGTATGGCTTGAAGGGATTCCCTCAATATTATTAATAATCTGAAGAATTGTGCTACCCCTTCATGGACTATTGAACCTTTGATTATGGATGCTATTGATATTCTCAAATCCTTCGATGAGTATTATATTTCCCATATTTTGAGAGAAGGAAATGGTTTGGCTGATGTTTTTTCTAATCTTGGTCTTAAGGGTATTAGGGAATGGGGTGTGAATGACCCTCTTCCTATGGAAGTGATTGTGTGTATAAATCATGATTGTCATAATAGCTAACTTGGTTGATGACAAATTAAGGCTTGGTGCGTGCATGACTATTCTCACATGGCAAGTTATTATGTGGAGTAATGGTAATATTGATATGGATTGGGTTGATGGTACCCTGCTAGATCTGTATGTGACAGAACTCTAGTCTCATTATTTCCCTTGTCACAATTTTTTTGTCACATGGATTGTGGGCATTATTCGATTCTCCTTCTCGAGGTTTCTCCTCATTGCGTTCAAGGTTCTCAAGCTCTTCAACTCTGCAAATTTAGTTGCCATGGGAGGGGATAGGAATTGTGCAGAGCCTTTTTCATGAGATGTTGTTAAGAAAAAGGAGGATGTGTAGCGTGTTTTAGAGAAGGGCGGGATGACTCCGTATCTAGAAAGGTTGCATGGAAACAATCTACATGAAATGACTTTATTTGCTAAAGCTTGGAACAATAGGGTTTTAAAATTGGGTGGAACAGAATTTGACGTGAACAAGGATTTTATAGCTAATATCATTGGTTTTTCCACAAATTCCAAGAAGGTTTATAGAGACAAAAAGGAATCGTAGGCTACCTTGCAAATCTTTTTCAAAGAGAAAAAAGAACAAGACCTTAAGCCGACAAAGAGTGGTGGATACCAGAGAAGCTCGCTCAAGGCACTATGGGGGGATGTGGCTAAGGAACTCATGAGATATATTAACCCTCAAAGGTCATTTCTCTATGGTAAATTCCTACCATTTTGTTCTGCTTAATCATTTTCATCATAAAAAGTGAATTTATTTTCATTTTTATCTATTGGCATCGTTGGATTATGGTCTGAAAGACCATAAAAGGAACCCCAAAAATCTAGTGTTGCATGTGGGGATCATTATTTTAATCTCTAACTATGCAAAAGCTTTTGAGTTGTCTAAATCGATTGCTACTCCTAAGGGTAAGCAATTGAAACTAGTGGTGGAGTATGAAATGGTCTCTAAAGAGGAGTCAATTAACAAGAAAGGGAAAAAGAGGAAATTGGTCCTAGAAGAGGAGTCAGGGTCTAAGGAGGACATGGACTATGTCCCTGATTCTCTTGCATCCATGGAGTTGGTTCCACAACCCCCTAAAGTGGGTAAGTCTAAGAGAGGGGCGTTGAGCCCTAATAAGGGATATGAGACTAGAAATGAGAACAATGTTGCTAAGAAGCTAAGTCGATGCCTGAAGGATAAGATTGAGAATGCCAGGGAGGTGTCTTCACTGCCCCCTACTCTGTGGACCAAGCAAAAGAAGGAATTGAATGTAGGTAATATCAAGAAAGTGGTTGCTAGGTCTACGAGCAAATTGTTCAAGATGCAAGCTACCTCTCCCCTTAAAGCAGCTAGTGGGCAGGGTGTTGTGGAGACCCCGGGTGTGGAGTTGGATTCACAAAAGCAAAGGAAGTCTATTGTTGAGGATATTGCAGAATCTATTCAAAAAATAAAAATGTCGGTTGTCATGGAAAAGGGTAAGGATGTATGTGTTAGTCAAGACAAGGTTAGCTCCTCCCAAGAGGAGGATGCTATGGGTAAGGGTGTTTTGAACTTTGACCGTGAGGAGATTTCTAATGTTGTTGGGATGGCTAGAGAGGGTTCCATTATTTTTTTTAAATTGCTTAAAAGGATGTTCCATGAAATTAACATGACCAATGTTAAATTTTGGGATGTGATGAGTAAAGTTGATGAGTCTTATGTTCAGAATCAGATTGATGAACTGTTTGACTCTTTGAAAATTGTGGCGGGTGAAACACTAAAGATGAAGTAGACTTTTGAGGAAATAATTTTCACCCTTGAGGACCAAATCGAGAGGATTTGTGCTAATCTAGAGAAGGGTGGGGAGGGGACTAAATCTATAGTGAAATTTGAGTTTGTTGGAATTTACTCTCCTTTCAATAGTGCAAAGAAATGCAAGGAGTTAGCTCTTGGTGAGGATTCTGGTGTTGTGGGTAGTCGTATGGAGGAAGAGGTTTCTATTGATAATGGTGGTGATAAGCATAATGTTTTGATTAGTGAGGTGAATTCAGGTATGCATGGGGTTAAAACATGAAACAAGACCAAGGTTTAGGTTGGGACTCCTATTAAAGATCCAACTGGGGTCATGGATGACTGTTTGAAAGTTGTGGCGAGCAACATGGAGGTTGCTTATATCCTGAAGAATATGTAGTGTTGTTGATTTTGTCCCTCCTTTTTGGTTGTTGTCACATTGATGGTGTGTTGTGATTTGGCTACTATATGCTTTATGTAGTTATCTATAGTTTTAGCTAATATTTTTTGCAAAGGGTTTTGGGCCCCTTCAAAACCCATTTTTTACCTCTAATAAAAAACAATAAAATTTAATAACAAATTTTTTTGAGAAAAGTACTAGCGCCATTAAAAATTTCTTGGAACTAGCATTTTGATGAATATTTATTTAAAAAAAAAATTATACCATATTCTCAAGTTATGCCAAAAATAAAAATAGTTCTCCTTTAGGCCAAATAGAATTAGGGTAGGGGCCTTGGTTGGTGGCTCTCAGGTGGTACCATTTAGGTGAATTGGCAATGATTACTAAAAAGGGTGACAAATTGCATTGTGGGCAAGTGGCAATAGTAGATGGGTCAGACTACTCTCAAAAGAATAGTACAATGGTGATTTTGCTAGAATTTCTAATGGAGGCATCCTACTCAAAGGCATTGCTAGAGCATGGGTGGTGCAAGGGTTTGGGCCCTTTGGTCACCCCAATATGCCAAGAATTGTGATAAAACAAAAAAATATGTAGCCCCCAAATTTTTGTTGCTACTTAATTAAAACAATAAACAACCCTCTATAATTTTTTAACTCACCAAAAAACTTAAAAATTGCCAACTATTTTAATTTATTTACTAGCAAAAAAGCACATTGTCAAACAAGATCAATAATTTATATGTAATATTTTTATGTAAACTATAATGATGGTGATAGACTTTTATGATGCAATATAGATCTATATAGTAGTACCATTTTGTATGGATCCATACAATCATACTACCTTTTACACACTAAAAATGATATCCCCAAAAAATCACCTTAATTTTTCTAGACTCTAATAGGGTCTTGACGCCTTATAGACTTAATGATGATGTGTGCTTTTTTCTATAATGCAACATTTGAAATATCAAAACTAAATCTATTTAAAAAGAAAGAAAAATATAAATTTGGAGCTCTAATACCATGATGGAGTTGATGTTTGAACCCCTATAGTTGCCCAAAGATCACTTATAATCAAAACATTATATCAAACAACAAGATCAATTGATTTACTGTGAAGCTTGAGAATTTATTAGATGAAAAAGTATAATGATTGATCATTACAATACATAGTGAGAAATCTCTATCATAAAAATATGGATGAAACCATATATAAGATTAAATTAAATCATGACATATGTCTTAATATTATGACTTGAGACACAAAAAACACATTACCTAGGTAAAATTAAGTATGCTAGTGTGAATAAGATGCAATAAGAATTAATTAGGTGATATACATTTTCACACCAGTAAGTAATATAAAAATTAATAATCTAACCTTATAGTTTAATCTCCATTGAATATTATTTTAAAATATGTAGATTAAGTTTGTTGACTAAAATTCTAATAAGGAGCATTCTTATCATTTTATATAATCAAAATTTTGAGTGTGAAGTTCTCATATTGCAAGGTGTGAAATGATTACTCACCTTCTATTATAATTCATCATCACTAAGTTATCGATTAGTCAAGGTAAAACATCATGTTAATTATTGCCTCATCACTTCCTTAGATTACAAAAGTGATTTGATTGCAAACAAAAATATAAGTCACATTATTAGGACCCGATCAAATCACCTATAGAGTTTCACTTGATTTTATGTTGCTACATTTCCTTAAAATTAGTGTATCGTCATATTTTTTAGTTTTTGGGTTAATTTTGGCCAAACCTAGACATAAACCTTTTTTAATTTATGAACTGGACTTGGGGTCCATGTGATTTTTATTAAATCATTAGTGAAATAATATTATAAAATCAATCCACATTTGACAACATAGAGCTGAGATAGAATATGGGTTAACAAGGGGTAAATTTTCTAAAATTTAGCATTCTAATCTTAACTAAAATCTAGAAAGAGTGAAACCTAAAAATTTAGGTGTAACAACTCTAGGTTGTACCTCAAAATTGATCCATTTAAAAAAAAAAATTAAGTAGTTAAATATTTTTAGTTGTATACCCAAGTATATTTTATCTATATGGGACAAGTATCCATCCAAATGAGATAGACATGTATCCATAGAAGATAGATATTTGTTCATATGAGACATACACATATTAAAAATTTATTCAATTGTCACTTTATTATGTGTTCATTCATTCATATAAAGGTACTTCTATCCTTTAGATTATTCTAACTCAAAGATATTCAATACTTTCTTCCATATAATGTTTCAAATGGGGTCATTCAAAGAGTTATCATTGTGAAAAAATCTAGAAGATATTTTTTCTACTTTGATTTTTGATTCATGCATACAATATCTTCATTTATTTGATTAGTAATTTCTATACAACATATGTTATCTTAGTCTTTTCAAGACTAGTTGGAGGTGTACTATATGTTCTTCATTTTTGGAGTAGATTAAGATATCATCTAAGAACACAATATAAAATTATCTAGATATTTATTATGTTCATGAAAGTAATAGGACATTGATCACACTAAAAGGTACAAGTTGTAAATTAAACTAATACCATTTATTTTGAAATAATTAACTTTAAACAGGAAGATAAATATAATAAGAATAAGAATAACTAATTAATTTGAAAAATAAATGCTAACTATTGGATCTTAAAAATAAATTGAATTTAAGATTAGAAGATAATTAATTTACTAAGATTGCATGAAATCAAATTAAAAAATAATGATAATTAAAATATTATTCTAAATTTACATACAATTTATAATTTTTTAAAACAAAAATTAAATTAATTAAAATACTTAATTTTATTCTAAAATTTCCTAATTTTAAGAAATCATTGAATTTCTTAGAAAATCAATTTGAAAAAAATATTCTTAATATAAATTATTCTAATTATAAAACCTTATATATACAATTAAGATTTGATTTTAAAATCACTCCAAGTCAAAATCTCTCGCAATGTCACCTTTGCAAACAATTTATGCTCCTCAGGTTAGGGCTTCCTATGTTGGTTATGGGCGACAAACCTCTAGTGGATATTTTATTGGGCGATAGTCTCATTGTCATGTAGAGGATAAAGAAAATTATGGGCGTCCAATCTATGAGCCGGATGGGGGGAAACCAATGGTAGATTTGGCGAAGAAAATTGACACACCTGCGAAGGATTTGGGTCTCTTACAAATGAACAAGTCTTGCCAATCTACTAATATTTCTCCAACTGTAGTTTTTAAAGGGGAAATTTTATGAGAAGTGGTTGAAAATGAAGAATTTTTTGCTAAGCAAGGTCTGATTGGTCATTTATTTGCAGTTGCCTTTCAAATATTAAAGGTTATCTATTTTAAGAAAAATATATGTAGATTGAAAAAATATATATAGGAATAATTACATAGAAATTTTGACATTTTAACTAAAATTTTGCCTTTCAAGTGATACAATCTTCCTAAAATTTTAATTGTATTTTACAACTAAAATGACTAAATACAGCCATATGGCCATCAAATTTAAGCCCTTCTTATGAGGGTTTTGGTCAAGCCTTTCTAAGTTGCACCTATCATGGGAAATATGAAAAATGGTTAGAGAACATAATTCAAGCCATTAGAGTTAGAAAACACTAAAAACTCACAATATTAAGGTCATTATAACTCATACTCAATGAAATCAATTTGCTAATGCTTCAAAGATTTAAACTAGATTAAATGAAGTGCAGTTCAAACATAATTAACTCAAAGAAATCATGCAAACCTTCAATCCCATTGTGGATTGATGAAAATTTGTGATGTGGATTGCTCAAATTGTGCATAATCCATGATTGGAAAAGCTCAATTGAAGATGTGATTCACAAAAGGATGCTCAAGATTGCTCAAGAATTCAAGAATTCCCAAGCTTATGAAAATTATGAATGATTTTCATGAATGAATGAGTTGTTTTATAGATTTTGGGATTTCTAAACAATGATGGAGATTGAATTTGAAAATCAATGGATGAGACAAAATCAAGGAGATGAAGAATATCCCTGTTTTCATAGAAAATTGGTTGAAGATATTTTGAATTCAAGGGAATAAGATATTTGAATTTGAATTGGGAATATTCTTTTTTTGAAAAAAGAATATTCTTTTTGCAAGTTGGAGGAAAAACAATAAATTATATAATTATGAAAATATTCAATTGTGAGGATGAGAGAGAATTAGGATTTTTAATTAAATAATTACAAGTTATTTAATCTAGGGGGATTGAAGAAAATATTAGAATTAATTAAATAATCAAAATTATTTAATCATCTTGGAAAGAGGGAAATTGATTTTAATTAACAAGGGGGAATTAGTGAGAAATGATGAAAAATGATGAATTAATCAAATAATAAAGGATAATAGTGAATTTAATCAAATATTTGAAAAATATTTAATTAAAGTGAGGAATTAAGTGATAATGAGGAAAATGATATTAAAAGGTGAACTCAGGGTGTGTGATACGTTCAAACATTTTAGGTGTCTACATTTTGCCCCTATTTGAGATAGTGTACCTGTTATGTTGTTTCAAAGAACCGATCCTGCTTGAAAAAAAATTTAAAAAATCATCTAATGCCCTACTGTGCCCTAGCAAATGAAAGAAGGATGGTAGGCTACACCCTCGAGAGATTGACCGAAAATATTATTTTTTGGGTCGGGATCACAATAGGATGACAAGATTAGTTTTGCAAAGGGGCATGTGCAAGAAGTTAGGTCCACAAATAGCTCAAAAAGTGGAAGTATTTTTCCTAATTTTCAAAATTTGTCACAGTTGAACTAAACATTTGAAGCACTTAGATTCACACATTGAATCTATTAAAAAATTAGTAATATTAAATTTAGTATTTTGAGTCTAGTTTCCATATATGTAATTTATTCTATAATACCCAGATGATAAAAATAAATAAAAAATAATAGGCATAAATAAAAACCACTTTTAAAAGTCATTTTTTAGGGCCATACCATGCACAAAATCCATAATTTGACCTAAATAAAAGTTATTTTCTAATTCCTTTTGGGGAAAGATGTGTAACAAACTGAAGATTAATGATTTTTTTGGTATTTTTTTCTGAATATATATATTTATAAATTTGTATTGGCCCTAATTATGTTTTTTTCAAACCAACATGTTCGAACACCATAATCTAACCTAAACTAATCATTTTTTGAATTTTTTTCATTATGTAGAGAATTATTTGTAGATTGATGTCATATAAATTTTTTTACAAAAAAATAACAAATTAAAAGTTATTAAAAAACTAAAAAATCCTAACATTTCAAGTTTATTGACTAGTTTTCTTAGAAATTAATTAAAAATTAGAAAACATAATCCAATCATTGAAAAAAAATTGCATATTTGGAAACTAGACATTGTGATCTATAATAGTTTTCAATTTTATAAACCAATTCTAAAAGAAAGTATGTCAGCTATATTGCCATAGTCAGTTATTTCTTTTGACATTGCCTTAGTCTTTTAGTTGCAAGTCCAAGGCTAAGGGTTGGGTTACCAAGCCTTTTTTGAGCCTAAAACCAAATCAAAAGTGGGTTGGAATTTCATTTTTTTAGAACAAGTACCTATTCTATTTTTAGAATGGCTATCTACTTTAAAATGGGTACCCATTCTATGTCTAGAACAAGTACCCGTTTAGAAATGAGATCTCAATCTAAGGCTTGGGATTGTGTTCCTAAATAGGTACCCATTTTTTTAAAAATGGGTACTCGTTCCTTTCAAAAAAATTCACCTAAAATTTCCCTTCTTCATGGACCCAACTTCTTGCACTTACATAGAGAAGAGAATGGAAAATGAAGTCCTAGGAAGCCCAAAACTGATTACGATGGATAGGCAATGTTGAAAAATAAGCTATAGGGAAAAACCATAGGATTTTCTAGGCATATATATGCATTTGGTTTCATTTTAGGCTCATTTGTACACTTTGAGTTGAGAGATTCTGAGCTTTAAGCACTTTTACCCTCCACACTCCTTCATGAGACTTGATTATTATGGCACCCATTGTTTGAGCCCCACATCATGCAAACATGGTCCATCAGTTCCAACGGCTAGTTGGTGTAGGAACCCCCATATGTGACTAACCCTTCTTTATTTGCACGTAGTTTTAGGTAGCCAAAAGTAGGAGTAAATTTAGGTCAACAAATGTGTCGCATAAACAATGATGCTTATGTAACTCGATGCCACACTTATGAATCTTGACACAAAGCTTTTTTCAAAAGCATTGCGCTAACATAAATGCATCAAGATTTGAAAATTTTGTGGCATGCATGATTATGCTTATGCGAATCTTTTTAAAAATGCTCGCATATATTTTGGTAAAGTGACACTTTTGTGAAAGGATCACTTTTTACTGTGACAAGTCAAGCTTTTGAAAAAAAGCCTCTCTTTTTTAGAATTATTCAAACTTAGATTTTTTTTTTTTTTTGAGAAATTGACAATGTGAGTGTTATTGTTATAGGTTGTTCTAGACCTAATCCTATCACGAGAGAAATGACCATAGGTTTTAGAATGAATGGGGGGTTTTATGGAGATTAATATTGAGTTCCTTGTAGCTGTTGGATTATACTATACAACATATATGTCAAAGATCAAGGATCACCTATCCTTGGTGATTGCACTAGTCGAGAGGTGGAGATCCAAGACATCTTCATTCATGCTACCCATGGGGAGGCAACTATCACATTAGAGGATGTATGGAACATTCTGAGGGTACCCATCTACAACAAAAAGGTGATCTATGGCATCGATCATGGTGAGGAGGACTTGGAGAGAGTCATGAGAGATGACAAGATGGAGGTCAAAGACAACCAGATTGATTTTGCACCAGCATATTAGTTTGGTTAGTTAAACCATCATTGTGGTAGTTGGTTTGATTTGTGGTTAGATCATGCTAGATTGGTGATCAAGGAGGTTTAGTGTCAGATGTGACTGAGTCATTGAGAGGATTATAGAGGAGGTATGTGTCTTCACCTAGGACCCATGCATCCTAGCCCACCTATACCATGATATGCACTAGATGGTGTTTAAGTTTGCTACCATCTTTTCTGTTGGAGTTACTTTGTTACATATCTGGGCTTGGGAGTACATTGTCATGCTCAAACTGATCGAAGAGGAATTTCGAAAGGTGGGCTACCTCACAGTGTATATATATGATACCATGCTTACCCAAAGTAGAATGGGAGACTTAAATCACTAGAGGCACTAGGTTGATGATATAGTTGAGTTCAAATGGAGATCATGGGTTCAAATGGAGGCTTGAGAGGATGATGGTCAACATTTTCCATACTTCCATAAAACTAGGTGTTTGATTTTCAAAACCCAATATAGCTTGGAGTGTTATCTTCCTGACAGAGTTAGGAGACAATTTGGGGAGCAACAAGATGTTCACAAAGATAACTATCACACAGTTTTCACTCAAACTATTCGAGAGATAATGTATTTGGGAACTATGGTAGTACCATAGATAAAAATATTAGAGTTTGATCAGTTGACCTAAGTTCAATGGATTTGGGTAGATGGATAGGCAGATCCAAGCATTACTCTAGCCTATGATGCATAGTGGGGTCCCCAAAGACCATTGAATTTTATAGATCCAAATGTGGTTGTCATTGGAGGTTGGAGATGACATGAGTAGAGCCCATTAATAGAGATAGAGGGTCGAGGTAGAGATCCTAGTAGCAGAGGACAGAAGGTAGGGAAAATATATTGTCATTGGTGTCATTACAATGATTTCCCCTGTGTAGGGTGATAGAGTGCATGTCAGTGTAGATCCAAAGGATCAAAGGCTAAATTTCACTCTTCAAAAGTGATATTAGGCACGCCATAAGCATGATGGATACTGCCAAAATCAGGATAGCCTTATAGTTTAGTTGGCTTAGCACACTAAAGAATGAGACATAAAGATCTCTCGCCACCATCAATAGGCTTAGATGGAAGTTGAGAGAGACTGGGAGAGAGGACACCAGTAGTAGTTGGAGGCTATTGAGAAGGGACAAGTTATTCTCTTGGCTCAACACATATAAGTGATTCAACTTCTTTAGAACAATGTTATGTACTACATGACATTGTATGATATAGCCATTCCTAGGCATAGATGACAACCCAAGTTTTCATAGAGGAGTGCAACTGGTCCAGTAGGATCAAATGGAGGTTCAGTGGGTAGACCTTCATAGGTTCATTCACATGGATCATAGGGATAGGGATACCAACCTCAGGGGCCTCAAGGATAGGGCCAACAACCATAGGTTCCCCCTCAATAGATGGATCCTCATTAGCCTACTCATGATCAAAAAGAGGGGGGAGCTCAATGTAGAGTGTCTATATGTCTTTGTATTCATATTTTTATGTATTATATGTTTGATGTAGATAGATTTATCATTCATATATATACATTAATCGATGATGGATAGCCTCTTGTATATGTATTTTTGACGTATATATCTTGTATCACATGTTTGATGTATCGAATATTTTGTATCATGAAATTCATTTTTTACTATATGTGAGGTGATATACTTTTTTATGCAACTATGATATGATATTATGTGTGATTGAATGGACATGATATATGTATAATTTTGATACTATGTGCTGTTGTTTGATTATCATGTATAATGTTGCCAATGATATGTGGATACAAGATTTATGATTCTTTTTTTATTTTGATATGATATATGATGATCATGCATGATAAATGATATGAGATGTTGTTGACGGTTTATGGATGTAGGATGCGATGCATATTTTTGTGTATGTCATGATACATGGATAGAAATGTTAGTATTAGAAGAATGAATGATTAGATAAATAGAATAGAATGAGATGATGTTTGTTGATCAAGTACCAATAAATCTATGATTATTAGATGGGTTTCAATATTTTATTGGATATGTGATGAGATAGGATAGATGATTTTAATTTTTCTTTTATATTATGCTAAATAATATAGAGAAATCCTTATTTTGATATAGAAATTAGACACAATGCCAAGGTATGAAGAACCAGGTGGTGTTGTATCTATTGCATGGAATTTGACTCTGCAAATAGATAGGAGTATCCTTGTTCATACCCAATATACAAAAACCTTATTTTATCATGTGAGAGAATAAATTCATCAAAGCAAGTAGACCAATACACAAAAGGTATAAAGAACCTGATATGCACAAGTTGTATTTCCTAAGACTATCCTTGCACACACAAGGGAAGTATTCGCCAAGGTCATATTACAAGAAAATTCAACAAACATAGCAAAAGAAAGCAATGACTATGCCCCATTATGTACCCCTCAAGAAACACCAATATATTGAAGATCAAGGTCATTTTGAGTGAGCGATGGAATGAGACAAAAAATAAAACCAAAAGAAAAGACCAACTGAAAAAACACATCAATGCCATTATAGCTCTTTCCAAAGAGTCTACATTTCATTTGATATTAGAAATGATTCCTATCATATGAAAGATGTATCTATTAAGACATTCTTTGGATGTTGATTTAGATTCCTTTAGGCTGTTGATATGAGGGTGCTGATAGGTTTATTATGGGTGAAAATTTGTGTTTTAGTAATCATTGTATTTTCTTTTGTTTGTTTCATCAAAGGTGAGGGTGACGATAGGTTTATTATGGATGGAAATTTTATTGTAGATGGATGGTTGGTGATGATTTATTTCCTTTTTGGAAAAAAAATCAAATATTTTTTACTTTTTCAACTATATTTTTTAGGCTATTTTTGTTCTTTTTTTATGTTTTTCAATTTTGATTTCAGTATTATATGCTATATGGATTTTTTGGGATTTTTACAATATTTGGATGTTTTTGGATTTTAGAAAATATTTGGATGTTTTTTGGTTTTTGGAACATATTTGAATGTTTTTGAATTTTTAGAATGACTTAGGTCATATATAAGAATCCATGTTGACAACTAGATTTAGGAAGATGCTCCCAGTCACAAGTTAGATTACCTCATTATGGGGTGGATAATATGACCTTAGGACAATGCCAAGTGGTACTAATAGTGATAGATACTATTCGAACACCAAGTCATGATAGGGATGTAGATGGATGGATGGATTATGGATGAAGATTTTATTATGGATGACATGGGAAAGAGTGTTTGATAAATGATAGATGGTGCTTATTTACTCATGGCACTTGTTTTCTAGGTTTTCACCAAGATACTTTTCCAAAGTGGCTTTCACTAGAGGACAATTTTTCTCTTTACTATTTTAATCCTTTTTTTCTTTATTTTTTATTTTTTATTTATTTTTTAAAAAATAAGATACCCCCCATGGGCTAGGCATAGAACCACTTCAGATGACTGTTGTTGATAGGTTCTTGCAAGGGATCCCCTTCAGGTGTTGCTATTTGATATGCTTTAGATCCATAGCTTGTGATAATAACAAGTGGTCCTAACCAATTAGATTCAAAATTTCCTTTGTTGTCTTGATCCATTTGATTCTTCTAATTCTTCTTAAGAACTAGGTCTCCCACTTGAAAGTGTCTACCCTTGATTTTCTTGTTATAGCTTCTATAGAGATTATTTTGATAGGATTTCAAATGATTAAGTGCTTGTAGACGTCCCTCATCCAATAATTATAGCTCATTTAATTTGGACATTCAATACTCTTTATCATCAATTAGGTGTTGCAATAAAAATCTTAGTGATGGGAGCTTAAACTCAATGGGTAAGATGGCTTTGGTTCCATAGACCAAGGAACATGGAGTGTCACCAATAGGTATTTTGATACTCATCAGTAATCCCATAAGGTGGGATTTAGTTGCAAGTTCCAATCCCAACCAACATCATTAATATTATTTTTTAATATTTTTAAGATAGTCTTATTAGATGATTTAGCTTGGCCATTCCATTGAGCGTAATAGGGTGTGGAGAAATGTTGTTGGATATGAAATTGGTTACAAAGTTCTCAAACATCCTAGTTTTTGAAGGGTGTTCCATTTTCTATGATAATGGCTTGAGGAACATCATTGTGACAAATTAGGTAGTTAAGGATAAACTTGTATATTTGGTAATCGGTGATGTAAGTCATAGGAATGGCTTCAATCCAATTTATAAAGTACTCAGTGGTAGTGATGATAAACTTGTGGCCATTGGATGATGTGAGTGAATTCTTTCCAATGAGATCAAGCTCCCATTCAAGAAAGGCCAAGGTGTCATTATAAGTCGTAGTTCCTATGTTTGAGCATGGATGAGATCACCATGCTACTGACATTGTAGGCATTTATTTATAAATTGGTTTTCCTCTTGTTCCATGGTTGGTCAATAATACCCAGTTCTAAGCAACTTTTTCACAAGCATAATGCCACTAGAATGTGACCCACAAATTCCTTTGTGTACTTCTTGTAAGGTAGTTGTAGCTTCTTATAAGTTAAGACATCTAAGTAACTTTCCATTGAGACTTTTTCAGTAAAGGGTGTCACCAATAATGATGAAATGAGAGGATCTTTGGATAAAGTTTTTACATATATTATTGGCAAGGTCAGGTGGAATGATACCATCATGAAGGTATAGGTAAATGTCATGGGGAATTGAGACCAACAACTTGGAACATGAATTCTAATTTGGGAACTTTGAATGTTGGTATGAGAAATTGCTCCACAAGAAATTCACACTTATGGTTGTTGTGCAACATATCTAGTAGAGACCCAATGGTTGCCATAGAATCTATTGCTTTGTTGTTGAACCTTGTATTATTTTCAAAAGTAATGAACATGAAGTGCTCTTTGAAGTTTTCAATCATTCTTTTTTGTGTCATCAACTTGTCATCTTTGGTTTGATAGTCATCATTAACTTGTTGTACCACTAGTTGGTGCATGAAAAAGCTATCTGGTAGGATTTTGGAATGAAATCACCTTGAGGGGTGATGAATAGAATCCCTAGTCCTAATCCTTATTGTGTATGGGAACCATCAAAATATAGCTTCCATTAATTTTTTGATGTTATGGTAAATGCTAAGTCATATAGAAATTTAGATACCAAAGGATTTTTGTCATATATAAGTGCCTTTGCTAACTGATATGCTATGACCTACCTTTTAGTTTCCTTTTGGTCCACATACTCGATGTCAAAATCACTTTGGTTCATAACCCACTTAGCCATATAGCCTATAAGAGTTACTTTTGATGGTATGTATTTTAGTGGATCAACTTTAGAGATAAGCTTAATTTGATGACTAAGCATGTAATGTTGTAGTTTTTGGGAAGCAAAAACTACTACTAGACAAGCTCATTCAATAGGGGTATAATTAATTTCATATCCAACCAGGGTTCTGATGTAGTAGATAGCTCTTTCTTTTCCTGAATTGTCACATGGTTTATTTTTAAAGAGGAACTCATGACACGTTATGGAAATAGCCTTATGATGCAAAAGCATTCAATGTGTAAAAGTAATCTTGGATCACCCCTTTTTTTGTTTCTATTTTTGTCTGGTGAATAAGGACTAAAAATAGAAAGTTTATATTTTAGTAAGTTGGCATATGAATGCATTGGAACTCAAAATTTCCCTAAATCTCTAGATCAAAAAGCTACACATTGTGGGTGAGTTTTGAGCCATGATTCATTCTTGAATGGTAGATGTTATGACATCTTAATAAATTATTCAAATTGAGATTTGAGGCCTTAAACAACCTTTTCTAATCTTAAAATGTGGCTAAAATCTATTTAGCATTATAGAGCACTTCGAGTACTTAAGTTTTAAAAAAATGAACTCAATCAAGTGCTCAAGTGAAAATTTATATGGCTCATGAAAGTTTACTAAAATTGGGAATTTTTCTTAGGAAAAAAAAGGGGCAGTTGGATTCATATAACATCCAAATGGGAGTCATAGTTTGGTGTAATATAGAAAAATCATATAAATTTGTCTCAAATGGAAAGAAGCTCATATTGGATAAGGAAATTGGTGAATTTATTTATTTCATAACAAGGTTAGGTGTTTTTGTTTCAAGTGGCCATTATTTCCATTCCCATACTTGCATGTCTAATTTTACTACTAGTATTGTAGACCGTATTACTATAACAAAGGTCTTATGACCTTGATAGTTTGTATTAGATATTTTATAGTTGTTTTGATAAAAGAATAATAAATTTTCATACTTCTATGTCCTTAGTTTTTTTGTTTTTGAAAGGTCGTGTTTGAGGGGGAGTCATCTTCATCATCTTATGGATAGGTACTTTAGCCAAAGAAAAAAAATGCAAACAAGTATAGTCAAGGACTATACTCAACAATTTCAAAACCTATCTTTATGAGTGGAACACATTACAATAAAAATTCAATGAATATGTCTAGGGGTTCTAAAGGACCCCATCAAATAAGAGGTACATGTATGTTCAATCCAAATTTTGTGTCTGAATTAATGATTAGGAAAAGGTAGGCATAGGGAAAAATGGCCAAAAAATGTGTGGATTTGTAAGAATAAAGGAGAGGAGATCCCCAACTAATCATACCTTCAATCTACTAGACTAACTTCTCACCAAATTAAAGAAAATAGGGTAAAAGGGTTGTACTTTAATTGTGATAGCACACACAATTGAGGGCATAAATGTGTTAATAACAATTTATTCTGCATTGAAGTTGTAAAGAATTAAAGTGTTTCAACCATTATTTATTTTATCATTCAATATTTTTCTTTTATAATATGTATTTGTATTTTATTTTAGTTAATATTTTCACTCCACCTCAAATTGGAATTTGATGCCATGTGTAAATAATTTGTTACATTACTTGTAAGATATCATTGAGTGGATATGAACTTAGAAGGTTTAGACCACCCCTCTTTTGTGGTATTCTATGATAACTTATGATGGTATCTTATAATGCATAAGAGCTAAGAATAAGAGGAATTATTTTAGAATCTTGAACATCTATGATATGATTTATTATTTTTCATATGGTACCTATTTTGAGATAGTAAATTGTGACAATTTGGTTATTTATGTTGAGTGGGTCAAACTAGAAGTTATAGATGCTTTATTTACTATTTTTAGCAAGTGATAATAAATCATCATGGCTGACATTGGAAATTGTTTCCAAGTCAATGCCACCTTTTGAGAATTTAGCATCATAGCTTTAGAAAAAAAAATTGATTTAGTACCTTGTTCATTGGTAAATAAATTTATACTTGAGGAAGTGGTTTTACATGAGAATTTATTGATACATAGGTATTGTTGGAATATTGTCAAAGTCCTTCCAAGTTTATTGTCAGTGAAGTACTCTTGTAAACAATTTCTTTTGAAGTGTATTTTAGTTATCTTTTAGATTTGATAATACATTGTGTAGATTTTGGGGTGTATTTTTTTCTACCAAAATGAATTTCCCCACATAAATCATTGTCATGGTATAATTAATTATTTTTTCTAAGGTTGGTTAAAAAGTTTGGATCATGAAGATGCTTGATTCTCCCTAACATAGTGTGTGCAGGTGCAGGCAATTTTTGGAGGCGAAATGAGGCAAAGCGAGGGTTTGTAGGTGAGAATGAAGACTGAAAGCCAAGGCGTGGAGAGGATAAAGTTTCAAATTGGAGGCAAGGTCGTTGGGAAAAAGATGTTGAGAAAAAAATTTCCCAGGAAGATGTTGGGAGTCGGGAAAATGTTGAGAATTGGATGAAATCTGAAGCATGTGATGGTAGGGGTGTGCAAAATTAGGGTCCTGCAAGGAAAAACTAGCATATCACTCCCGACTCTACTCTTTAGAATGGACCTCACAGGTACAAAGTTGGAAGGCGAAGAAGGTATGGAAGAGGAAATTTTTGAATGGGTCACAACCCTAATTGGGGTCGGAATCAAGGACATGAGAAGGATTGGCGAGGAAACATGCCTCGTAGAAATAGATTCGAGGGCTCCCCCTTCATTCATGGACCTGACAAGGGGAATGGAGATGGTAATAAGGTGGAGGTTGACTCTTGCTAGAGGAAAGTGATAACGATTGACTCAAAAAATTTGTAGATGGAGAGGGATCAGCTGGAATGGCTAGGGTTGATCGCCAAGTGGCTAGGGAAAGATTTTAAATGGGATTTTTTGGTGTACTAGTGTAGAGGGAAGTGGGGTCCAGAGTTGCAAATGAAAAGGTTGTCCAATGGCTATTTTGTGGTCATATGTCCATCAATTGAGGTCAAGGTGAAAATTAAATATAGTGCCTAGCTTCTAGATGGCTACAACTTCTACATTAGAAGTTAGATCACTGGCTTTAACCTGAATACACATACAATGGAGGTCAAGCAAGATTGGTGGAGATTGCTTGATTTGCCACTATATTTTTGGCATCCAGATATTTTGAAAGAAATTCAAATTTTTTTGGGGACCTATGTTTACGCAAAAGAGCAGATGAATCAGGATGGCATAAGCTCCTCAATAAGGTTATTTGTGGAAAATAAACCAATCTAGGGAAGGTGGGATAAAATAAACCTGGATATGGAATGGAGATTCTAGAAGCAGAAACTAATCCCAGATCCAATCCCAAATATGAAGCTTATCAAGTCACTAGGGAGAAGAGAACCCCTGATCATTCCACACAAGGAGGATTGTGAATGTCCTAATGCATCACAACATACAAATCCCTCTCCTAAGCACTCACAGACAGAGGAGGTAGCATTGCTACTAGGGGAGAATGGAGAGACTAATCCAAATAATGATGGTGATTTGAGTATTGGGATCCAAGAGGACCTTGAGGATGAATTGAAGGATAAAGTGGAAAAATCCATAGATCTATTAGGAAACATATGTAAGAAAGAAGATCTATATTCATTAATTGAGGTGGGAAATGAGATGGTGGAGCTTGCTAAGGCAACCAAGAGTGACTCTTTTAGGATGGATTTGATGATTGGACAAACTGCCTGGGGTTGGAAGATGATGAGTTGCTCAACCAGGCTTCGAGGAAGAAAAGGAAATTCACTAAGTTGGAGCACTCTAAAGTGGGAAACTAGGTATAAGCTTGAAGGAAATGCAAAATTCATCCCTAAATTGTGTGGAAAGTAAAAGGAGAGGCAAAATCCCAAACTTGGAGAAACTCAAATGGGATGGGGAGGCAAGTGGCCAGAAGAAAATCTTGGAGATGTTGAAAGTAGGGAAGAGCTCAGGTCTTCCTGAACAACCATGAAAATATTGACTTGGAATGTTAGTGGCTTAAATTCCCCTAACAAACAATTCCTAATCAGGCATCAGCTAGAGAATTTTCACATAGATGTTCGGATGTTGCAAGAAATAAAGTTGGATCTAGAGGAAAGGAGAAAGTTTGAAAGCAAGTTGAAATCTTGGAGGTGTATCGGGGTCAATGTTGAAGGGGCCTCGGGTGGTCTATTGATTGTCTGGAAACCACAGTTGGTGCTGGTCAAGGAAGTTAAAAATAACAGACATTGGTTTACATGCCAGATAAGGAGTCTCTTATCAAATTTAAGCTTCTTACTTATCAATGTTTATGGTCCAATTTATTGCATTCATAAAAGGTTAGTTTGGCAAGAATTAGGGGGAGTTTTAAATTAGTCTATGCAATATTTCTATATTCTTGGGGGATTTCAATGCTATTCTAAGATCAAAGTACAAAAGGGGTGGTGTTGGAAGGTCCCTTTAATCTCAAATAGACTTCAAGAATTTTGTAGACTAGAATTCACTAATGGAAGTGCAAATGGGAAATGGAAATTACACCTGGACAAATAGGAGGAAAGGATTTTGTAGAATTGTAAAGAAACTCAATAGATTCCTCTTTCAAGGTGACTTGGGTAGATTCCCTTTCATGCTTAAGTGCAATATTCTCCTGGGTGTGGGGTCAAATCACTTCCCTATTGAACTGGAAGTTTACGGTGAGAGAAGTCTTGTCAAGTGCCCCTTTAAGTTCAAATCCATATGGACCAAAGATCCAAATCTTGATGATCTGGTCAGATAAAGGTGGTCAGATTGTAATCCTAGGGGTTCCAAAATTTTCATTGTAATGACAAAATTAAAATTTGTAAAATAGAATCTCAAGCAATGGAACAAGGCATGTTTCAAGAACATCTTTGAAGAAAAGAAAAAAATTGAAGAGGTGTTGCAAGAGCTAGAGAGGAAAGTGATTGATGTGGGCATGGATGCAAACAACTTTGAAGAGGAGAAGGCTTTGTTGTGGAGGTTGAATGATGTTTTAGAAAAAGAAGATATTTTTTGGTGGAAGAAATCTAGATAAGTTTGGTTAAAGGCGGGTGATAGGAATATGAAGTTCTTTCATAACTCAACGAAAGCAAGAAGGGAGGTTAATAGAATTTCTGCCATCAAAGGTCCAAATGGAAAAATGGTAGATGCTCCTATTGAAATAAGGAAAACAATAGGAAAAAAATTTCAATCTCTTCTAAATGACTGTGAAGGCTCCAACCTAAGGGCACAAAATGAATTGCTAAGGAACATTCCAAGGTTGGTTTCAGAAGAACAGAATAGGAGGCTCTTCTTGAAATTTTCATAAGAGGAAATTAAAAACTCCTTGTTCCAATTACATCTAAAAAAGGCACTTCATCTTGATGGCTTCCCAACATTATTCTTTCAAAAATACTAGGATATAGTTGGGCAAGATGTGTGTGAGGCGATCGAAGATTCGAGAGCGACTAGCAAAGTCCTAAAAGAAATGAACAATATGTTTATCGTTCTCATCCCAAAAAAGGAGAAACTTGAATCTATGGAATAATTTCAGCCAATCTCTTTGTGCAATACTTTGTTTAAAATCCTAGAAAAAGTAGTAGCAAATAGGGTGAAGCAAATTCTTTTGCACATCATATTGGAGGAACAAACGAGGTTCGTCCCAAGCAGGTCAATCTTTGATGGAGTGACGATAGCTCAGGAAGTGATCCATTCAGTGCAGAAACTTAAGAAACCTACAATGCTATTAAAATTAGACATTAGGAAGGCATATGAAAAGGTCAATTGGCATTTTATTTTCAAAACCATGGAGGACTTTGGCTTTCAGAAGGAGTGGATGGGTTGGATTTTTGAGTGGATTAAATGTCCCAGGTACTTTGTTTTGGTAAATGTTTCTCCAAAAGGCTTCTTTAATGCTTCTAGGGGCTGAGACAAGGGGATCCCCTCTCCCCCTTCCTCTTCATTATTATGGCAGAAGCATTGGGATGGGTGATTGAAGTAGAGAAGAGGAGAGGCGCAATGCAAGGTTTATAGGTTACAAGCAACAAAAGTACAGTTACCCACCAACAATTTTTTGATGACACTTTTCTATTTGGAACTGCTTCAGAAGGGGAAGTTGTCAGGTTCAAAATTATCCTAGACAAGTACTCCCTCACCTCAAGGTAAGAGATCAATACTGCCAAGTCAGAAGTCTTCTTCTTAAATACTTTGGTAGCCCGTGAAATTCATATTCTGAGGATCCTTGGTTTCAAAAAGGGGAAGCACCTATGTAGATATCTTGTCTTACCATTGGAAAAAGAGGTTAAAAGTAGAAATATTTGGAGTGATCTTATTGGGAAAGTGAAAGATAGAATGGCTTCATGGAAATGTAGATGGCTATCCTGGGCTGGGCACCTAACAATGTTAAAATCGGTCATATTAGCACTACCAACATATTTGATGTCACTCTTTCCACTTTCTATTGGGGCTTGCAAAAACATTAATAAAAAGATGAAGGATTTTTTCTAGAAAGGAAACTTAGAGCAGCACAAGTTCTCGTTAATCAAATTAAAAAAAGTGTGTGAGAAAAAAGAGGTTGATGGAATAGGCTTAAAAAACTTATTTCTTCCAAATAAGGCATTGGGGACAAAGTTGGTTTGGGCCATTCATTCAAAACAACAACTAAAATTGGTAAATATTCTTAGAGAAAAGTATCTTGATGAGGGAGAGCATTTGATGTTAATTTCCAACCACCTCCCAAAAGGCTTCAGGGTCTAGAATTTCATATGAAGCTCTCAAGATCTTGTACTAGATTATCTTACTTGGGAGATCAGGGATGGTCAAACAACTTTGTTCTGGGAGGATTCTTGGGAAGGTTTTGGTAAATTGTCTCTTTTTGAAGATTTTGATCAAGTAAGAGTGGCAACTAAACAGGCATGGGGTGATAGGGTAAGAGATCATCTGGAGGACCAACCTCAACAAGGTGGTATTTATTGTAATTGGAAGAGCATCACACTGTTGGGATTTCAAGGGCACGAAGTGGAGCTCTATGAGAAATTATTGGAGGCTCAAAAAATATGTCTCAGGCAAGGGAATGACAAAATCAGATGGAATGCTTCCTAGAATGGTGCATACAAGGTGAAGGATGGGTATGAGGCGCTCTCAAAAAAGGGTAGCTTTAAATCCAATCTACCAATTAGCTTATGCTAGGATAAATTGTGCCTACCTAAAGCTAGTTTATTCACCTGGGTGGCAGCATAGGGTAGGGCTCTCATAGTAGATATGTTCAAAAAATTGGGCTACATTGGGCCTTCACAGTGCCCTCTGTGTAAAATGGATGAGGAGTCAAGGGATCATCTATTTCTAAGATGCAATTTTACTCAGAGTTGTTGGATGTGGCTATATGCCAATATTTATTGGTCCTCATCCTTCCCAACTAGTTTATTAGAGTTTCTCAGGGGATGGCCAATGCACTATAGGCAAGCAATGTTCAGGTGTCTTTGGATCATAAGCCCCTCAATTCTCATCTAGGAAATTTGGAAGGAAAGGAATCAAAAAATCTTTCAGGAAAAAGAGATGTCAAAATCGGGGCTACAAAGAAACATTAAGGAAAGTATAAGATGATCAACCCCAAAAAGATTAATTTTACAGTTTGGGACTCCAAGATTAAAAGGTACTAGATGGACTTGAAACCTCCCTCTTTTGTTGGGGTCAATGGTGTAGCCACAATAAAAGAGAGAAGCAGAGTATGTTGGTTTCCTCTGGAAGCAGGGTGGGCCAAACTAAATTTTGATGGCGCCTCTAGGGGCAACCCTAGTCCCTTAGATGTTGGTTGTATAATAAGAAATAGTGTTGGCCACACTCTAGGAAGATTGGAAACCCCTCCCAGTGGGCACTAACAATGCAGTCAAATTCCAAGCTCTGATTTTGGGTTTGAGTTTGTGTGTTGACCTTGGTCTAAGGAAAGTGATTATTGAGGGTGAATCTGCACTTGTGATCAACACCGTGAGAATGAAAAAGGTCTAGAACTAGAAACTGGTTCCCAAGTTGGACATCACATTAGCTTGGTTGGATACGATTGAAGAAGTCATGATTAATTACACTCTAAGAGAAGGAAATATCAAGGCAGATCTCCTCTCCAATCTAGGGGTGGATGGGATGTCATTAAAGGAAATAAGCAACTAATACTCAACAGTCACTTGTGGGTGGAAGGGTTGATGTCTCTCCACATCAAGGAGTGGAGAGAGCATGGCAGTTGTCAAGTGATGACATCTAGTGGCCAACTTGGACCCTGCCTGGCTAAATCAACAACCTAATGTTCAGATGGAAATTGAAAAGACAAGAAATCAGTGGTGGGCCTATCTCCCCATGGCCACACGAAGGAAGCTATTATTGTTTGGTGTTCCCTGGGTTGGTGACATTGGCCATCATGACATATCTCCTAGAGAACTAGGCATATTATGGACATAACCCCAATTGGCATTGAATGGTGGATAGACAATGGGCCTTGGGACAAATGGACATTAGGCAGTCAATCTGGCTAAGCATGATGGTTAATGTACAACATAACAAACCCATGGGAACTGGATCCTTTATATAGGTTGGTTGAGCTTCATTTTTCCTACCAAGTTCTTCTAAGTTTGTCTTTGGATTGCTCTACAAATTAGCTATGGCAGAACGTTCTAAATTCATTGTGGAGATTTTGGTGGAAGCAATGGTTAGTATTGGACTCGACACTCCAATTTAACTAGATTGTAAGGTGTGGAAAATGGCCTTTAAACACATCACTAACCAGTGGTTGAAGTGAATTATTCTGAGGATCAATCCTCATGTGGTGGTGGTAGTGAAAATAGTGCTAGGGAAAGAATTTGTGCAAAACCGAGAGTCCTTCAGGGTTAACACCCACATTGCCTCCCATTTTCCCACATCTCTCCTAGATGTGAGAATGCCAAAGGTGGAGGCAAAGGCCATCATTTGAAAATTGTTCAAGATTGATATTCTAGGTGGTTTTGATGAGGTGATCAAATCTACATTGCTAGGGCAGGGTGTGCCATGGGCTTGTGATTTACTTTGGTGAAGGTCGTGGGAGAAGTCATCCACATTTATCCCTTTTTGTTGGAGATCAAGGGCTTGGTGTTGTTTCGTCACTGCTAGATTGCAGCCAATGGGTTCAACTTCCTAAAGAAGTTTCTTGGGCTAGTGACAGTGGATGGTCTAGACCTAATGGTGGAATTCGATCAATTTGCAAAACTGAATGGCTTTTAGCCTGGTTCTATAGGATGGGTATGGTGGCACACATAGTGGTCTGTTTGGTGGGCCTAAAATTTTTTTTGCAAATTGTTTTGTTTCTTTTGGTTATTTCTTGGGGTTCATTTGGTTGGTTGCAGATTTGGTGGGAGTTGATTGTTTGTCTTGGTGGCCAATTTCTACAATTTTGTGGGTCTTTCACGGATTGGATGAATTCTGAAATGTTTTTCCCTACTTTGGCTTTACAGGAATACTATAATATTTTTTTATTGCTAATACAATACTCTTACAAATAAAAAAAATGGATCATATTTTATGTTTTCTATGCATCACTCCCTTCAAGATAGGTGTAAGAAACTAAATCCACTTACCTTAATTCCTCACAAGTGGTATCCAATCCTAATAATATTTAGTTTTAGTTGTTGGCTAGAGGGATTTTAAGCTAATAATTATTTAAATGGGAGATTGTACAAAAAAATAAATTGCACTTTATTGTGAGAAATCAATATGACAAGAACATTACCTTGGCTAATTGAAGTACAAAAAAATTGGTACAAAATTTGAGATGTGGAAACTAAAAATGAAAGTTTTGTTGATTGATTATGATTTATGGGATGTTGACACAAAAATCTAGAGGCCTATGGATGTTACTCAAGAATCTTAGTATAATGTAATGGAATGAAGGAAAAGGTTCTAATCAAATTATGCCATGCAAATTATGTTCTTATAAATTTCCATGAAGGAACCACTGTAAAATATTTTTGGAAGAAACTTTGAGAAATTTATCAAGCCAAATCCTTTTAGGGAACAATATATTATTGTTGGAGAAGATCTATTCCTTGAAAATGAAAGAAGGTGACTATTGTTGTAAAACAAGGTGAAGAAATCTTACAATAAGAACTTTAACCGACTATAATTGCAAATCTAAAACCAAAGATTAACCCATAAAATTATATGATTGCAAAATTAAAGCAAGAAATAGAAAACCATAACACATGACACCAGATTTACATGGAGAAACCCCTAAGGGGAAAAGTCCACCACAAAAGGAGAGAGGAAAGTATATTACTAATCTAGGAGATATTACAACAACAATACACTTCTCTAAATAACTCTATAGAATCTAGAAACACCTTGTTCCCTGCACAACTCAATGAATAACTCTATCTCAAGGCCCCAATTCATAGAAAATTGTGGCGATGAATACCACTATGGTATCACTAAACAACAAGTAGAAAAACCACTTGGAAAAACCCAACACCTACCTCCTTGTAAGCACCAAATCCATCCTAAATAGCAACTTATAGATGCTCTTACAACTGTCATAAGGCATCTCTCATGCATGGGCACCTAGGGAAAGAATTTTTCATATATGTTATCATAAATGTTTTGATAGTTGTCATAGCATCTTATGATAGTTTTCATAGTGTCATCGATACTTTTACAACTTATGACAAATTCCATAACCCTCCAGAAATAATAGATTCCAAATGGCATGCCTAGCTATTTTTTCCTTTTTCCCAGAAGACAAACAATAACAATAACTTTGTCTTTACATGATCTCTCTCACCATAATTGGTTAAATGGTTTCACCTCTTATGGGTAATTTACAAAATACATTAGGAAAATAGTTAATTAACGGATTTACAAGGTTGAGTTACCTAGATCCTAACATTTTCCCACTTGACATCATACATTGTAAATTACACCCATAAAGATACATCAACATGAAACTAAGTACAGTGATCAAGGCCCATGGCCTTCCTGCACCAAGAGAACTTATATGTGGTTACTAGCTTTGTAAGAGAATCTACAACATTATCCAAAGTTTCTAATTTTTCAATCATTTCTCTGGGAAAGTGATATTGAACATCAACATGCTTAGTATGAGCATGATACATAGAATTCTTAGCAAACATATTACACTCTAACTGACACATCTGCTCCTCATTGTCCTATAACCAAAACCAATACCAATACCAAGTATTTGTAACCATACAACCTCCTTATAAGCATGAGTAGCAGCCACATGCTATGCTTCATTGTTGGACAATGAAACTATAGGTTTTCTTTTACTCATATAACTCACTGCACCTCCAAACAAAGTGAACACATAGCCACTAGTGGACGTTCAACCATCCAAGTCATTACCCAATTTGCATGAACTAAAACCTATATGTCCAATGACTTATCCACATTATCAGTGCCATGATAAACCAAACATTAATTTTAAGTACCACACAAATATTTGAACACCCTCTTAACAAAAGTCCAATTCTCTCTACTAGGGTTAGACATAAACTTGCTCAAAACTCCCATTGCTTGGGCTATATCTGGTCTAGTGCAAACCATTTCATACATAAAACTACCAATGACAATAGCATAAGGAATATTAAAAATTTCTTCAATAATCATATAAATTAGGACATATATCTAAACTCAACTTAATACTAATCGAAAATGCAATATTTACTTGTTTATAGTCATGCATATTAAACCTCTACAAAATGGTATCAACATACTTACTCTAACTAACCAAATATTTCTATGAACCTGATCTCTATTGCTCTCCATCCCAAGGATATATTTAGCAACCCCCAAATCCTTCATATCAAATGTACCAAAAATATGAGTCTTAAGCTCCCTAATCATCACCTTGTTGCTACCCATAAACAACATGTCATCAACATACAAGAAAATGATTAGTATATGATCATCAATAACCTTAATGTAAACATAATGATCCTCTTCACTTCTAACAAAACCTAACTTCAATGAAAATTCATCAAACTTCTAGTACCACATCTTGGGTGATTGTTTCAAACCATATAAATATCTCTTTAACCTACAAACCAATTTTTCTTTTCCTTTCACAATAAAACCATTAAGTTGTTGCATATAATTTTGTTCCTCAAGATCCCCAAGTATGAAAGAAATTTTAACATCTATTTTCTCTATTTCAAAATTATAAGTATCAGTAATAGATAATAGGAATCTAATAGAATTTAACTTAGCAATAGGAGAGAAAATTTCATTGAAATCAACTCCCTCTCTTTGGGAGTAGCCCTTGGCCACCAATCTACCCTTGTACTGCTCTAACCAACTGTCTTCTCAAATTTATTTTTAAATACCCACTTGCAACCAATGGGCTTCCTTCCTTTGGGAAAACTCACAAGATCCCAGGTATCATAACTATCCAAAGCCATCATCGGCTCTTGCATGGCATGCATCCAAGACTCACTTTCTTCTAAAGAAAGAGCCTCCCTGTAGGATCTAGTTTCATTGTCAGTACTCAGCAAAGCAAATACATAATGGAAATTGGATGGGATATACATGTCAACTAGATTTCATTGTCTTTTGGATCTTCTCAAGGTAGGAGTAAGTCATTCTTGATGTTATTCTTTTGTATTCTTATCATGTACATCATCTGAACTCTCTAAACCCTCTTCTTCTTCTCCATCCTTTAATCCATTTGGTTGTTATTCCACATGTGTATCATCTTGCTTTTAAATCTTTGTTTCAAAGTGCACTATTTTTTTCTTTTCTTTCTCCTTTGGTTTTTCTTCATTTGAGTAAGCTTTAAACACCTTAAAAATCACATCTCTAGAGAAAAACATTTTATGGGTTTGTGGATTCGAAAGCTTATAACCTTTTACATTATCACCATAACCAACAAAGATGTATTTATGTGCTTTTGGATCCAACTTAGAATGCTTCTCTTGAGGCACATGAACAAAATCCTCACAACCAAAGACCCTTAAATGTGAAATAGAAGGCTTTCTACCTATCCACACTTCATAAGGATGTTTATCAACAAGAAATAAACAAGGATATATACTAACCAAATAACATGTAGTACTTATAGCTTCTACCCAAAATCATCTATCAAGCTTGGCACCACTCAACATGATCCTAGCTCTTTCAATCAAAATTTGGTTCATTCTTTCTTCTATACCATTTTTTTGGGGAGTATAAGGAGTATTATTTTTCTGAACAATACTTGTATGCTTATAGAACTCATCAAATTCCATAGAACAATATTCACCCCCATTTTCAAATCTCAAAACCCTTATCTTATAATTTGTTTGCTTCTCAACTAAGGATTTAAATTCCTTAAACTTAGTGAAAACTTTAGATTTTGCATGCATAAAATAAATCCAGGTGTATCTTAATACATCATCAATAAAAGTAAGATAATAATGAGATTTTCCAAAATATTGGACATCCACTAGTCCAAACACATCTAAATGAATGATCTCTAATAATCTCTTATCTTTATTAGTCCCATTAGGAAATGATGATCTATTTTGTTTACCAAACACACAATGCTCACAAAAATTATTTTTTCCAACAAAATAATTAGAAATACCATCAACCCACTTTTTTAATCAAAATGGTCTTAATACCTTTTTCACCTATGTGACCCAATCTATGGTGCCATAACATGCATGATTTTTAGTGCCAATTACATTGGAAGAGTTAAAAAAAGTAGAAGCATTAAGCCTAAAAAATTTCCAATTTGATATCCTTTAGCTATCACCAAACTCCCTCTTATCAACACATAACTTGACTTGTCAAATGCCACATGCATTCTAGAATCATTCAACTTGGATACCGAAAGTAAATTTCTTGCAAATCTTGGAATATATAAAACATGATCAAGGGTTTTAACCCTTCCATCACTGAAGCACAACTTTATCTTTCCCTTACCAAAAATATTTTTTGTGTTATTATCACCAAGGAAAAATTTTCCCCCATCATAAGTTGAATATAAAGTAAACCAATCCTTACGATGAATCATATGGTAGGAGAAACCTCGATCAATAAGCCAAGCACCATTACTAATAGTGTTAGAAAAAATAAATAAAGCATTAGAATCACTGTCTTCTAAGGACTTTTCCATGGAAGTATCTGAACTCTTTTTCTTACTTCTACACTCCTTCACATGCCCTCTCTTACCACAATTCCAACACTTTACTCTACTCTTCCTGGGCGTTTTAGAAAGTCCTTTAGACTAGTCTCTCTTCTTGTCCCCTTTAGGCCCTCCTTTTTCTTTGGACCTTCCTCACACATGCAAGGCATCGTGGGAGCCAACATTCATGGACTTTCTCCTCATCTCTTCTAAAATAAGTATAGAAATGAGACTATCCATCTTTGGTTGTAAGCTTTGTTATACACATGTTATGCAATTGTATTGCGATGGGCACAAAAAAACTAGGTAACTTCTGTAATTCAATCTCATACCACCACTATTACTCACCAAGTTACTCTTATCCAACAAACCTAGGATGCCAATCAAACCATAGTAACATAGAAACTTGATCAAGTTAATCAAACCATCCTGAATGAGTCCCATCATATACAATATTGTATTCCTACACAACTACCTACCAAAGTACTTAAATTTCTTGTCAGTAGTACCAGTTTTTAAAATATACAAATTGCTACTAAAGGCTTTCTTGACCCTAGAACAAAGGAGCCTAAAACTCTAAAAGAATGGGACCCTATGTTGGGACAGTATAGAGTCAACAATATCATACATCAGGACAAAGCAAAGGTCCATATGGAAAACGGCAACCTAGGACACTTTGGAAATTCCCTAGGATCATCAGTTTATTCCCAAACCTACAGACTTTTCATACTAAAACATCTCCATGGTCAAATTTTGATCAGTTTGACCCAATTGAAAATTTCAAAAGTATAAAGGCTCTAAATGCATGGGTACAAAACTACATTAGCACTAGTACTAGATTTCAAAATAGGGATGTGAACATACAAGCTCTTAATGCTATGACTAATCTTGCTTGACGAACTTGGGATCACCTGGATACTCAGTATAAAGAAGACCTCCTCAACACTAGCCTTGATGTTGTCTATAATCAATTAATAGTCATGTTTTTCACTTGTACAAATTCCATAGAAATAATGTGTTATAACAAATTTATCACCAACAAATGTTGTGATATTGGAAAAATCAATGCATATTTTGTAGAGCAATATTTCAATTTCTATTACAGTGGCCATGAACAAGACTTTAAGGTCATGTATTACAGGTTCTTGAGAATATTTCCTCAAGTTAAAGATTATTACCTGCATAAGGTAATGGAAAATCTTGTTCATACTAGGCGTGAGTTCAAGGAAATCTCCTTTCCTCAACTATGTAACTATATCATAGAGATTAATGAGGATGCTTGCCAAACCTATTTAGATAGGTAGAGGTCTAGGAAAATCAAATCACTTATGTCAGCCTCTATTTGCAACCAATTGAATTCTAACTTTGGTTGTAATGACTATAAGCTAGAAAAGAGAAAACTCAAAAAGAAACATAAGTGCTTTGAATACAACTTACAAACTCCTAAAAGGAACTTCTCAAAATATAGAAAGTTTTGAAGACACTACAAGAAAGGTTTCTTCCACAGAAAGAAATTACATAAGAAAGGGAAAAATATGAAACCTACTTGCTACATTTGCAAGGGTGAACATTATGCAAAAAAATGCCCTAAACACAAAAGCAAGAAAGGAAAATCTAAACTTTGGGCAGTCAAAGAATTAGGCATTGAAAATGAGTCTAAAGATGAATTCATTGGTGACTATCCAAGTCACAATGATGATATTCCTCTCTTTGTTTAAGAAGAAGAAGAAGAATGTCCTATAGATGAAACCACTAACCAGGTTTATAGCTTTGACAGCTCTCACTATTCAAATGCATTATCTAAAATATCATTCTTATGTAGAATGATGAAGGGCCAAAATATTTTAAATCCTCTTCTCAAACATTAGCCAAAGTTAAAGATATTGAGAAAATTGAAGAAGAACAAAATTCTATGATGATGATGCATGGAACTTAGCAAAAGAAACGTCAACAGTTCCATAATTTATATCTCGTCAAGAGAGAATTGGAACAACAGGCAGAAAAACCTCTTGTTTCACTTGTTCAAAACCAACGCCAAAGACAACTCTCACTAGGATCAAATCCTACACCAAAGGTTGTTCCTAAAACTCCAATACCTCCTATTGGATCTTCAGCATGTCACACCTAACAACATCAAAGGCTTGACTTTATGGAAAAAGTCATTGGTGAAGCTCTATTAGAGATTGATGAGCTTCGAGAAGAAGAAGAAATGGAACAGATGCATGAAGCTAAAATTTAGACTAGAAATTTGGACCATTTCATTTCTCAAATGAAACTTGAACCAGATCCTCCAGAAGGACATATGATTCACACCATTCCAATATGCTCTAATCCAGAAGAAATTCTCTAGGAACCAATCAAACATTCTCCTTCTATGGATAATATTTTGACAATGAATGATCTAGAAAACAAAGGAAATTGTAAAATGATGAAATCTACCAGCTATTTTGGTATAAGCCTTCAAGTTCATTTAAGGTCTATAAATCCTTATACTTCACATTTTCTTATTGATACTAGAGTTGATCTAAATTTATCCAGATATCACTATTTCTCAGTTGAACAATGGGAAAATGTTGATACAAAGATCTCTTTTGGTAAAGGATATATTTTTGAAAATTAATTTTCTTTGCACCCCTAAAATTTCCAAATGGCACAATTTATTCTGTCAAATTCATTCAATTTTTCAATATGACGGCATAATTGGAAGTGCCACATTGGCTAAATGGGAACCTACATCATGGTAGCTAATCATTTCTAGATCAAAGGAGTCTGAGTCCCTCATCTCATAGCAGAAAAATGTTCTACCTCCAAATGGATATGAGAAGCAATAACCAAAAGGGAAAATCGTGTTTAGTTCATTAAGCAAGTTGACCAAATCCAATCCCAACTAAAAAATATTAAGAAATAATTTGTTGAAAAAAGTGATGTCTAAGGAACTCCTAAACTCAATAGAAAATTCTCTTGCACCTTACCACTCAAAAAGGATTATAATGGGATTGAGATGTAGCCGAAGGTATGAGCTAATTGTTTTCTACTCAATATACATGAAAGTGAAATTTTCAAAAAGAAAATTGTTGAATACTAGCTAAATGCCTAATTTCTCCTTCATCCTCTTTTTGTTGTCATGAAATGTATGTTCCAAAGAAGGATAAAATTGGTAATGAGATCTAAAAATGAATCATTTATTATAAATCTCTTAATGTATGTCTAGAAGATAACTAGTATCATTTTCCCTCTAAAGATCATATTTGGTAATCCATACAAGGTTCTCATATTTATTCCAAATTTTATCTTGCAAAAGGCCTTTGGAAAATTGCTATTGATTCTTATAATTGTCATAAAACAACTTTTTTTGTCCCTCAAGGTCTTTCCTAGTGGAATGTCTTACCTTTTGGTATTAAAACAACTCCCTCTATCTTCCAAAAAATGGACTCTATTTTTTTTCCTTATTCCAAATTCATTTTTCCATATATTGATGATATACTCATCTTTAGTTAATTCCCTCGCACTCACTTTGAGGATCTCTGATAATTTATTAACATTTTTCTCCAATATGGTTTGTTTTTTAATCCTGATAAGTACCATTTTTCTCAAGAAGAAATCATCTTTATTGGCATCAAA
This sequence comes from Sequoia sempervirens, assembly GCA_007258455.2. Classification (NCBI taxonomy): domain Eukaryota; kingdom Viridiplantae; phylum Streptophyta; class Pinopsida; order Cupressales; family Cupressaceae; genus Sequoia; species Sequoia sempervirens. The sequence continues at coordinate 73,067,049 of VDFB02373365.1, forward strand.
CATCTTCCCTAGGGGAGAACGGAGGTGTAGTCTCATATTATATCACATATCAATTCTCTTCTAGTTACTAATCAAAAGGAACTTCAAATATTTATTGGGCTTGTTAATTACATTGCAAGCTTCTATCAAAATATTGTGGATGATCCAGCCATGTTGAACAAATTGTTGCGAAAGGATTCACCAACATGGACTCAAGCACACCATGATGCTATCCAACATATCAAAAGTAAGTTCTCATAGTTACCACCACTCAAACTCCCACATAGTGGAAAGAAAATTATAGAAATTGATGCTAGTGAATATAGTTGGGGAGGAGTTTTGAAAGAACAAGTTGAAGACTGTAAATAAATAGTTCAATATGTTTCAGGAAGTTTCAAAGGCAATGAGATAAATTATCATAGTACGCATAAAGAAATTCTAGCTGTGGTAAACACTCTTAAAGCCTTCTATTTATTTATTGATGATCAACCTTTTCTTTAAAGATATGATTTGCAAAACCTTCGTGGCTTCTTCAAAAAAGAATCAAAAGATAAAGTTAAGAGAGGATGGCTACTCAGATGGGCACAATTCCTTGACACTTTCGACTTTGAAATTGCTCATCTCCCTGGACAAAAGAATTTTTTTACTGATTTTCTTTCTTGAGAAGGAAATGTCAAAGTCATATGCATCAAAGAAGAATGATGGATAGAATCCAGTTGTGAAGAGTTTGGATCCAATCCCTATAATAGTTGTGATCAAAGGAAAAAACTCTCTAAATTTTTTTTGCATGATAGGTTACAAATTTTTGAAGTTTCTCGTATTGTCACAACACCTAATCTATGTCACCCACAAAGCATTTTTCTCACCTATCTAACATAGGAAGTTGACAATGATATTTCTCAGTATCTAAACCTCAACCATCCTTTCCCACAATGGCTTGTTATATTTATGAATCCTCCAATTAATCACCCAGATAGATGGCTCAATGAAGAATGTGGGTTTCAACTATTGAAAGACCTTTTCCAAGGACCTGAAAATAAAGAAACACTTGATTTTGAATTTAATTGTTATAGTGGTAAATTATGGAAACTGATATTTCATACTCCTATCGATAATTTGATTAATAGAGAAGTCTTCCACACTTATATTCCACATGGTCTAGATACATAGTTTTAGCACTGGACACTCCGAGCTCATTTTCTTCATCTTGCAACCTTCAAATTCCAATCTAGATACAAAAAACTACCTATCGATTAAAGATAGGAACGTCAAAGGCTAGAGCCCACAAAATAACTAGAGCATGTAAAATAAAAGCACAATGAATAATAAGGAAGAAGAGCCACATGTTCATCCTTTTTCTTTAGGACCACCAAAACTACATAATGACACCTCATGTCCTTGATGTGTTGGTGGAAAAATTGATTAAGATGAGTAGTGAGTGGGTCTATCACTCATAAGTTTTATCATACTTTACTTTATAAAATGTATGAATGAGAGAATAAACCATGTCTAAATCTATAAACGCACTCACGAGAACATGCGTATGAGGTAATCCTCTTGTGATAAAAAGGAAATCCATATAGTGGCTTTTGGGTTTAAAGAAAAAATGTATATGTCATGTGTGTTATGCATGTTTGTCCCACTTTCTTGATCATTCCACTTTTGTGGAACACCCAGAATACTGAGAGGGTGGATGAATCAGTATTCAACTAAACTATTTAAATTCTAAACATTCAATAATTAAAACATATCTTATAGCAATTGTAAACAGAAACATGAAAGAAATCATAACATCACATGAAACATGGTGAGGATTAGCTCACAATATATTATAACAAGTCATAAGATATTACAGGGCACACTTATAGGACACACTATCCTTGAAAGGCTCGCATCCTAAAAATGATTATAAAAGAGTGGCTCACTGCTAAAATGTGAACTAATGGAATGCACCTTTTGTGTGTCGAGTATAGTTCCAATTAAGCTATGGAAAACAAAAGGTCCTTCACTGGTTTCCAAGTATACAACAACTAACAATGACTATCAACAAATTCACATCATATCACACTATCACTACTTATTTCCCTAAATAATATAAGAATGTTTCATATATATACATGGTTACATCTTCATACATCAATTAGGTCAGCTAATTGGATGTAAGCATACTTAACGCAAAATATCTTCTTGACTTCAAAACAAAAACTTCTTTGGCACTCAAAAAAAAATATGCAAGATAAAATTTAGGTCAGACCGGACCTAAAAAGGAACACATTAAACCTTCATGAAGCATGCACGGCATGAACAAGTTGGACACAAGAAAATCATACCAAAAACTATAAGCCAAACAACTATCATTTACAATTTCCAACTTATTCAACTAAAATTGTTGAATCCCTAACCACAGTTGCATCTAACAGTCCTAAATAACATAGTTAAATCATATGAGCCGATATTCACTTTAGAGTAATTTCAAACCAAATTGCCAAATTAATGTAGCACACACATAGTTTACAAGATGGGTAGATAATTAGTCACCAAACAATGTTGGCATCAATGACAACAAAGAAAACAAACCAAAGGTCTCCTTTTCATTCTTCCAACAATCTCCCCCCTCTGTCATTGATGGCAACATGTGCCAAAAATGAAATTTACTTCAAAACCAAAATTGTGCAACATCAATTCATTCAACTGCCCTTTTCAAATATACCAAAAAAAACACAAAACTATTTTTAAAACCAAAACATTATTTACACTAAACCTTCCTTCACATAGAACCTTCTTCCCCTTTGACATCAAGGACAAAGGATAAATTAAACAAAGACTTTTAATCAAGAGCTATGGGCACCTTATAATTCCTTGAGAATAGCTTCCCAAGTAGGTTTTCCATCGTCCCAAATCCCTTTTGCTTTGGCAAGAGATTTATATAGTGATTCCAATTCCATTAAACATTCCTCTCCTTTCAAAGTGGATGGAATGATGTTCATATTCTCCAACTTTTCTACATCAACCAAGGCATTGGATATGGGAATGTGTCTAGACATTCCCACTTCTCCAAGATGTCCAAATTTCCTTATAGCATCTTCTTTTTGTCTTTGTAGAATGAAAAAATTATTTTGAAGGTCTAAAATAGAGGTCCAACCAGTGTAGTTTATGTTATCTACAACCTTGTAGTCTTTGAAAGCATCAACAAGTTGAGATTCTATTGAGTCCATTAAATCCTTAATGCCTCGAGAGACATCAAGCCACCACATGCAGTATACAAATAACAATTGAGCTCCCTCATCATAGTCCCTTACCTCTTTCAAACTTTTCAATACTCTGTCATGTGCAATTGCACACTTATCTTGTAGAATCAATAACCTTTTCTCTAGAAGACTTGACTTTGCCTCTTTCACAATTTGTACCTTGAGGTTAGAGGTATATTCCTTGATATAATCAACTACAAACTTTAAGTTCTTAATCGGTGCTAAGGAATCATCAATGGTGACACCTGGGCTATCTCCTCTAAGCTCTAATAGCTTCATTTATCAATTCATTTCCTTTTTTATAAGTTTCACCAGTTTCCTATGTAACAGAGTTGAGAAAAGTACCACAAATCTTTATTTTCTCACCTGGTGCAATCTTAGTCAAATCCACATAGCCCAAATGTGATGGTAGCTTAATCAACTAAGGTGGTAGCATAGGTTGAAGTCTTGTTTTCCTCATCATTCAACCTTTGAGAGTGCTTTCAGATGATTCTTCAGTTGGCTTTGATAGCTCAGTAGCCTTGGGGTTTTCTTCTTCACTTCTTTCAACCTGAGTTGCTTTCTTGTCTTCCTCTTCCTTCTTTTCTTCTTCTTTTTCCTCTTCTTCTTCCTCTTCTTTTTCTTCTTCAGAGGTTTTTCCAAAAGATTTTTCTTTTTTTCTTTCTCCTTCTTATCCTCATCATCCTTATCATCATTGTTATTTTTATCCTTGCTCCCTTCATCTTCATCTTTATCTTTCTCACCATTATTTCTAGTGGATTCATGATGTGCTTCTAGTTCATTACCAGTATCATCTTTATGTTGATATTTAGTTTTTTTGTTGGTTGTCTCGTCTGTATCATTATCAACACTTTCCAAAATTGGATGATACATTACCTCTATGATATTAACATGCTCTTGTGCCTAATCTATATGGGATGAAGAACTAGTTCTTGTCCCATAATTCTTTGCCAATTTTTTTATTGTGTTGAAATTTTCTTGCCTTATCTTTTTTATACTATCTTTCTCCTTAGTCATACGCATATTGACTCTCTATCTAAATTTAAATAATGTAGACCATTCTTTTAATATATTAGCAAAATCTTCCTCATATAAAGAGGATCCATAAAAATTCAAGGCATCATTTTTTATCTTGTCATTAGTCTTTGTGGCTTCATGCCTTCTTTGTACTAATTATTCCCAAACATTGTCAACTACTTTGTTCTGAATAGTTTCCATACTCACATTGATAATAACTGTATACCAAATGAAAGCATTAATGATCATTCCCTTATCTTCATTATTGACTTCATCAAACAACTTAGTAGTTGAAAAAAGATCAGAGTCTATCATATTATTCACTAAGGCTTCTAGATTTAGAGATGGTTGATCACTTACCAAAAGCATGCCCTTCTTTGGATCTATTGTGCCTTCTTCATTCTTCTTCTCATGCACGTGAATTTTGAATGTATTCTCTTCTTCCTTTGTCTCTTCATCTGTTGAGATATTTACCCTAGTTCCAGCTTCTTCATTTCTAGTGGAAGTACTGATCCATTTATTCCTTTTCAACTTTTTCTCTTCTTGCAAGCCAAGATCTATTTCTTCTTGTACAACATCACCTAGGTTTCTTTTCCGATTTTCCTTTTTCTTTACTCTTCTTCTTTTGGGAGTAACATATGGTGCAATAGGGGGTATTTTATTTCTTTTAGAAGAAAGGGTACTAGGACCTATGGAGGCAATTATATCGACTGATATAGGAGTATTGTGTTCTTTCTTCTTTCCTTTCTTTGTTGCAACAACACTAGAAGTAGGTACAGTATTAGAAGATATTCTTCAAGATTTCCTAGGTCCAGAGGATAGTTCAGCCGATCTGGTCTTCCTCTCATCAAGAGCTTCCTTTAATTGATCAATATCATCCTTAGAGAATGAATACCCTTGGAAGAATGCTTCAACATTCTTTCTTATTATTTTATCTTTATGGGATGCAAGAGTTTCTAAGTGCACTTCATTAGATTTTTCTTCATATGTTCCATGTCAGGGCAGAGAGGGATCCCTTGGACTACTTAACAATATTTCAATGAAACTCTTAGTAATTTGTTCATCAACCTCATATCCCAGAGGTTCTATCCAAAGAGTTTTGGGTTCAATTGCTTCTATGATGCCTTCATTTGTGCTTACAAGAAAACTTATGTCCTTTGCATACTTCTTCACTGAGCTTCTGGGAACCCTTTCTCTTGTTGGATGTTGTGGTTGTGTTGCTAATATGTGGTTTTCATTGATGTCAACACTTTTAGCATAAATTCATTTGAAGCTATATAGATTAAGGATATTGAGAAAATTGTAATAAATGAGTTGCAGGTTTTTAGTGGTGAAGTGAAGTTCAGTGTACCTGACATACTAGTGGTTATTTATGTACGTTGTTGATCAGAGGTTGTAGACTAAATAGTTTTTTCTGAGTGTATCTAGTTTATCCATGTCGAGTTTCAAAGATCCACATGAAGATTTGATCGAGTTATGAAAATTTTCATTCTGACAGTTTTTTGTTTCTTTAGTTGGTGTTCCTAATTGAACATGATGCTATTTCATTTAGTTCAATTGTTGTGGATGCTTCTCTTGTGATTTGTGATGCTTGTGGATGTTTCTAGATCATACTCTATATTTTTTGCATGTCTACATTGATCATTGTGCTCGTGGTTGGCGATTTTCTCTTGTGTGTTCATGTTTTTCTTGTTCTTGGCCGACATAGTGTTTGTAGCGTGTTGTGGATCTTCAAGCAGAAATTAATTGAAGTGTCTTCATGTTGGAGATGTTGTTTTGGGTCCTCACTAAGTTGTGGCCAACCTTGGTTGATTCGCATTGATAATCTTTAATGTTTTGGGTTGACAGTCTATATTCATTTTATTATTTCTTTGTGGCTAACTTGTAGAAATGAAATTTCTTGTTGCAGATATATAAAAGTGATTGTTCATTTCATTTTAAGTATGTCGAATGTGTGTATGTGTGAATATCATTCGAAGGTAGAGTAGATTGTGAAGAGAGTGAAGAAGAGTGGAGAAGTGTTCATGTGCTTAATTGGAACTATAATTAGCATTAGCAAATGCTATTTTTCAGTCAAAATCTAGATGGTTGTAATCTGAATCTCTTTGTAAGACAGTGTGTCTTTCTTTGTAATTGAGCAATGAGCTCTAGGAAGTGTGCATGAATGCATGTGCATTCCCCATATTTCATTTTCATTATACTTTTAATGGGGTATAATCTTGTGGATTGACCTCCACCATAGTTTTTCCCCTAACAGGGTTTCCACGTAAAAAATATTGGCGTTATGTGTGTTTCTAATGTGTTGATGATTTATGTTTTCATGGTTAATTATCATATCTAAGAATAAGGTCAATAAGTGGAATAAGTTTTTGAATTTCTATGACAACCGATTCACCCCCCTCTCAATTGTCTTCCCTTGTATTGCCAACAATTGGTATCAGAACAAGTTTCTTGGAAGATGTTTAACAACTTAAGGTGATCTGGGATGGCAAGTTACAAGAAGGATAGTCCAAGATTTTCTGGAACAAATTATTCTTTGTGGAAGACTCAAATGGAGTTCCATTTGAGATGCATTGGTGAACCCTACTGGAGCATTACAAGTAATAGGTATGTTATTCCACCAAATAGTACATATGCTAAGTATAATATCCGGGCTAAGGAAGCTTTGTTGAATGCTTTGACTGATTTTGAGATGACAAATGTTATGGATCTGAAGACTACTCATGAGATCTGTAAAATGTTGGAAACTTTGTATGAAGATGATGCTAATGTGAAGATTGCTAAGTTGCAGAGTTTGAAAGGGAAATATTAAAGGTTGAGAATGGGTGATGATGAGAACATTAATACTTTCATGCAAAGAGTGAATGAACTTGTGTGAGGTATTAGATGTGTTGGTGGAAAGATAGATGAATCTGAGATTGTTGCTAAAGTGCTTAGATCCCTACTTGATTCGTACAAAGTCAAAGCTAGTGCTATTGAAGAGCTTTGAATTGTAACAAACATAACTGGAGATACATTGGTTGGTAAGTTGATTGCTTTTGAGTTAATTGAATTTGGTGATGCCCTTCCTAAGGTTGAATCTATATTTAAGGCTACTACTTCCATAAGAGATAGACAGAGATATGATCTTGGTGAAAGTTCATCTAGGAAGACATTCAAGTATGAGGAGGAAATTATACAGATTGAAGAAGAAGAAAGAGAGCTAGAAGAGCTAGAAGCACTTATTGTCAAAAGAGTACCGAGAGGAAAAGGTAAGTATGAAGGAAAATTTTGCCTCTTAAATGTTTTTCTTGCAATAAGATAGGTCATTTTACATCAAGGTGTCTGAAAAGAGTTGCTAAACCAAGACATAACAAGCCTAAATTTCAAAAGCAGTGTTACTATGTTGTTGATGAAGGAATGATAGATGATTAATCTAATAAAGGAAATATAAGTGATGATGAATGGGTATTTATTGCTATAAAAGAAAATAATCTTGTATCTACTAAATTTGTTGGTTGTACAAATGTGGAGAAATCCCTAGCTGCTCGAGTTGAAGAGAAAGATGAATGGGTAATTGACATTGGATGTTCACATCATATGATGAGAGACAAAAGTAAGTTTGTAAGCTTGGAAAATTATGATGGTGGTGTTGTAAGATTTGGTGATAATACAACTGGTGTGATCCGTGGAAGAGGTTGTGTTTCTCTCAAGAGTAAGCATAATATTGATGATGTTCAATATGTGGAAGGCTTGAAGCATAATCTCTTAAGTGTTGTTCAAATGGTTGATAAGGGATACAATCTTTAGTTCAAGGATGGAAAGTGCAGAATATTGAGTTCCAAAAATTAAATTGCATCAGGTACAAAAACAAAAGGTAATATCTTTCACTTAAGTGTTTCTAGTAAAATTTGTTTGATTTCTCAATTTCATGGAAGTTGGTTATGGCATAGGAGGTTGTGTCATGTTAACTTTGATAATATTTTCAAGATAAGTTCCACTAAGGTTGTGAGAGATCTACCTAAGTTGGTGAAACCTACTAATGCAATATGCAAGGAATGTCAATTGGGAAAACAAACTAGGATTTCATTTCAGAGTAAAAATAATTGTTCAAATGAATTGTTAGAGATTGTACATACTAATCTATGTGGTCCCTCTAAGGTTAGAATTTTACAAGGTTATAGGTATTTCATGTTACTCATTGATGATTATTCTAGAATGGTATGGGTTACTTTCTTAAGGGAGAAATATGAAGCACTTGAAAAGTTCAAAATATTTAAAGCTATGGTTGAGACAGAGATAGGTTTGAAGATTAAATGTCTGAGATTAGATAGAGGTGGTGAATTCACTTTTGGTGAATTTAATTCTTTTTTTGAAGAACATGGAATAAAGGGACAATTATCTGCAACGCAGACCACTCAGCAAAATGGAGTTGTGGAAAGTAAGAACAGAACAATTAAATATGTTGCTAGAAGTATGATGTTGGAAGGAAATGTTCCTCATATCTATTGGAGAGAAGTTGTGAGTACTACTATGTACACACTCAACCAGGTACAAATCAAAGGTGATACTGGTAAGACCCCTTTTGAGCTATGGACTAGTCAAAATCCTACTGTTAAATACTTCAAGATATTTGGAAGCAGATGTTATATTAAGAGAGATGAAGACAGGAAAGCTTGATGCTAGGAGTGATGAAGGTATCTTTTTGGGTTATTCTACTAAAAGTAAGGCCTACCAGTGTTACAATAAAAGATTCAAGAAAATGGTTGAAAGTGCAAATGTTAAGGTTGATGAAGACTCGGGTACACTATCAAGAACCTATGGATATGACTCTAATGATCAGGATGATAGTAAAAACCAAGGAAAGCAAGTTCAAACTACAAATCAAGTGAAATTCAATCTGATAAATCAAGAAAATGAAGAAGGGGAAACTAGTGAAAGAGTAGAAGAGAGATCAAAAGAACCTAAAGTTGAAGAACATCCTAAGAAGACTTTGAGGTATGTAAGACTGAATCATTCAGAAGATCAGATTATAGGTGATAAGAACAAAGGTGTCCAAACTAGGAGAAAAATTGTAGAAGAGTATTGCTTGATTTTAAAGACTAAGCCTACTAGTGTGAATGAAGCATGTAAAGATGAGCATTGGGTTGAAGAAATGAAAGAAGAGTTAAAATAGATTGAAAAGAATGATACATGGATTCTTTTTCCCAAACCTAAGGACAAGAATGTAATTGGGACCAAATGGGTCTTTAGAAACAAAGCAAGACTGGTATGTAAAGGATATTCACAAATGGAGGGAATTGATTTTGAAGAGATTTTTTCCCTTGTTGCTACAATTGAAGTTGTAAGATTATTTCTTCCTGTGCTGCTCACAAGAACTAAAAAGTCTATTAGATGGATGTAAAATCATCTTTTTTAAATGGTGAATTGGAAGAAGTGTATGTTGAGCAACCTGATGTATTCCAATTGACTAATAACGAAGATATGGTGTGTCGGTTGAAGAAAGCATTGTATGGACTCAAGCAATCCCCTAGAGCATGGTATGCAAGATTAGATAAGTATTTGTTGAAGCTTGGATTTTAAAAAGGTACTATTGATAGTAATCTATATTTCAAGATTGATCATAATAAAGATTTGATAGTTGAAGTCTTTGTTGATGATATCATTTTTGGAGGAGATGATGGTTTGTGCATGAAGTTTTCTAATGAGATGCAAAATGAATTTTAGATATCTATGATTGGTGAGATGAAATTCCTTTTGGGATTGCAAATTACTCAGTTAGATAAAGCGATTTTTATATCTCAATCCAAGTATGTGAAGAAATTGTTGAAGAAGTTTGGTATAGAAGATTCAAAGCCAGTTGGTACACCTATGGTGATCTAATGCAAGTTGACAACAGAAGATGATTCTCTGAAAGTAAATCAGACAAGATACATATCAATGATTGGTGGAATGTTGTACTTAATTCAAACTAGGCCTGATATCATGAATGTTGTATGTATTGTTGCAAGATTTCAAGCTAATCTGAAGGAATCTCATGTGGCTGTTGTGAAGAGAATTTTTAGATACTTGAAGTGAAATGTTGATCTTGGCCTATGGTATCCTAAAGATGATGATCTTACTTTGAGTGCCTTTACTGATGTTAACTAGGCAGGAGATGTGAATGAAAAAAAAGTACTAGTGGTGGAGCATTTTTCTTGGGTAAGAAGCTAATTTCATGGATAAGCATGAAGAAAGATGCAATTTCCTTGTCTACTGCAGAGGTCGAATACATTGTTGTTTCTAATAATCTAGTATTGCATTAAAAAACAAAGCATATATCTATCAGGTTTCACTTTTTGAGGGAGAAGGTAAGTGAAAAGGAATTCAGACTGTAGTATGTTCCTACTAAGGAGCAGATTGTAGACATCTTTACCAAGCGGTTTCCTAAGGATGCTTTTGAGTATCTTAGAGGGAATTTAGGGGTGATTACCCCTCGTAATCAAAACTAAGATGCAAAGCAATGCATTGCATCATTCTGTGCATTTCATAATCATATCTTGTTTCAGATTGATGTTGTGGTGGCTACTACTCAAGGAGAGTAGTCAGATGGTTCAGATATGTGGCTAAGAGCTTAGAGATCTTTCTCATTGATTTCAAAGGGAGAGAAGAGCCTTATGGGGAGAAATATTATGTGAAACTGTTGAGGAGAAGATGAGTCAGAACCTAAGATGGAGTTAGTTGCGTTGATGGTTTTTTCACATCATGTGTTGCCATCAATGCGAAAGGGGGACATTTTTGGAAGTTGTGGTTGTGTTTCTGATATTTTGTTTTCATTGATGTCAACACTATTATTATAAATTCATTTGAAGTTATATATGTCGAGGATATTAAGAAAATTGTAATAAATGAGTTGCAAGTTGTTAGTGGTGAAGTGAAGTTCAATATAGTTGGCATACTAGTGGTTATTTTTGTACATTGTTGATCAGAGGTTGTGGACTAAAGGGTTTGTTTCTGAATGTATCTAGTTTATCCACATCAAGTTTCAAAGATCCGCATGAAGATTTTCATTTTGACAGTTTTTTTGTTTCTTCAATTGGTGTTCCTGATTGCAGATGATGCTATTTTAGTTAGTTCAGTTGTTTTGGATGATTCTCTTTTGATTTGTGATGCTTGTGGATGTTTCTAGATCATGCTTTATCTTTGTATCACATCTTCATTGATCATTGTGCTCGTAGTTGGTTATTTTCTCTTCCATGTTCATGTTTTTCTTGTTCTTGGCCGACATAGTGTTTGTAGCGTGTTGTGGATCTTTGAGGAGAAATTAATTGAAGTGTCTTCATGTTGGAGATGTTTTTTTGGGTCCTCACTAAGTTGTGGCCAACCTTGGTTGATTCGCATTGATAATATTTAATGTTTTGGGTCGGCAATCTATATTCATTTTATTATTTCTTTGCGACCGACTTGTAGTGATGAAATTTCTTGTGGCAGATATATAAAAGTGATTGTTCATTTCATTTGAAGTATGTTGAATTTTTGTATGTGAAAATATCATTCGAAGGTAGAGAAAAGTGTGAAGAAGAGTGGAGAAGAGTGGAGAAGTATTCATGTGCTTAACTAGAACTGTAATCAAGAATTAGCAAATGTTATTTTCTCAGCTCAAAATCTGGATGGTTGTAATTTGAATCTCTTTGTAAGACAATATGTCTTCCTCTGTAATTAAGAAGTGAGCTCTAGGAAGTGTTCCTGAATTCATGTGCATTCCCCATATTTCATTTTCATTATACTTTTAATAGGGTAAAATCTTGTGACTGACCTCCATCATGGTTTTTCCCCTAAAAGGGTTTCCATGTAAAAAAATCTTGGTGTTATGTGTGTTTCTAATGTGTTGATGATTTATGTTTTCATGGTTAATTATCAAATTTGATAATAAGTTTAATAAGTGGTATAATTTTTTGAATTTATGTGATAACTAATTCACCCCCCTCTCAATTGTTTGCCCTTGTATTGCCAACATCTCTTTCATGCATATCATTTTGGAAAATTGCAAAGAATGTATTCAAAGTATTATTTTGTGCTCTAAAATCTCCAAGATTGTGCAATTTTTCAAATATTTGAGGTACAACCGGCCTGTTCCACTCCCATATGATGTTTTTCCTTCTCAGTAACTCCCTCATAAAGTAGAACAATAGACAAACTGCCAATGTACCAAATTTGAAAGAGTGTTTCTTTGACTTAATTAGGCTTAGATTCTCCATAAGTTGTAGTCAGAGCAACTCACATAAATCATAATCTCTCCCATTCACTACCATTTCATATGCAGCGTGAATTGTTGTAGCAAACACAAATCTCCCTCAATTGGTAAAGTATATTTTTTTTCCAATCATAATAGTAGCATATCTCACAATTGGGTTTGTGATGGGCTTAGTATTCAAAGCTCTACTGTCAAATGTGGCTCCATTTATCTTCATAATTGCATCACTTCACAATTTTCAACAGTGCTAAGGGTCTAGTGGCACAAAGACTAGTTACGAATTGTATTACTTCCTTGGTGATTAACCTGGCTACGCTTTTCCACATAAACTTATCATGTATCCTACTAAGTGTCATCCTAAAAAATTTAGCATCCATCTCATTTGAAAATTTTGGGAGCCAATTCCAAACATCCAACTTTTTCTGCACTAGGTTTTCATATCTAGGTTTTATGAAGTGATTATATTCTTTTCAAGCTTTGTTGAAAACTAGGGTTTGATGCCAAATACTTTAAATCGATTTCAAATCTCTTCATCTCACTCCACTTCTTTCCAATTGTGCAAATGTGATTTAACTCAACTTAGTTTCTCACTTTATGTCTTTTGGATTTTTCCCTAATTTTGCATTAAATACATTCCAACTTCAAAAGTTGATAAACACTTTGTAAAATATACTATAAACCCTAAGTGCTCCACAATTCTTCATATTTACATATTTTTTGTTGGACACTTCTTCAACATTTTCAAAATGACACCTTACATCATATATCCTTGTATCACTACTTGAAACCTCTTGTATTAGGAATTTGTTAGATTTCTCTATCATTTCTCCCTCTAAATCCATTGTTGGATTTAGTTTTTAGAAGTATCTACTCCAAATGTAGGTACATATGCATTTGAATCATCCTTATTCTTAGGTTCTTCCTTTTTCTTCCAAATTTTCTCCATTTCTTTTCTAACTTCAGTAGGATCCACTTTGTTCAGAAGTTTGTTCTTTTGTTCTGGATTAGGTCTCTTCTCAATTTATCTTTAGTAGAATTTTGAAATGTGTCCTGATTTATTGCAAGTGTGGCACACAACATTTCTCTAACAAAAATAATTTTATTTTATCCTTGATCTACACTGGTTGGCTTGATGTCCAAAATCATAATATTTATAACAATAGCCTTGAAAAGATTCATCCATTCTACTAGTATTGAATCTATTCATCATTGCCTAACTTCTACACTCAGTAGCTTTATGTCCAAACCTTTTGCAAGAAAAAAAAATCCAGAAAAGAATCCAACATTCTGATTCATTCTACGTCTACATTCAGTTTCCCTATGACCAAATTTATTGCATGAGAAACAAACTCCATTAAAAGATGGGTAACTTTGAGCATTAGGTTGTCTGATAGGAATCCTTCTGGTATTGCTTGTTTAATTCTTGAGTTATTTATTATTGCCTTGAATCTTCCTTCTATTGTCCATTTTGTTAAGAATTTGACTTTCCTTTGAGATTTTCCCTTCTTCAAGTCCTAGACCACCTTTATCCTTAGTTGGTTTCTAAAATGCAATCAAATCATCAAGCATTCTAGTACTTATTTTGATTTTTTCTTCATGGGTTCTTGCTTTCTCCAAGGTAGATCTTAGAGTTACCACTTCTTGTTCAATATTTGTGCACTCATCAATTTTATTCTAAATTTCATCTTTCTGACATTCTTCAATTCTTTTCTTTTCTTCCACTTGCACCTTTAGTCCAATGGTGTCTTCATTAGCTTTCTTCAACTGATCACTGATTTCTTTATTCCTTTCTTTGAACTTCTTGATTTGTTCTCTTATATTTTTTATGCATTTATTTGCTTCTTTCAAGTTTTCTTTCAGATTTTCTTTCTCATCTCCACTTTTATCTAGATCTTGAAGAGCAACATGAATTTCCTCAGTTGTAGACATCTCTTACAGAGGAACAAGATAGTTTTTGTCAACCATGTGTTCAAACTTTAAGATATTCCTAAGTTGTTAAAATTTTCCAAAGGAACCAAGCTCTAATACCAATTGTTGAACACTTGAAATACTAAGAGGGAGTGAATTAGTATTCCACTAAACCATTTAACTACTAACCATTCAATAATTAAAACATATCTTATAGCAATTGTAAACAGAAACATGAAAGAAATCATAACATCACATGACACATGAACACCATGACTTTTACATGGAAAACCCAAAGTAGGAAAAACCACGGTGAGGATTAACTTACAATTTATTATAAACGGTCATAAGATATTATAGGGTGCACTACCAGGACACACTATCCTTGAAAGGCTCATATCCTAAAAATGATTACAAAAGAGTGTGTCTCACTGCCAAAATGTGAACTGATGGAATGCACCTTTTGTGTGATGAGTACACCAATTAAGCTTTGGAAAAAAAAAAGGTCTTGCACTAGTTTGTAGGTATACAACAACTACCAATGACTATTAGCAACTTCACATCATATCACATTGTCACATATTTCACACTATCACTACTTATGTCCCTAAAAAATATAAGAATGTTTCATATATATACACGGTTACATTTTCATACATCAATTAGGTCAACCTAATTGGATGTAAGCATACTTAACTCAAAATATATTTTTGGCTTCAAAACAAAAACTTCTTTGGTGCTCAAAAAAATATGCAAGACACAATTTAGGTTGTCCTAGACCTAAAAAGGAACACATTAAACCTTCATGAGGCATGCACCACATGAAAAAGTTAGCTAGTAGAAAATCATACTAAAAATTTTAAGTCGAACAATAGTCATTTACAATTTCCAGCTTATTCAACTAAAATTGTTGAATCCTTGACCACACTTGCATCTAACAGTCCTAAATAAAATATTAAAATCATATGAGCCAATATTCACGTCATAATTATTTCAGACCAAATTACTGAATTAATGAACCATAAACATAGTTTACCGAATGGGTAGATAATCAGTCACCAAACAATGTTGACATCATTGATAACAAAGACAACAAACCAAAGATCTCCTTCTTCATTCTTCCAACAAGTGGGTCATTTCCACATGTTTAGATCCACTTTATCCTTGTAATGCTTCCTCAATCCTATAAAAGGGTACCCCAGAAGCTTATTGGGGCATTAGATAGTAAGTTTAGGAGTCATTGAGTCTGAAATAGTCTAAGGTGTGAGTAGTTTCAAATGTCAATCTATGTCTAGAGTCCTTTATTATTGTTGAAAATAGAGGTAATTATGTAGCTTAATACTTTGTAAAACTATGAGATTGTAGATCTAAATAAGTGTTCTTTGTTATAGATTCTTTGTGGATGATTATTTTTTTAGATTGCAGAAGAATAAGACCAGATGAAAGAAGTTACCTAGCATATACCTTGGAGAAACCCTTTCAGGAAAAAACTCCACCGAGAATCAATGTATTATTTAATCTCAGAATAAGATTACATTAATTCCAATGCTTGTTTAAGATGCTTCTTTTTCCTTCAACAATTCCTCTTCACAACCTACAATAAATATGATAAACTCTCTTCAACTTGCTGCAATAAATAGACAATAATGGGCCTTGTAAACTCCAAAAAAATTACAATTACAAAGCATAATGCTTATCTCACAAAACCCACACCTATTCTTTGCAAGTAGAGTTCTACCGTGAAGAACAATTTCAAAACAAGTCCTTCCTCTGTTTCGGTGTCCCAAACTGAAGTCATAACTCAACATTGATTATGAAGATATCTTCTAAGCTTATCCTCAAAGTTGGCTCCAAAGAATGGGCCCACTTAACTCAGCCTTATAAAATATCTTATCATGCAAAAGTGTTAACTCCAAGATGCCAACTTGGGTGCCCAAGGTGGGTCCAAATTAATCTCTATTAACTCACTATCCAAGTACAAAATCTCATTGCCTACAAAAAGGACTCACTGTTGAACAAGGAGGCTCACTGCCTACAGATACAAAAGAGAACAAAAGATCCAGCACAACAATTAACAAACATCTGCAGCTTTGAATAAGGATTGCAAAAACCTTTAGCTCACTACCTTTAGGAATCCATCACAATGAAGTACTATTGTATCAACTCACTCACACACACACACTTCTGCTCTTATGATTTTTGGCTCACTTTCGTCACTTTGCATCACACTTTCATACAACTCTTCATAATTCAACTTGCTTTTATACTATCCTCAACCTTAGAAACTTTCTCCAAGGTCGCCCATAAATACCTCATTTCATAAATTCAAATTAGGTCAGAAACTCAACATTCCTACGATGGAAAGGAATGAGAGTCGACCAATAAAATAATTTTTCAAGATAAAAAATAATATCTCGAATCAACCACACATTTCCTTAATTAAATTTTATTCTTCAAATGAAGTGTAAACACTAGGTCGGACAAACCTAATGAAAACACAAATGAACATTAATGTACATGCTTCCCAACAAGAATATGACACACAGACTCCACAACATGCTTCATTATGCATGAGAATACATCTCATATTTCTTTAGATATAGCCGCATCAAATTCAATATGCTTCAAACTCTGAACACCTTTCACCAGTTCATCTGAACTATGCAAACCCATACTGAACCACTAAAACATAACTTTTGAATCACCAAACTTCAATGTTCTTTGCCAAAACCCAGAGAAAACCATCTCAATACATATCTCAGATCTACAAGATCTGAAAAAAATAGCAGAGGACTACGGGCAAAGCAGAAACATTTCTCTCAGTCCACAAAAGATCCGCACAAGCATAGGATCAACATACTAGAAACACAGAGCACATACCGAAGCACATTCTGAACACATTCATCACTCTAACTTCTCTTCTTTATTAATTTTCTCAAAAGCACTTAGAAATTCATCAACACAGCACATTTGAAACAACATAAAGATAGCTCCATGTACTCACAACATCTCATATATACACATACAATTTGAAACATAGTAAACTATGCTGACATCAATGACAACACCACTAGATTAGCTCATACTTGCAACACAACCAAGGTGTAGGCTTGTCGGTCTTTACTGTTGAAAAAAAATTTCTTACAAGTAACCATTCCAACATATATCCCTTACCATAAGAGAACTCAAGCCTCACCTATTTCTCCAAGTATCCATGAGGACCTATAACCAACCAATCCATGCCAAACTCCAAATATAACATAGCACTATCATGAAGTAATCAAGCAAATGATTAATGTACCCAATACATAAGATAACTACACAAGATCAATGTCAACGCTCCAATCATGAATTAGGAACATAAACATGACAACATGATCTAACCATCCCCTCCAAGGAGATCACATGCATCATAACATACATAAACATCCTAGTCTCGAGAGAATAAGTACCATGCCAATATCTAAACGTGTATCAAGAGTAAACCATGAAATAATAGCAACCACTCTAAACCAAGAAAAAACATATCCCCAATCACATGAAGATAACCTTACCAATGATGCATCCATGTCATTGCCAACAACTCCCACTGAATTGTGGTATGAGCTACACATGGCATCATTACTACCATCCTCTTCATGAAGATCACTCTTTAACATCAAGCAAAGAGTCATCACTAACATTTTTACATGAAATGATCAATGCATGATTACCGTCATCCAAGGATTCCTCCGTAGAAGAATCAAAACTCTTTTTTATTTTTCTTACAATCCTTCTTCACATGTCTCGATTTCCCATAGTTCCAACACTTTACCTTAATTCACCCTTCAGACTTACCTTTCCCTTCCTTGTCTCCCTTAGGTTCCTTTTTCTTAGGCCTACCTTTTACAAACAAGGCATCTTGGATTTCTATTTTAGACTTCCTCCCCATCTCCTCTGATAGGAGAGTAGGAATTATATTGTCCATCTTCGAATTTTCACCTCTACCACTGATAGCAACAATTAGATTTTCCCAAGATTCTGGTAAAGAACAAAGTAACAAAATGCATTTATCTTCATCTTCTAGCTTTACATCTATAGGTGCTAACTAACTTAGAATCAAATTAAAAGAATTCAAATGATTTGCAACATAATCACCATCTTTCATCTTTAAAGAATACAATTGTCTTTTTAGATACAACTTATTAGTAAGAATTTTGGTTTGATAGATATCACCTATTCTCTTCCACAGCTTATATGCAGTAGTTTCTTTTGAAACATTCAAGAGAACAACATTAGCAAGACATAATCTTATGGTCCCTCTTTCCTTCTTATCAAGCTTAGCCCAATCCTCATCTAACATCGTTATAGGTGACTTTGTCTCATTACCAACAGCTAACCACTGATCTCTCTCTTCAAGGAGATCCTCCATTTTTAGTTTCCACATCTCATAATTAGATCAATTGAATCTTTCAATATCTAAACAAAAATTAAAACTTATTGTAACAAACTTATTTTCCAAAATCAGCAATAATACAATAGCAAAAGCTCCCACTACAGCCAAAAAACCTTCAATATTTTAAGAGAAAGGCATCCCAAACTCTACCCAAACCATTAGCTTTGATACCAAATGTTGAAAATGAAGGTAATTATGTAGCTTTACAACTTGTAAAACTATTATACTGTAGATTTAATTAAGTGTTCTTTGTTACAAATTCTTTGTGGATGATTATCTATTTAGATTCATTTTACCATTTATAGAAATAGACAAAAGATAGAAGTGACACAATATATACCATGGAGAAACCCTTTTAGGAAAAAACTCCACCAAGAATCAATAGTGCTTGTATTATTTAATCTCAAAATAAGATTACAATAATTCTTTTTCAATCCTTGCTTGATATGCTTCTTTTTCCTTCAACAATTCTTCTTCACATCTTGCAATAAAATCTCATAAATCCTTCTTCAACTTGTCGCAATCAATAGACAATAATGAGCCTCGTAAACTCTAAAAATTTTACAATTACAAAGCACAAAGCTTATCTCACAAAACCTACGCCTATTGTTTGCAAGTAGAGTTCTCCTATGAAAAACAATGTCAAACCAAGTCCTTCATCAATTTGGGTGTCCCAAACTAAATTCATAATTCAACATTGATTACAAAGATATCTTGTAAGCTCCTCCTCAAAGTTGGAACCCAAGAATGGGCCCACTTAACTCATCCTTATAAAATATCTTCTCATGTAAAAGTGTTAACTCCAAGATGCCAACTTGGGTGCCCAAGTGGGTCCAAGTCAATCTTTGTTAACTAAAACATATATCTCCATCAATTCATGCAAACAAGATGCATGATTGATCATCCCCACTCAAATGAATGTATCACTTGTTATTTGTCATGCAATTCAAATCAATTGAAGTCAACTAACATGCAACTCAAACTAACTACATTCAACTGAAGATAATTGAATCATAACTAAACTGAACTGATACTAAACTAAACTAAAATGAACTAAACTGATCTAAACCAAACTGAACTAAACTGATATGAACTGAATTAAACTGAACTCCGTGCATGTAAACATCAATCCCTAACTTCTAGGATCTTTACATCCATTATTGAAGTTTTATCTTTAACTCCAAACAATTAACTTAACTAAAGGTGAGTTCCATCTTCCATGTGACTGCCCCATGTGCTTCTATTTTGTAGGATCTCTTCATGGGAATCCCCACATGTTCCTATCATTTAGAATTAATTAAAAATTCCTATTTACATGTTCATTTCATTTGAATGTAATCTCTTTCTAATCCTAGTGTTTGGGGAACACTTTCCAAGGACTTATGAGATACATGAAATAATGTTTAGGATTGCAATTAAATGGAATCTTATTCTGAACAATTATCTATGTATGCTCTTTGCAAATGTGCTTCAAGCGATCAATGGAATCCTATTCCCAACAATTATTTGTGTATGCTCTTTACAAATGTGCTTCAATCGATCATCAATTCAAATCATTAATAGATAATTAGATGTAAATTTTATGTAAACAACGCACGTGTTATGCAATTGTATACTATGGGAGTGAAAAGAAAAGTAATTTTGGAAAATGATCTCCTTTACCAAAATATCTCTTTGTATCAAAATTTTCCCAATGATTAACTGGGAAATAGTGATATCTAGCAATATTCGGATCAACTCCAGATCAAATGAGTCTAAGTCCCTCATCTCACAGTAGAAAAATGTTCTACCTCCAAATGGATACTAGAAGCGTGCCCAAAAGGGATAATCTTGTTTGGTTCACTAAGAAATTTGACCAAATTTAATCCCAACTCAAAGATCTCAAAAAGAATTTGCTAAAACTAGTGATGTCTAAGGACCTAACTAAACACCCTAGAAAATTATCCTAATCTATGGCATCTATAGAGCATGGTTCTCACCTATCTAATAGAGGAAGTTGATAATGATATTGCTCAATATCTAAGCCTCAACCATCCTTTCCCACAATGGCCAGTTAGATTTATGAATCCTCCAATTAATCACCCAAATAGATGGATCAATGAAGAATGTGGGCATCAACTATTGAAAGACCATTTCCAAGGACCTAAAAATAAAGAAATACTTGATCTTGAATTTAATGGTTATAGTGGTAAATTATGGAAATTGATCTTTCATTATTATGTTTATAATTTGATTAATAGAGAAGTTTTCCACACCTATGGTCCACATGGTCTGGATACACAGTTTCAACACTAGAAACTTGGAGCTCGTCTTCATCATCTTTCCAACCATCAAATTCCAATCTAGATACAAAAAACTATCTATCAATCATAGATAGGAATTCCAGAGGATAGGGCTCACAAAATAACTAGAGCATGTAAAATAAAAACACAATGACTAATGTGGAAGGAAGAAGAGCCATTTGTTCATACTTGTTCTTGAGGACTGTTGTTCCCTTAGCACACACGCCCTGTTTAGAATGGGGACCCTCTTTTCCTTTGCCTTTCCAAGTCATTTTATCGCTGCCTCATTTTGTGTGCCCCATTTTGGTGTCCTAAATGGTCAAACGTGCTTCCAAAGTCTCATCTTAAGTTGACTATTTTTCATCCCCTCCAATTTTTCCAAGTCTTGGTGTGTTGTGGAGTTTCCTTGGCAGTCTGCTTCTGCCAGTGGCCTTGGGGACTGGTGGGCCCACCTCACTGGGTTTCCTTTGGGTGTTCACCATTCTGAATGGCAGAAGGCTTCTACCTTCTTGAGCCTTGGGACCTAGCTCCTTCTTTTTTGACCCTGTTTAACTTCTTTTAATTGGACTGCTTTTACCCGTATCGGGCCCGCCCCTCCAGACTTCTATCCCTGAAACTCTATGTTCTCTTTGTTGTTTTCAACGGCCAAACTGTGGTGATGCTTCATCCTCCAAACCTCATGTTCCCTTTCACCAGTGATTTTCAAAATGAACTTTGAAGCAGTCGCAAGGCTATATCTTTTCAGACCTTGAACCTCGAACCTCCTGTTGTCATCTCAGATTTAAACCCACCAACCCTCCTGTCATTCGTACGAGCATTGAATGGGTGTGTTAAATGCTAATTTGGGTATAAATATCTGGCTCGACCAGTCATTTTCATATGGGAGGTTAGCCAGAGGAAGTCAGAGAGATTTTGAGGAGTCTAGCACCTTTATCGCCCGTTTCCTCGCACCTGTTTCCCTCGTTTGCCAATCCTTAGTGGATTTTGCAACTTCTTTCACAGGACTTTTGAGATAGGTTTTCTGTCCACCCTCCCATGAGGTTTTTCATGATTTTGTGCTTAAAATAATGACAAAATGGGCTAAAATTCTTTGATTAGGTAAAACATGACAACATTGAAAAAACCCATGTGTTCAAATTCTAAGAAACCTCCAAAACATCTCAAAATAAATCCAAAACTGGGCCTCACTGTCGTCATTCTTCGTATAGGGAATTCACGCCCTCTAGGCCTGGGTCTTCCCATTGCCACAAAACTTAGCTAATAAACTAACCAAATGGTAGGATGACCTATCGGGCCCGCTACCCTGGACCTCCGTCGACACATTGCTGCCAAGCTTAAAATCAAACCAAACTTTTGGCCTTCATTTTGGCTCCCCAGGACTGCTCCCACGAGACTCTATTCCTGGGACTCCACGTCACTTTTTCCATTCCAAACGACGGGGCAACCCTGTCTTTTCACCTCCTAAGACCTGCCTTTCCTTTTGCCATTGGAGGTTGCATGCACAAATCATTTGATCAAACATGTCCCCGTGCCCTGGTTTGCATAGTTTCATCCACAGATTTCCCTGGCATATTTTCCATTCCAAACGACTGTCTAGTGATGTCTTTCTACCTCCTAGGTCCTAACCCTTCATTTTCTATGAAGACCAAGGGGAAAGCAAACTTTAGCACCATTGCCCTTGCCAAGCTCTGAACACTGGGATTTTGTCCCATCTTCGTCAGTTCAAAAGGGAAAAGCAAGTCAACCTTTCTGACCTTTGAGGCCCGCCACTCGAATCACCAAAATAAACTTAAGAGAAAACCTAGCAGTCAAGCTCAATGTCAGGTCTAGTCCACCACGCCACTCCTGCCGATATTCTACCCAATGACCATCATTCTAAATGGAAAAACCCTGACAGCTTCCTGCCCCTTCAAGCCCGAATTCTTTGAAGTTTAAAATCATATTGGTTTTTGTTTGACCTCTCGAGTCCTAAATCTCATAATTTTGACCCTGAGATTTTATTTCCTTCTGGTCATTCCAAACAGGGAAGTGTTGACAGCTTTCCACTCTCTTATCTCTGAATGCCCCAAAGGTGATCCAAATGACCTTCAATTTGAATACCAATCTCGACCCACATGCTCAAATTCAGCCTTCTCCTGCGTGAGCCTTTCAAACCACCAAAATCTAAAGTCAAGAGAAATCACATGGATTGCCCTACCCTATTTGTCCTTCAAAACCACATTTATGCCAGGGAAGTTTGGCCCTCCTGGCCTGGTTTGTCCAAAACCCCTCCAATAAATGACTAATAACATCTAGAAGTAAAATTTTGATTTCATGAATGATATATTGTCTAATTGGATTTCATCCATGGGATTTCAACTAATGTTCATGCTTTTGTGATCAGTTGTACTCATTATGCCCTTGCTTGCAGGATATATGGAATTAGGTGCAGGACCCTTAGGGGCAGCTGCAGAAAAGGACAAAGGGAAAAAGGTAGGAAATCCTCCTCATGGAAAGGAGGATAAATACCAAATGAAGCACTAGTTCCAGGGAGAGCCTTTGCATTCAAAGATTATCACAAACTGGAAAGAAATTACAGATACCAATATCGGCCACATTGATATTGACGAGTTCAAGCAAAGGATCAAAGTCCACCCTAAAACTGACAATGTCAAACTAATCAAGCAAAGTGGAATTGCTAAAGCTGCAGGCTTCCCTCTATCCCTCATAGCCCCTAAATTGGTCATGGCTTGTAGGCAGGCATATCAGCCCCAGACACGAACCATCATTGATAGAGTTGGAAACATCCTTGCTGACATGTCCGGTGAGATGATTATGAAGACCTTTCACATCCCCACCTTTGGGGAGATGGAGATTCCCACCATAGCAAAGTATAAAGCAATGTGGGATGAGGACCCGATGGGCTACAAGAAGCTAATAAACTAGTACTGGCTTAAAAATAAAAGGGGAAATGTTGCAAAGTTTCCTCAAGAATTCTTCCATAGCGACTTCCATGAGGATTACCATGACTTGGTCACCATGTTGAGAAAGGTGATGGGCCTCCCCACTGCTGCATATTTTTAGGAGGGGATGGTGTATTTCGCAGAGCAAATCCTCCGTGGGGATGAAGATGTCACCACAAAACCTTCGTTCTACTAGGGAGGCATAATAAGCGACTGCTTCCATGAGTAGTTCATGAATGTAAAGAAAACCTCCAAGTTCTAGATGACCTCCTATCTTGTGTACTCATAGGCTGAGTGGAGGTAGTATAGTGGATTTCTCATGGCACCTCATGAGGAACCAAGTCGAGCATTGAAGGTCTATGATAGGTATCCCTAGCTCCAATTCAGGAATTTCAAGGAGTATTATAGGGTGAACGATGCCTTTGTTGGTCATATCATCAAATTGCTTGGAGGGGATTTTGAAAGGAGCGTCTCCCATAGTGCTCAGGCATTCTTGAAGCAATACGCCTTCCTATTCATTCAGTACCCCAAGTTCACATATATTCGTGCCCAAGGATTCACAGAGAGGTCGAATAAGCTGCCTCGATACTCCAATGACCATATCATATTATTAGAGCTCTCCCGACAGTTGCAACATGTACATTCAATCCTCAGTAGTAAACACTTAGCAGGGATCCCTTATCCCTTAACTTTTAGCCAAGGGATGTACAAATTGTAAACCTCCCAATGTGTTGGGAATTCCAAGGAATTGGTAGAATACCATTTCTGCCTACACACTACTCGCCCACGGATGGACCCATATGGGCATGTAAGGAAGGCACTAGGACCAAGGTACGCCCATTTGCATCATGCCAAATATTTCTGGGTGGATTGCTAGGATGACAAGGAGGTGCACGCAAGGTACTACATGTGAATGACTACATACTTCATAAAAAGAGTACAATTGTTTCTTGTACTTGATCAAGTTGAAGAGGATGAAAGCACCATCATGAACCCCAGGTATAACGCAATCACTAAATTTTCACTGCCATCAATAGATTGGGATGAGCAATAGCTCAATGACCTCGACATTATAACTAAGTCAATTCAAGCTTGTACCAAAGAATGGGTTGATGGAAAAGTATCCTGATTGAAGTAACAAGGGATTGTCCTAACAAATGAGGGACTCAAGAGTGAGCCTAGTTCTATGGAGGATGTTGCTGCCACAACTTCAACAAGGGGGGTATCCATATCTCCTCCACTCACAAGATCAAAGAAGAGGAAAGGGACTAAGGTGGAGCAGTTGCCAAATCCAAAGGTATATTCTAGAAAAGATTCAGGAGGCTCACCCTCTAAGAAGCCCAAATGGATGGGAAGCATTGCGGGACAGCTAGCAATTCAAGAGGATCCCCTTCAAGAAGGTGAGGAAGAGAAAATAGATCAGTTGAAGCCTCCTCCATCTCTCCTTGTTTTTCTGCCCTTCCATCTATTTCCCAGGCCATGGTTGCCACATCCCCACCTACGGTGGACATCTCGGTCCATCTCGCTTCCTCTCCACCAACTGGGCCCATAATAATGGTTGACTCCTCCTCTACTGTAAGTTCTCTGCTCTCCTCTACCTCCATGTATCCCACTACATCGCTTCCACTAGAAACAACAACAATATCAATGCCCACACTCACACTGTTGGAGGCCTTCTCGAGGCATATGCAGAATGTCCCCTCTAAGATTTCCCAAATCTTTTTAGATCCCACTATCCAAGCTACCTTAGCACAAGTCCTTGCCGACGCTTCGCCCTTGCAACCTTCGATGGGACCACCAGTAATGGAGGCCACAATGCTAATCTCCAAGGAATGGGTGAAGCAGGAGATGGAAGCTTCAAAATAACTAGAGGAAGAAGCCAATGAGTACCACGAACACCCAGAGTATGAACACTAACAAATTGATAGGGTGGTCCGCAAAGAAGAAGAAACAGGGTCTTCCGAAAGTGGAGACAAAGAGGAGGGTGCAGATGGTAGAACTATTGTACAAACCTTCGATGATGATTTTGAGGAGGAAATGGCTCAAAATTTGAAAGATGATAGAGAAGAGCCAAAAAGGTCACCTCCCAGAGAAGAAAGACAAGAAGATGTCAGGCCAGCAAAAAATGTAGAACTCCCTAAAGGGGAATAGTAGGAGAATGTATCACCTCCTTATAGAGAAGAAGAAAATGTAGAAGAAGACAAACCTGAGGGTGAGGTTCCAGCCGACAAAAGTCTTGAAATTGAACATCCCGAATAGCATAAGCATAAGGATGAACAATATGAAGAAAGGGAAGGAAAGGAGGCTGAGAAAGAAGGTCCTTAGGAGCAATTGCCTACTAAGCTTCCCATCAAGTTCCTTTTTTTCATCCAAGACTCCGATGAGGAAGAAGGAGAAGACACTAAAATGGAAGAAAAGGCTTCTGGAGATAAAGAAATAGAGATCTGAACAAAGGAGGGTGAGGGTGATCATGAATCGCCTAAGGGAGAATCTGCTATGCCTGAACGGTTGGAAAGACAACTTGAAAAGAAAACTCCTGCCCCAAAGGATCCAAGAGCAAGACTGGAGGCTATCTTAGCTCGAGCACATATCACAACCAAGAAAGAGAAGAATCCCAAAATCAGATCCAAGGTAACGATGGACGCTTCCAGATCCTGAACTATGTAGGTAGCAACGCTAGTGGTGGGAAAAGAAGGGATGAGCTCTAATATTTTCACCATTGACTTGGGAACAGTTACGAGAGAGAAAAAGGTGGAGTACCTCAATGAATATGTTGCCATGGTAGTGCATTTGATACAATAGGCTAAAGTTTCAAAGGATGAGCTTAAAGCACAGGTAGTTGATTTGACGGCTTACATCCGAAAATGGTCCTCAACTGAAGAAATGCCTACCACATTTGTGGCTCCACCACAATTGTTGTCCAAGGAAAAAATTGATAAGCTAGAAAAGGGAAATAATTTAGACAAGACTACAGAGAGGTGGTTCTGACAAGTTCTATACGTCAGAAATATGGGTATCAGTTGGGCTATTCGAACAGCCAACAAGTTCCTAGACTTACAACAGTCTTTGGAAGCATGAAGAAAATTTTCTCTAACTTCCCAATTAGATACAAGTCCACCTATCCAAAGATTGAGGCTATCCTCAAGCTACCAAGTGTGACATGGGAAAAGGAGCTCGCGCTCAAAAGGGACAATCACTGGTTGATGAATGTATGGGAATGGGACTTTAAGAACAGAAAAGAAAGATTAAAGCATGTGATTGACAAAGTAGATCCAGATATTGAATGGGCCAAGGAGGTCAAAGTAGATCGTGTCCAAGATTTAAAGCTAATGATAGGCTATGAGATGCCCGTCGTACAAATGGACCTAGATAAAGTAAGGCCACATTTATAGAAAAGGATGGAGGATGGGATGTCAGATGGGATAACCACATATTTCATGAGTTTTTCTGCCCACGCCTTTTCCCAATCAGAACTATTCAAATACCACACTGCCAAGTATGATGAAGACTGGAAAAGGCTTGAGGACAATTCCAAGGAGTAGAGTTATCAAGTATTGCAATCTGAGGTCATGGAGGTCGACAAACTCCAACCGGTAATTTTAAAGTTCATGGAGTATGCAGCTTTGAAGAAGCAAGAAGGCAAACCTATTATTAGTGAAGAAATTTTAAAGCAATAGCTACAACAAAAGGGAAATCAACAATGAGACAAAAGGCTACAGTGTTGTCACTAGAGGAAAAAATAGGGATGAAGACAAACTTGTATTTTAAATTGTAATATATTGGAGGGTAGGTAGAATCCTAGTTTAAAGTGAATCTTGGCCACACAATGAGATTAAATCTTGGCCATTCGTTCTACTTTTTGGACACTATAAATGGGGGGTATCCTCTCATTTTCAAGAGAGGGTTGAGTTGTTGTAATGACATGCTACAAAAATTTCTAATGAAAATACATTGACTTGGTGCATTTTTTGGGTTTTTCACATGTTTCATGATTCAATCTCCCATTGTTAGATGCTTTATTTAGATTTACACTATTGTTCTAGTTAACTTTAAATTGCTTAGATAGATTTTGGTAATGCTATTATGTGATTGTAGAATTTTTTGTTGCGTTGATGCCTTCCAGTCCATACTTTTTACTATTTGTTGTTGGTAAATGATCTTGTAAAGTTAGTTTGGGCTGAAACTTGAAGCTGCTTTTAAACTTTTATCTTTATTCATGCATGTAAATGGTGGATGAATGATAAAATATTTGTAGACCTTTGAAGATGGCACAAATTTCATGATACTGTAGGTTTCTTGGTTAAGTGGAATCTTGTTTGAAGGAAATTGTCCATAGTAGAACCTCCATGATCACTATCAACAATTAGTTGCATATCCAGGAACCTTCCCTCTTCCCTACTCTTTTCTTTAAAAAAAACAACCTATGCAAAGGTTCATTGCGCATTCTAAAGCCAAAACTTAAGGAAAACATTAAAGTTTTAGATTGATGTTCGAACCTACAACAAAGTGCACCTTAACTCCCATCTCAAAAACTTCAGATTTTAAGATCCACCTCGCATCTAGCTACGTAAGTCTTCCCTGTGATTACCAACAAAATCACATCAAACATCAACTGAGGAGTTCTGTGCAAGTCATGACTTGACACCCAAGAAACATTGGGCTGATTTTCTGCAACTTGTTGTTGGAAGTCTCCTTTCAAGAGAGGTAGTGCACCTACACACTGCCTATGTTGAGAAAGTGTGTAAAAACACCCATCAACAAGGACCACCTAAACTGCATAATGACACCTCATGTCCTCAATGTGTGAGTGGAGAAATTGATTCAGATGACTAATGAGTGGATTTGTCACTCATAAGTTCTATCATACTCTACTTTATTAAAAAGCATGAATGGGAGAGTAACCCATGTCTAAATCTATAAACACACTCATGAGAATGTACATACAAGGTAATCCTCTCATGATCAAGAGGAAATCCCCATATTGGATTTTGGGTGTAAAGCCAACATGCACGTGCCATGTGTTTTCTGCACATTTGTGCTACTCTCCTATTCATGCCACTTTCTCCATATGGCTATGAAAAGTTTTGTTTGCTTTAATACGTGGATCCTTTCCACATTTTTTGATCCTCTTTCTCCTTGAACTCTTCCTTACTCCTTCTATAAAAGGGGACCCCATAATCTTATTTGGGAATCAAATATTAATGTTAGGAGTCATTAAGTTTAAATTAGTCTAAGGTGTCAATAGTTTCAAATGTCAATTTGTGTCTAGAGTCCTTTATTATCTGTGTATGCTCTCGACAAATGCACTTCAAGCGGTCATCATTATAGATTATAAACAAATAATTAAATGTAAAGTTTATGTAAGAAAGCCACACACATCTTATGTAGTTGTATACAAAATATGGTATTAGAGCTTGTAACTTTCATATTCTGAATAAATGGATCCTTTATGTTTTCAACTCATTTCTATTGTTATACATCTTTTGATTCTAATATGGTTACTTGAACATCTCTTGTCATAATCTAGTATTTTATTATTAATCTAAAGTGAATATTGTGGTCCCAGTCGTAAGTCCCATTTGTTTATTTGATAGGTAGTAAAGTCGTTGGTCAGCAAGAACAATAGAAGAAGCCATGACAGACCAGGCGAAGGACAAGCAGGTCGCAAAGGCACCATACTTCAACAATCAAGATTATAGTCAACATTGAAATGAATCTATAAGTCTCACTGATTATATAACTCAATCTGATCAGACATTTTCTCATCAAGGATATGAAAGTGATTTGGCTAGTGGTAGTAAGAACTCTTTGAAAAGTGTTTCTTAGGAATTAGATAGAAATCCTAGTGGTCATTTTAACGTTTCATTTAAAAGTATTGATGAAATTTATCCCAATGTCAAAGGGTATAAGGGTTTAATTCATTACAAGTCCAAACTTCTGTGTAAAGTATGTGAACTTCAGTATAGAGTTAAAGATGGTAGTGAGGGTAGTTTGCAACTCTTCTTTATTGCAAAAATTCATAAATATAGGTGTATGGCCTAACCCCTAGGCCTATCAGTACATCATCTCTCTTGGGTTCACATAGGTGTTGAAGGTCATTAAAAATAGGGTCTTCCTATTCAAATTTTCATGATGTTGAAAGATGCCCAACATAAGAAAACTAGTGATGTCGTTCTTGGCATAGTTTGTGTTACTATGGCTTTTGGTCTAGTCCTCTTTGATTCATCCTTGAATTTCTTAATCAATATTAGGGATGGTAATCTAATTGATGTCTTAACCTATAAGTTTTGCACTATGTTGGGACCTCCAAAATTTGGCCAAATTTTTTAGGGCCCATGTAAAAATTTTCCTAATGCACTCGGAAGTACCCTACAAAATAAGCCTAAGTGGCTCACTTTGGGAGCTTATAATGACACCCATGAATTTTCATGAAAATTCACTTTGGGGAAGTGTTGAGCACCTATGAGAGATGGTGTGTGACCATTTGAAGCCTCCTTGGATCAATTTTGGTGAGTTTCTGAAATATTGGTTTTAAGGTGCAAAAATTGGTTTGTTGTTTACACATGTTGCACCTTTCTACGTAGGCCACCTTTGTGACATTGTATCTTTGTGTCTGTTCAGTATTAAGCCTAACTAATATTTTTCCATGATTCTCTACATCTTTCTAAACCCCCATGTTAGTTGGAATAGCCCCATGAATCCATTTACTAAGTTTTCCAGCTTGAATCCATTTGTAAAAAGTTCAAATTTGCAAACTGAACTGTGTAAATTTGTAGAAAGTGGCCTCACATTTGAATTTTTATTTTGCAACCTTTTAACCTGCATTTGACAGTGGTTGTTCCCTATGATTTTATATGCTATTATCTACCGCTTTTCTAGTTTGTAGTACCCCAACACCTCATTTGATATTTTTTCAAAGCCCATTCCAGATGAACTTTTTCAAGGTTTCAGAATCAACAGTTTTAGAAAATTCTAAGAGGGCAACTTTGAGGATTAATATCTTTCACCTCAGGATCCCTTTTTCCAATCCATTTGTTGCATTGCATTCTTAGGTAGGTGTTTACATGCCTACTCGATTTTGCACCTCCTAGATGAGCTCTGATGTGTTAGCTAATCATTTTTTGACTGCAACATGGCCAAAATGGGTGTTCTGAAAAGTTTCAAATTTTGAAAATCTAAGGACAACCCATTTCTTGTTTTGGTCTAATAACCTCTACAACCCCATTTTCATCAAAAATAGAGGTCATATGATGTGTTATTTTAATGCATTTCGGGTGTGGTAAACATGTCCTAGGGGCCCATTTACAAAGGAGGTACCTAATTTTTGATGGCTGGGAAAAATTTGAGAAAATGGGTTTTCTCTAAACAATTGATTATGGCCGCACACAAAAAATCTCAGCTTCATGGGTCATCGTTTGTGCCTATTTTCTAATGTTCTCAAATGTCAATATTTAAAATATTTTGCATTTGTAAAAGATGCATTTAGGGAAAACATAAGTGCAATTTCAAATGTTTGGGAGAAAAAGCAAGTTTAATTCTTGCATTCTATTGGTCGAAGTCATGGCAGCACGGCAACACAGTTTCACGCAAAGCTTCCAATGCCATTTGCTAATTTGATTTGCATATCCTATTTGCATTTGTGATGAGAAATTGTGGTTCTTATCCATCGCCCATCGTGGATTGAGTACTTACCTTCCTCATCATATTGGCGATGAGCGCCCATCGCCAATAAATTTCTTCATTTTTTGGCTAGAAGAGTGATGTGTGGTGATTTGTCGGGAGGTGTTTGTGCAAAATAAAGATGGGGCTATAAAATTTCAAATATTATTATTTGATGATGGTAGAAATAAATCAAAGGTGAAATGCACTGATGAATAAGAGTCTTCTATAATCAAGAGAAAAAGAATTAAAATATTTTGCGCTAGAAGTAAAAATGTAAATGCACAGTTGGGATTTATAGGCAGTGAAATATGAAATGTGAAATAAAATGGTGAATTCACAATAGATAAATGAAGATGGAGTTGTAGGTTGACTACTATGAATAGTAGCTTGACATTGTCGACATCCATGGAAGTTGCATAACATAGGACTCAAATAGTGGAGGAATCAAAATTAGGGCATCTTCTACTCTTATCGTGCATCGCCAATTGATATTTGGATTTTCCAAATATATCTACAATGAGCGATGAGATGGGCTACATAGTTATTATCGTGCATCGCCAATTAATATTTGTTTTTTCAAATATATTAGCGAGACAAGGTTGCTTTGATTTTCATTGGGCATCACTAATAATTATCACCTATTCCATAATGTATGCACGATGAAGATGAAAATGCTTGCCAAATTTGAGTAAATGTGGTGGTCCTGGATGTTGCTAGAAATAAATGAGAGGGTAAATTAAATGATTTCACAAATGAAATTTTATTTTTTGATGGGAAAATAAAAGTGAAATATATGTTCATGGGTGATAAAATTTTACCCAAGTGAAACAAAATCAAAAGTTTCTTTGCTGGAGAATTAAGAAACAAAGGCCCAAGTAAAATATTTTATTGCCCAATAAAATCAAATATCATCATCGCTAATAAGTTTATAATTTGCACATCAAACTGGAGATGTGTGATAAAAGCTTGAAAGGCATGGATTAATTAAAAGGCACGAGTGTAAAATATTTTTTTGCCCCGATAAAGTAAAGACTTTGGATTTAAAGTAAAATTAACATTTTACTTTGCTAGTGAAATGAAATAAAAGAGACACGGGATATTATATACATAGGTAAATGTGTTTTTTATAGCACAAAAGGAAAGAATGAGAGTTTCCTTTTAGTGGCAGTAAAATATTTTCACCTGTAGAGCAAAACATAGGCTTAGAGCTACAAATAAAAGGGTAAATGAACAGGGGAAATGGAGATTTTTGCAGTAAAATTTTTTTCACTACAAACCAAATATTCTCTACAACAAGGTATTTTTCAACGTGGGTAAAGAGAAAATGAAGAAAAATGATGAGTCTTTGAGAAATGGAATATTTTTCTGTTGTAGGGTAGTGGAGTGAGGAGCAAGAAAATAGAGAGCAGGTTGAAGATTGTTTAGCAAGGCAGTTACAAATCAAGGGAGCGAAGATGCCAAGTGTCTTTCACAGATGGATTTTAGGGTTTCTTCTCTTATATCTTCTTTCTTCTTCTCTTTTGTATAGGGTTCTTAAATTTTGAATTAGGTGAATAAGGTAGAATAGTGTTGAGTCTAAGTTGTAAATGGAGTGTGTAAATTGTAATAGCTAGGTTTTATGAGCAAATGTTAGCCAAATTGTGCAACATTATATAACTATTGTAAAGTTGTCTCAAGATTTGTATGCTTTTGATTATGTGAATTCAATCTATCAAGGATTGTTTGAGTTTGTCATCATAGCTTTCCTGTGATTGTGTTATTTGGCCATGGTTCTCTTTCAAGTAAAGAGTTAAATTACTTTGATTAGATAATTGTAATCTTGAGTGCACAAATGGGATTTGTAAGTAGAAATTTATGAAAAATATGAGTGGGTTTGTTAATGTAAGGAATTAACATGTGTTAAATCCATTGGTTGAACTTAATTTGTTGATAGGATCTTCGTTGGGGTTTTATATTTGACTTCATGGCCCATGATTAGGCACTGACTTATCAAAAATCCTAAGACAATAAAAAACAAATCAAATCATTTAAATCTGTGTTACTTTGTTCCTTTTGCTTGTTGTTTAAGTTATT
This sequence comes from Sequoia sempervirens, assembly GCA_007258455.2. NCBI lineage: Eukaryota > Viridiplantae > Streptophyta > Pinopsida > Cupressales > Cupressaceae > Sequoia > Sequoia sempervirens. The sequence goes on from VDFB02373365.1 coordinate 73,100,807, forward strand.
TATGTTCCTTGTATCTTCATGGTGTTTGAAAGAGTATAGAGGTTGAATTTGAGAGAACTTTATTTTTTAACCCTCTATGTGTTTGAGATGAAGATATCTAAATTATTTATTCTCAATAATGTTCAATGCAAGTGGGATTATGCTTGAACCTAGTAGAATACAAATACCCATCATTCATATACCTAAGAACTATCCACTTTCATAGGTTTGTAGTTTGTTGTTTGGCATAAGTATGTCATGCATTCAAGCCTACAATTGGGAGCACCCTCCTGAGTCCTATGGAGCTCAAAGTGTAGAAGGCTTTCATAGCCTTGTTCATTGGATTTTCTTGTCTTCAACCTATTGATAGTGTAGATTCCTTGTCCTAAATTTATAATCCCCTGGTTTTGGCATTGTCTTTCTTCTTAGGGTTGAAGGTTTCAAGAAAAAAATCCAACACACTAGACATTTACACATGAAGGAAGGATCAATAGATCACACATTGCATTTTATGGCTCATTTTCATCTAATCAATACCACAATTCCATTCATGAATGATCCACGTAGGGATCTTCCTTTTCATGAACAATTCAGTACTGTGTGGACCTCATCCAACAAAAACTTTGAGTTACGAGCCTCGCATAATGTGAACTGGAAATATATCCAATTACCTAAGCAATGGACACTTGAACTTCTAGAAGATGTTTGTGAGTCTCAAACCAAGCCTCCACAGTTACATGAATTACAGATTAATGAAGTGGATGATAAATCCATCATCAATTTTGAAGACCCAAATGATACTCAACCTTGTAGGAGTCTCCATAATCTTCCAACACAAACATCACCTACATAACCAATCCAACAATCTCAATCCATGATATGACCAGTGTTTGATCCATGCTCTCATGATATTCCTAGGAATTTATGGCCCTTGTGTTGGAATTCACCTCAACCATAGCATGGTGTTTATTCGATTCCTACAAATGTTTGTGCTCATGGTCTTTCTATCCACTCTTTCTAGTATTTCCAATATTTCCTTTCGCCAACAATGTATCCTCCTCATTTGGATACATCTAAATGTACTCATGCTCATTACTTTGAAATTGATACGACATAATGAAATGTGATAACTTCCCATACACATTTACCACCAATACAGTTTGTATGATTTCTATTAAACCTATCAATTTTCCTAAAGCTGATAGCCTTGCTAAAATTGATATTGAAATTTAGACACCACAAGGTCTTCACCTTCTCCTGAGAATCTTACCTTATTTTCAAGACTTTATGTAATATGATCCCTCTAAAAAATACTAGATACATTTTAGGCACAAGTTACAACTTTAGGTGAAGAGTCCCCTTTGGGCTCTAAGTTGCTAAATTGGTCCAATATTTATCACCACAAAGCTCTCCTCCTACTTAAGGATCAATAGATGCATGCTAAACAAATTTTTATCGATCACCAGAAGTTCCAGGAGTCTCAGCAGCAGAATTCCCATGCTATCCTTGCTAAACTTACCAAACTTGAAAAATTGATTACCCATACTTATGAGGATGTCATTAAACCTAAACTTGTTGCCTTACACAAAGACTTTGATGCTTTCAAAGAAACCAAGATGCCAATCAAACCACTGTAACACAAACTTGATCAATTTGATCAAACCATCCTGAATGAGTCCCTTCATACATAATATTGTATTCCTACACAAGAACCTACAAAAGTGCTTAACTTTCCTACCAGTAGTACCAATTTTCAAAATATATAGGTTGCTACTCAAGGCTTTCTTGACCCTAGAATAAAGGAGCTTGAAACTCTCAAAGAATGGGACCCTTTTTTGGGGTAGTATAGAGTCAACAAGATCAAACATCAAGACAAATAAAAGGTCCATATGGTAAATGGAAACCCATGACACTTTAGAAATTCCATAGGATCATCTAGTTTATTCTCAAACCTACAGACTTTTCATGATCATCCAGTTTATTCCCAAACCTATAGACTTTTCATGTTGAAACATCTCCATGGTCAATTTTTGATCATTTTGAGCCAATTGAGAATTTGAAAAGTATAGAGGTTCTTAGAGCATGGGTACAAAACTACATCAGCAGTAGTACTAGAGTCCAAACTAGGGATGTGATCCTACAAGATCTTAATGCTATGATTGGTCTTGCCTGACAAACTTGGGATCACCTAGATGCTCAGTGTAAAGAAGAGCTCCTCAACACCAGCTTTTATTTTTTTTATAATCAATTAATAATCATGTTTTTCAGTTGTACAAATACCATAGAAAGAATATGTTATAACAAATTTATCACCAACAACTACTGTGATATTGACCAAATCAATGCATATTTTGCAGAGCAATATTTCAACTTCTATTACAGTGGCCATGAACAAGACTTTGAGGTCATGTATTACAAGTTCTTGAAAATATTTCCTCAAGTTAAAGATTATTACCTACATAAGGTAATGGAAACTCTTGTTTGTACTCGATGTGAGTTCAAGGAAATCTCCTTTCCTCAACTATGTAACTATATCATAAAGATTAATGAGGATGCTTGTTGAACCTATTTATATTTGCAAAAGTCCAAGAAAATCAAACCACTTCTATCAGCCTCTTTTTGTAGCCAATTGAATTCTAACTTTGGTTGTAATGACCATAAGCCATAAAAGAGAAAACTCAATAGAAACATAAGTTCTTTGAATGCAACTTCCAAACTCCTAAAAGGCACTTCTAAAAAGATAGAAAGTTTCAAAGAAACTACAAGAAAGGTTTCTTCCGCAAAAATAAATTCCATAAGAAAGGGAAAATTTGGAAACCCACTTGCTACATTTGCAAGGGTGAAGATTATGCCAACAAATTCCTTAAACACGACAATAAGAAAGGCAAAGCTAAAATTCAGGTAGTCAAAAAATTAGGCATTGAAAATGAGTTTGAATATAAATTCATTGATGACTATCCAATTCACAATGTTGATATTCCTCTCTTTGATTCATAAGAAGAAGAATGTCCTATAGATGAAACCACTAACTAGGGTTATAGCTCTGATTGCTCTCACTATTTAGATGCATTTTTTGAAATATCATTCTTATTTAGAATGATGAAGGGTCAACCATATTTTAAATCCTCTTCTCAAACATTAGCCAAAGTTAAAAAATATCGAGAAAATTGAAGAAGAACAAAAGTCAATGAATGATGCCAAGAATTTGGTAAAATCAATGTCAATAGCTGCATAATTTATATCTCATCAAGAGAGAATTGGAAAAATAAGCAAAAGAGCCTCATGTTTCACTTTTTCAAAACCAACACCAAAGACAACTCTCACTAGGCTCAAACCCTACACCAAAGGTTGTTCCTACAACTCCAGTACCTCCTATTCGATCTTTAGCATGTCACACCTGGAAACATCAAAGGATTGAATTTTTGGAAAAAATAATTGGTGAAGCTTGATCAGAGATTGATGAGCTCTGAGCAAAAGAAGAAATGGATTATATACATAAAGCTAAAATTCAAACTAGAAATTTGGACCGTTTAATTTCTCAACCGAAACTTGAACCAAATCCTCTAAAAGGACATATGATTCACACCATTCAAGTATGCTCTAATCCAAAAGAAATTCTCTAGAAACTAGTCAGACACTCTCCTATAGATACTATTTTGACAATGCATGATCCAAAAAATGAAGACAATTGTAAAATGATGAAATCTACTAGTTGTCTTGTTATAAGCCTTCAAGTTCATTTTAGGTCTATTAAGACTTATTTTTTACATTTTCTTGTTGAAACTAGAACTGATCTGAATATTGCCATATATCATAATTTCCTAGTTGATCAATGGGAAAATGCTAATACAAAGATCTCTTTTGGTAAAGGAGATCATTTTTCAAAATTAATTTGCTTTACACCCCTACAATTTCCAGATGGCACAATTGATTCTATCAAATTCATTCAATATGAAATTGATGGGTATGATGGAATAATTAGAAGTGCCACATTGGATAAATGGGAACCTATCATCATGGAAGCTAATCATTTATAGATCAAAGGATTTTGAGTCCCTCATCTCATAGCAGAAAAATGTTCTACCTCCAAAATGGATACCAGAAACAGCACCCAAAAGGGATAACCATGTTTGGTTCACTAAGAAAGTTGATTAAATCTAGTCCCAACTCAAAGATCTCAAGAAACAATTTGTTGAAAAATTGATGACTAAGGACCTCACTAAACTCACTATAAAATTCTCCTACACCTTACCACTCAAAAATGATTGGGTGATCCCACAAAGTTGGTTTATAATTTCTAAGAGATTCTGATTTTTGTTGAAATCACATATTTTTAGAAAATATAATGATTTAAGCCTTTAAAAGTTCCATTTAAATCATTTCAATTGAAGAGGGTTTGATCAAAATACCTTAGATCAAACCCCCTGGGATAGAACCCCTCTATTTTTAAACCATACCTATAACAGAGTCTCCTTTACACCTATCACAATGTTGATAAAAAATCACTTTTGATTTACCTTTTGGGGGATCAAATGAATTCATTTAATTTTATTTTTTGTAAGTATGTATTCCTTATTATAAGCTTCCCAAAAAGTATAATTTTAAATAAATTTAATTTTATTATTATATTTATTTTTTATTTCTTGTGAATGTAGGTTTTTCATCAAAAATCAAGCTCTTTGTTTTGCACATGTGGAAAATTAGAAGATTATCAAAAAAATTTGAAAAATACAAGTGCACCAGATATTTAAGTCCTTGATCCAACAAAAAAATATTGAATTTTGATACATACAAAAAAATTGTGTTATACAGTCCTCCTATGTCTGAAAATTGGTTCGACTTTAAAACTTGATTAAGGAAAAAAAATTCAATAAAAAACTATGAAACCAATTGGAAGCACTAGATATCATAGTTACAAATCTAAATTCAAACAAATTATAATTTTATCCTTCATGGAAAAAAAATTGTGTTATACAGTGAGTGTCACTCCTTAAAAATGGTGTTTACTAAAAAAAACTAGTTTTTGAAGGAGATGGAGAAAGAAGTGCAATATGATTCCAAAAATTTTGAAATTTTTTTTATAATCTACAGACAAAATGTCACAAATCACTCATTTGCATCATCTTCAAATTCCTCATAGTTTAGCCACTATAGGTTCCCAAAAGTGAATATTTAGTTAGAAAAAATTAGTTCAGTGTCTAGTTTGGCCAAAAATTGTAAACCAGTATTGTGAGATCACCTGATTCTAATGGGATTGAGATGCAGCTGAAGGTACGATCTAATTATTTTTTGCTTAGTAAACATGAAAGTGAAATTTTCCAAAAGGAAATTGTTGACTTACTAGCTAAATTCCTTATTTCTCCTTCTTCATCCTCTTTTTGTTGTCATGAAATGTATGTTCCAAAGAAGGACGAAAATGGTAACGAGTTCTCTAAAAAATGACTCATTAATTATAAACCTCTCAATGTTTGTCCAGAAGATAATTAGTATCATTTTCCATCTAAAGATCTTATTTGGAAATCCATACAAGGTTCTCATAATTATTCCAAATTTGATCTTACAAAAGGCCTCTAGAAAATCACTATTGATCCTGTTGATCTGCATAAAATAATTTTTTCTATCCCTCAATGCCTTTACCAGTTGAATCTCTTACCTATTGGTATTAAAATAACTCCCTCTATCTTCTAGAAAATGATGGACTTTGTGTTCCATCCTTATTCCATATTCATTTTTCCATTTATTGATGCTATCCTCATCTTCAATCAGTGCCCTCACACTCACTTTGAGCATCTCTGATAGTTTCTTGACATTTGTATCCAGCATGGTTTGCTTCTAAATCCTAATAAATTCCATTTTACTCAAGAAGAAAACATCTTTATTGGCATCAAACTTCTTCCTTAGGGGAGAATGGAGGCGCAATCTCATATTCTTTCACATATCAGTTCTCTTCAAGTTACTAATTAAAAGAAACTTCAAAGATTTCTTGGGCTTGTTAATTACATTCCAGGCTTCTATCAAAATATTGTGGATGATCGAGACTTTTTGAACAAATTATTATGAAATAATTCACCAACATGGACTTAGGCACACCATGATGCTATCCAACATATCAAAAGTAAGTGCTCATAGTTACCACCACTCAAACTCCTGGGTAGTGGAAAGAAAATTTTAGAAAATGATGCTAGTGAACATAGTTGGGGAGGAGTTTTGAAAGAAAAAGTTGAAGACCGTGAATAAATAGTTCGATATGTTTCATAAAGTTTCAAAGGCAGCAAGATAAATATCACAGTATGCATAAATAAATTCTAGTTGTGGTAAACACTCTTAAATCTTTCTATTTATTTATTGTTGATCAACCTTTTCTTTCAAGATCTGATTTGCAAAACCTTCGTGGCTTCATCAAAGAATAATCAAAAGATAAATTTAAGAGAGGATGACTGCTCAGATGGGCACAATTCTTTAACACTTTCAACTTTAAAATTGTTCATCTCCCTAGATAGAAGAATTGGTTTGCTAATTTTCTCTCTTGAGAAGGAAATGTAAAAATCATACGCATTAGAGAAGAACAATGGATAGAACCTAGCTATGAAGAGTTTAGCTCCAATCCTTAGAATAGGTGTGATGCAAGAAAAAATCTATTTGACAACTTTTTGCATGATATATTTTGAATGTTTGAAGCTACTTGTATTCTCACAATGCCTAATCTATGGCATCCAGAGATCATGGTTCTTAGCTATATAACAAAGGAAGTTGACAATGATATTGCTTAGTATCTAAACCTCAACCATCATTTCCCATAATGTCCATTTAGATTTATGAATCCTCCAATTAATCTCCCATGTAGATGGCTCAATGAAGAATGTGGATGTCAATTGTTGAAAGACCTTTTCCAAGGACTTGAAAATAAGGAAACACTTGATTCTTTTATTAATAGGCAGTTATCTATATTAAATATAAAGATAATTATACATATTCACAAAAACAAGATGGGTGGTAAGAAGGAACACCCTAAGAGTCACATGGGTCGAGCCTAAAAAATCAGAGTCACTTGGGCCTAGCCCAGTAAACCATAAAAATTACAAAATTTAAAATAAAAAGGCCATTATGTAGCTAGAGCAGTGCAAGCAGAGCCAGGAGGGTCCCTATCATCCATCTTCTTTCCCCATACATCAATGGGGTCTGGAGTGACATTAGGAGGGCCCCAGCCATCATCTTCTTCTTTCTCTTTATCTTCTTATTTATCCTCGTGTCTAGGTGATATTTCCAAAGCCAAATGTAGGAAACATTTTGCAGTTTCTGGCCAACCAAAGCCACTACCAAGAGCAGTATCAAAGGGCCACCCAGAGGTGCCACCATCGCTCCCTCCACCTGTCTAGAGGGCCACCCTAGGTCAACTTGTGAAGGAGGAGAATGTGACTGTCAAGGAGGAGCTTGAGAGTGAGGGCGAGAAAAACCACTCTGCTACCAACCTTGTGAAGGCGAACAACTATAGGAGGAGGTGGGCGAAGAGGGAACCCAAGCCACAATGCATGGGGTATTGCCCCAGTGGTCTAGAAGCACCTAGAGTTGAGAGACCTCAAGTGAAAATTTGTTTGCTTGAACTTGAATCTACAAAAGCACATTATAACAAATAATAGCATTAGAGTACAAAGATACATTTTTATCAATCATAGAAAATACATTTAATAATTCAAAGATGATCTTTACTAAGGCATCAACTAAGTCCATCGAAATCAAACAACTCAAAATGCAATATAAGTGTTTCATATCACATGGCAGAAAGAGTGAGAATTGGCTTCAATAAACTCAGTCATAAACAACTTCTATCAGCCTCATTACTTCTCCTAAATATGATGCTTTTATTCCTTAAAGTGGAAAACTCAATACTTGTTTTCATCACTTCCTTATAAGCTAATATTTCCTATTGTCTAAGGTTGAACATTCCATATAGATGTGGCTTATACATTGCACGAAATTTGATCTTTCTTTCTTTAATGCCAATATATGAATAAATTTGGCCTACACAAGATTTGTATAAATTGCATACAAGTTGACCCATGATCACGCATTAGATTGGCCTCTATATGTTTAGATATAAATCAATCTTGAAGTATATACAATCATATTTAAATATATATTTATGAATGTACATATACATATATACAAATATCTCATATATGTATTTATGTGTATGTATATTTATAATAATATATATACTTACATCATGACAAGCAAGTATGAATACAAACATATAAACATTCACGTAGTAACAACAATCATATCAAATTATAATATATATATAACATCGACTATATATATACTCACGTATACATACGCATACGTGTATATATATACGTATGGTTGCACCATTTAAGCACATACACAAGTATTCCTACAAATATGTTCACACATATATCAGGTTATCATATTCTCATTGATACACATATTTGTTAAGTGTGTATATATTCACATATACATAATTGATCCCTCATGTGAGTAGATTTGTAAGTATTTCTACTTACCCATACATGTGTATGGTTATGCTCTCAACACAGATGAATGTATGTATATACTCATATACATGTATACTTTTTACGTCAATATGTATTGACAGAAAGCTCAAGATGTATAAACCTCAAAAACATAATAGCATCATATGGTTATAAATATATACATTTATATATGCACCTATATATATGCATGTTAATAAATAGCATTAACACTATCATGCATGTATATATGTATATGCCTATATATGTACTAATATATATTTATATCCCAAATCAATCAAGTACTCATTCAGTATACAAATGGATACTAATAGGTAAGCATTCATGCACAATAGTAATATATTATATATATAATATATATATGTATATACACACTCCTCTATTAAGATTTTACGCTTATGTGTGTATTTGTACACATATATATAAATATATATATATATATATTATATAGCAACATGCTAGTCGAATGATCCATTCTAAATCCGAATGATCATGACCATGTGATAATACTCTCACAAACATCATAGCAAGCATTTATATACATATATGCATATCTTACACATATGTCATCATACTCGTATGGACATCCCATTATATCCATCATATGCGTATATATGAATATTTCCCAAACAATCAAGCATAGTAAAATAAGGAAGGTCTCAAAAGCTCAAACAGATAAACATCACCCAATAATGCACTCGGTAGTAAACAAGACCTTTACTAATGCAGGCACATCAAACTAGGGATGACTTACCAAATTCCCACTAGACTCAACCATTCTATTGTGATATGTGTATGCTTAGATAGTTTACATTATCGGTTACCTAGCCAAGATCTTCTCCCAAGTGATAAGTCCCCTCCGCTTGGAGGAATGAACATTTACCTATAGCCACTAATACATGCTCACGATAGTCAGATGTTCACAAAATATGCATTGTACGTAAAACATCTCCAAAGTTAGAATAATAATTCAATATCCATCCATTCACATATATGCAGTACTTTTCCATGTGATAACATCAAATAAAATCGCATTCATATCAACAACCAAGTACAAGCACAATTTATTCATCTCCAAAATTCACATTACATTCACATTTTACCCTACATAGTAATATTAAATAATAATTACGCAATTGGGGTGTAACAAGATGCCTCTAGCAAAGCAAAAATTACTGTTATTAAACACATTTTCGAGCTCCCACATAATATTTTTTTCCATTTTCAAATTCGAATGCCCCAACATTTTTAATACAATGGAAAGATGAAGCATAAAGTAATAAAACCCAATGATTTAATTTCCACAAATTCTATCCTATCATGCCAAAATAATTTGATCAAATTGATGCTTTGGAAGTGTGCAGTTAATTCTAAAAAGTGACTTTTGATATAATTTTTGCTCAGAAGCTCTATTTTTCTTGAAAACACATAGGAGACTTCTCGAAACTAAGAGATTCTTGAAACCACCAAAACAATCCAAAATTGAAAAATTAAACTAATTTTTTAGGGCAATGCAAGATTGCCTGTGGACATGGATGCTCCTACATCAAAAACGTTGGATAAGAAATTTGTGAGCATGGGCTCACAAAATGGAGTTGGGTAGTAGAAATTCCCTTCCAGATTGTAAACAACTTGCAGCAAACTCCATTACTGAATTAGGTTTATCAAAATAATTCTTCCTTCACCTCTTCCAACATCTAGCTAGGACAACCTTCATCCTCCTCCAACAACTTTGCTTTGCACTCCTCTTCCTCAATGTGGAATTTACTCCACCATAATCTGACCTCCTCCACCAACTACAACTCTCACTCTTCTTTAATTTTGTGAGATCCAACCCACCATATTTCAACCACTTCCACCAACATGCATCTACACTATCCTTTGCAACATCATACAAATCTTTCCTTGCATATAAATAAGCACTAGCAAGCTCATGAAAATAAAATACTTCTATCCTCACTTCCTCTTCACACTCTTTCACCTCCACCACTATCTTTCATCCATCCCTTCTTCTACTTTCACCTCATTACACTCTTCTATTTTCTCATATATTTTATTGGCATAGAAATATTTATCATAGAATTTAGAAAATTTAAATGTTACCCCTTCTTCCCCTGTTGCTATAACATATTCTTTCAACCATCTGCTGAAATTTTTTCTCTTCAATGTGCTCAATTATGATCTTTTTATTTCACCTTCTCATCCTTCAAAGGATACTCAGCTATTTTTTCATCCTTTTTTTCTTCCTCTACCTCTTCTACAACCACGTATGATATCCTTTTAACAAGACATACTTTTTTTGCAATTTTCTTATCTTCTTCCTCTTTCTCGTCATCTTCCTTTTCATCCTTCTTTATTGCACATAAAATAATTTATTTTATTTTTTTATTCACCCTTTCCCATTTTCTTTTCTTTTATCTTATTTTTCCTTCTATTCTCCTTCAAGGCATCCAATCTCTCAATCATCTCTACACATTTGTTTTTTCTGGCCTAAATTTCTTCCTCCAACATTCTCTCTCTCCTCTCAATAAAATATTTTTAATCCCTTACCCAAGGCCATACTCATACTTTTCTTCTTCAAAATTTTGTCATACACTTTCCATGCACTCTCAATCTGCAACTACTTCAATGTCTCCAGCTCTCAATTGTTCGGGACTCTTCATACACCTCCAATAATCCTTTTGAGCTTCTTAGACAACACTCACTACTTCACTCTTCACCCACAAGTCTTGGTGTAGACTACCTCACATTCAACACTCTATTGAAGAGACTCTCTACTACACAACACAAACTTATAAATACACATAGAGTGCAAAATATGTAAATAAACACATGTTGATTTTATTTGATTTTCCAAACTAGATACAAAGCTTCTACATTACAAATCAAAATATGCACAATCACCATTCACTCATGCTACTCACTATCTCTCTTTCTTCTTCTACCATTCTCTTCTCTCTAACTTCAATGTTGCCCCATTTGTAGGCCTCTTTTGTTGATCTAAAATGACTAATTTTTATTGTTCTTAACAGCCTCCAAGATTGGACTGTTGCCTCTTAATCTTCCACACTCTTTTCTCCCTTCATGAATTCTCTCCTTCCTCCTAATCTCTTTAATTTTATTTTTTTTTCATTTTTCTTCAATATCTAGTATGAAAAGATCCCTCTAACAAAGTGAAAATGACTGTGATTAAAGACCTTTTTGGGCTCCCAAATTATTATTTTTTTCATTTTCAAATTCAAATGCCCCAACATTTTTTATGCAATGAAAATATGAAGCATAAAGCAATAAAACCCAATGATTTAATTTCCACAAAATATATCCTATCATACCAAAATAATTTGATCAAATTGATGCTTTAGAAGTGTGCAGTTGAATGTTGAAAAGTGACTTTTGATATAATTTTTGCTCGAAAGATCCATTTTGTCTAAAAACACATAAGAGACTTCTTGAAACTAAGAGATGCTTGAAACCACCAAAACAATCCAAAATTGAAAAATTTAACTGAATTTTTTTGGGCGATGCAAGATCTCCTATGGATCCAGATGCTCCTACATCATAAAGACTTGGTTTATCAAAGCCAATATTATGATTTCACTTGGAAATGCATTAATTCTAGTTGTACTTGATTTAATTAGATACATTATCTTGGTTTTACAAGTCATTATATTTATTGTACTTCATGTCATTGCTATGATGCTTGTAATATGATTTATTGTACTGAATTGTCAAACAATATTCCTAAGGTGTAATAGTTAATGAACTATGTTTGGTTGATGTAATGAAGTACTTAATATTCCTTGTACTTGTAAACTAATTATTGAACAAATATTGTATAAAATTACATTTATTTGATAATAGATTTAGAAATATATGTGAGTTTGAGTTCTCTATTCTCTCCTTATAAAGCAATTTAAAATTAAATCATTATGGTTTTTTTTTTAAAATAGGGTTTTGATAAAGACGTGTTAAATATAATTTATATAATGAATAGTTAGTTCATTTTAGGATGCATGTGTTGGCTCCCAAAAGACTAAACTTAGAAAACTATTTTTTGGAGCCAAATAAAGTTAAGGATATTTGCATGAACATTTATAGAAGATTATGCATGTTGATTGGATATTTTTATCTCTTCTTTTTTCTATAAAAGGAGGCATCCAAGATTGTATAAGGGATAGATCTTTTAGTATTTTCTCTCAAGGAGACAATAATATAGTTAGTAGTTTTATTTTTTGCAATAGTTTAAGAAAGAACTTTGGAAGGAGAAGATCAAAATTCTAGTGTAGTAAACTCTTGTTGGAATTACTAAAGATATGTCTTCTTCAATTGTCTCTTATCTCATTGATGCTAAAGTGCTCTAAAAAAATTTGAATCTTGAAAGATCTGTGAAAGTTGAGAATATCTAATTCTTATTGAGTTATTGAAATTATTATTGCATCTACTTGTGAAATATAGTGATATGATGATTTAGGAACGACTATTGATCTTGATGAAATAAGTTGAAAAATTAAAATTTTAGATTTTTCTTGTATGTAAAGAATTGAAATCTTAGAAAAACCATCCATTTTATTTTATCTCTTGTCAACCTCACTTATTTTAGATTTTATTTTATAAATATGTTAGAATAGATTATAATATAATTCTGAAATAGAAAACCAATAAAAATCATTAAAAATAGAAAATTCATAAAAAAGAGAAATGAATCATCTTGAGAAATAACGTTTTTAAAGTTTATCAACCATCAACGTGCCCTTGAAAAAATCACCCATCACTGAACATTGAGCTACCCAACACCATTGAGACCCAACTATAGAAACCTTTGCGATAACAAATTTTAGATTTTTCATCTTTTTAGGAGAGATACAATAATTCATTTTACCCATGTTGCATTGTGTCAATTGGACCATCAACATGTTCATTTTATTCTTGTTCAAACTCAAATAAATCAAAAAATGGGATAACTAAGACCCATATTGATTTTGAATTGTTTAAGGAACGCCTTTTTAAGATCACTACAATGAGCCCTTAAGGAAGTGTGTAAAACTAATCAATTACATAATCCTTAAGTGCATTTGAAATTAAATTTTTCAACATTATATTCTCACAAATAAAATCCACATATATAGATGCGTAAGATCTTAGATAAGTACCAAGATCACCTTTGTCATCATATATTTGAAATATAGGTGGCACAAAATCCATAGGTAGTGGATATGCCACAACATTAAACATGAGAGGTGTGTGCCTAGGATTAGAAAAATTATTATTATCTCACCCACTCAGCTTTGGATCAACTTTATTTTCTATTTGATAAATATTTTGGAGTATTAAATATATGGTAGAGTATGGTAACTAAGGCATGATTGAGGCTACTATGATGTGTATAAGCACAATATATAAGAGGGATGGATGAGGCTATGGTTTGAGTTAAGGGAAGGGAACACTTGAGGTATTTAAGAGGATAAATAGTGTGGGATATGAAAATGATAGATTAGGTAAGTTGCTCATAATAGTAAGATATTGCTATATGAAAGGGGTAGAGAAAAAATACGCTTTAAAATATAGAAGAATAGTGGTAGTGATAAAATTGAAAATGGATGGTGTTTCTATGGTAGAGGTAGTGGTGGAGGTAAATTCATTAATGTTAAGAGATGAATAAAGTTTATAATAGATAGTTTGTAAATTCTATTGACTATTATTCATGATTTGCAAACACGTCATAAAATGTATATCTACTAGTTATTGAGGATTCTCCAAATTGGGAAAACTAGCAATTTGAGTAGAAAATATATTGTTTATTCACATGAGACTATGATCATAATCTTCTCCTAATTTTATCGAGCAATATGACCTCCATGAAAGATATCACTATTATTAAATTGAGTGACCACATGAGGGTTTAGGTGAGTGATTCTTTGTAATAGGTGATGAAGATCTCCGGAACACCTTAGTATAAACAATAATGTGACTAGGAAGAGGAAATAAATTAGGAAATAAAAGAGAATCATATTTGAAAAAATTGTGAAAAGTGTAAACACTAGGTCAAGATAAGGATGCATAGGGTGGGAAAAAGGATGGGCAAAGAAAAAAATCACCAAATCCTAGAAATAAAGTTGGAATAACAAAGAACAAATGACAAAAAGATATACCATGTTTGAAAATAAATAAAAATAGATATAAATATAAATCTAACAACCTAATAAGATCTAAGGTTGTGTTTAAGCTTTTTCAAGTTCACCAAAAAAAAGGGGGAAAATTTATAAGATCTTACGGATAGTCTAGACTAATCTAATATAAAATGTTGACACGTAAGCATCAATTAATCTAAACTAAATAATATTGAGTTGAAGGTATATAGATTATTGATATAAATATTCACTATTTTTAGTAAGGAAACAAGAAGGATGGATTACATAGCTCTATGATGGAGAATAAGTGCTAAATCGATAATTATCAAGAATTTGTGTGCCTCAAGATCATGAAATAACCTTGATAGATGAATGTATGGATATGAAAAACAATATTCTTCTATACTCTTTTTTAGGTCAAGTTTGACAATATAGGTCTAATTTGTAACCATAAACTTGGTGTATAGCTACAAACATGACCTTATTAATTTTTAAATTATTCCCTTTACACAATCAAAAAATTAGACTATCTAATCTCTTAATATTAAAAAGGGGCTAGTAGATTTGTTGGTTTGCACTTACAAGATCCCACTTTTTCTTAACATGTCTGAATGCCCAAATTTTCTTATGGACAAAACACAACCAATTTTTTTTTAAAAAAAAAAAACAACCACTCATGGGTTAATTTAATTAACCTTCTAATGTTAATGTTTTGACCATGCTATAACTATTGCTACCTTGGGAAGCACCTAGACCTTCTTCTAAAGACATGACCTTGATTTAATGCCACCCGTAGAATAGTTTTGAGTAAGGACCCAAATGGATATAAGTATTGGACATAAAATTCCCATTGAATGCAATTATCAAGGATATGCTCAAGTATATATATTACGAGCTACAATATTAAATCTATTATAGATAGAGATGATTACCTCGATATTATCATAGGTTCATATTCATGCTAACATTAATACTAATGCCTAAACCAAATTAAGGTTAGACTAGAGTGGGTAATATTGAAAACATTTATCCAAATAATATATTCATCTTATTATAACTAATATGTTAATATTACTATTAAGGTCCAAATCAATGATTCCTTTAGAACCTTATATTTTTATTAATGTTATTATTTAAGGACATTATTATTAATAGTCCATAGAGATACCATGGATCTTAATTATTGTATTAATATAAATAGAACATTAATATTAGTATCCTTATAGTTTTAAATCTGTACTTACATTATTGACAATATTGCGCTTAAATTTCATTGATACTCTAGATAGAGAGAGATATGAAAATTATTTTCAAGATTTAAGAAATTGCTCACTAACAACATCCTTGCATGAGCAATACTATATCTACCTGTTGTAACCATTGACAAAATTATTATTGATGTTCAATTTTAAGACTATATCAATATCAAAACTCTCTTATCCCCAAACAATAATAGTTTAACATTTAAATATAAATAAATGAATAAATATTTATATAAATATAAATACTTCATTATGATTATTCTTATGATTAAATAAATACATATATAATATAGATTTCCTATTATATTCATTTGTTTATTTTATTCTTTTAAAAAACAAAATTGAACTTCACTTTTTATCTCATAGATATAAAATTTAAATAAGGAAATCTTAATCTACACTCCTTAACTAGAAAAAAAAAGAAAAGCACATTTATAAGGAGAAAAAAAAAGCTAAAACATGCGATCTATGTAAATAAAGAGAGTTAAGTCTCTCTTCTTTTAGGATTTATTTATTTATACGTATATCTTTAGAACTGAACTTTTTAACCACAGTTCGCATGGGAGTGTGGGTATAGAAAACATTATAAGGAAGACGCCAATTTACGAATGGTAAACAAATTTGACGTAGAAAATATATTGTTTATTCACATGAGACTATGATCATAATCTTCTCCTAATTTTATCGAGCAATATGACCTCCATGAAAGATATCACTATTATTAAATTGAGTGACCACATGAGGGTTTAGGTGAGTGATTCTTTGTAATAGGTGATGAAGATCTCCGGAACACCTTAGTATAAACAATAATGTGACTAGGAAGAGGAAATAAATTAGGAAATAAAAGAGAATCATATTTGAAAAAATTGTGAAAAGTGTAAACACTAGGTCAAGATAAGGATGCATAGGGTGGGAAAAAGGATGGGCAAAGAAAAAAATCACCAAATCCTAGAAATAAAGTTGGAATAACAAAGAACAAATGACAAAAAGATATACCATGTTTGAAAATAAATAAAAATAGATATAAATATAAATCTAACAACCTAATAAGATCTAAGGTTGTGTTTAAGCTTTTTCAAGTTCACCAAAAAAAAGGGGGAAAATTTATAAGATCTTACGGATAGTCTAGACTAATCTAATATAAAATGTTGACACGTAAGCATCAATTAATCTAAACTAAATAATATTGAGTTGAAGGTATATAGATTATTGATATAAATATTCACTATTTTTAGTAAGGAAACAAGAAGGATGGATTACATAGCTCTATGATGGAGAATAAGTGCTAAATCGATAATTATCAAGAATTTGTGTGCCTCAAGATCATGAAATAACCTTGATAGATGAATGTATGGATATGAAAAACAATATTCTTCTATACTCTTTTTTAGGTCAAGTTTGACAATATAGGTCTAATTTGTAACCATAAACTTGGTGTATAGCTACAAACATGACCTTATTAATTTTTAAATTATTCCCTTTACACAATCAAAAAATTAGACTATCTAATCTCTTAATATTAAAAAGGGGCTAGTAGATTTGTTGGTTTGCACTTACAAGATCCCACTTTTTCTTAACATGTCAACCTATGTAAGGATGATAAATCAATGACTTTGAAAAAATAATTGAAGACAATAGATAAGTACCTAGAAATTAGATTTATTCTTTCTTTTAAGAACTAAATCAAATGTGTCACCATTAGTTTTATCTTCAAATTCTCTAGAATAAGAAATCTCATAATTCGATGATGATGAATTGAATATATTTTATACAAGCACAAGATAATAAATCATGTAAATGTGCACATAGTTAACTCTAGGTGGAAAATAAAATGGGAGCCAATCAACCAAAGTTTGAATTTATACGAGTGAAGTCCATACTTTTAGAAATGACTCCATAACTACAAATTTAACTTGTGATCAAACAAGTTAAATGAATAATTACAAATAGAAGCAATCTAGTATTTTTTGCATGGATAAACATGGATAACATATTGTATAAGAGGGAATCATGGATCAAGATTAGTATCAATGAAATCAATCAAATAAAATCAAAACAAGAGGATAAAACCCAACCTAATCATGAAATGTAATTGTCATAGCCATGAATTCAACAAATACGGTTAGCATATAATAAAATGGAGACATAAATGAATTCAAACTACACAATATTACCATCCCATGTTGGAGTGTATTTGTGTTGATCTTGATATGTCAGATCGCTCTTCAACACAAAGCTTCCATGGTTTGTAAAAGCTTTATAATGATGATTATGATGACCTAGAATACAAGGGTGTTTGCTCAATTTTCTCAAGAATCACATTGACATGACCTTTCTACAAATTCTTCAAATTAATTATGAGAGGGATGAGGGTTGTTTTATAGATTTGCTTATTTTAGATGAATGATTTGCATGCAAAGATGAAAGATCAGGATCGATGTTCAAGGTTCGTTGAGAGGAAATAGATTGATTAATTAACTAACCTGATTAATCCAATTAAGGGAATTGATTGGATAATCAATGGGATTGGAGTAATTGGTGGAATTAGCAAATTAGATTGAGTGATCAGTGGACATGATTTGTTCAGTCAAAATGTGTGAGGATGATTAATTAATTAAATAATTAACTAATCTTGAGAGGAACGCACAAGATATATTTGATTTAATAAATAAAAGTTTATTTATTAATAGATCATGTTGAGTAAATTTTGGGAAATTAAATAATTGATTTAATTATTTAATTTGGAAGAGGGAAAGTAGATTAATTAAATAGTTAATAAATATTTAATTAAATTAGAAGAATAAGTAATATTAGAGACATGATTAAATAATTAATGTTTATTTAATTAATCAAGAGGAATAAGGTTAAATTAGTGATGACATAGTGAAATAATTAAATAATTTAAGATTATTTAATTAATAGAGGAAAATAGGGTTCATTGATGCAAATGTTGTTAAATGCAATAATGATAATGAAAATGATGTGGATAATGGAAAAATGTCATTCAGGATGTGTGATATGCGTTAAGCCATTTTTACATGTCTAGACATATAGTAGACAAGCCAGATGTATGATATCATATGTACTGGTAAAAGTACAAACTTGTGTCACACTTTTATAAAGGAATCGACTAACACAAAAAAATTCTCAACTTTGACTGCATAAAAGTGGTCTTTATGTTATAAATTTCAAAATTACGTCAAGAGACATGTCTATAATGGCAACACAAATCTTTGTAAATAAAACCCTTTTTCAATAATTTTGACATCCTTGTTGGCTATCATGGTGGCGGTTATGAGCAAGAAGAAGCTAAAAAGTTCATCGTTGGTGGTAGTGGAATACTCTTTTCTACTGTAATAGCAGATCAGACATTTCATCCCTTGATTTTCAAAGTGGCAGAGCATGTTTGTTATGGAGTTGCCATGGAAGCAATGAATAATGTGTCCAACCATCTCTACCTTTCGTAGAATAGTGCAAGTTTGAATGGGGGCAAAGATCTTCCCTTTCCAGCTTCTATTGCTAAACTATCAGGGTTTCGAGCATTTTATGTTGTTTTATCATCCCTTATGTGGTTTACTTGCTTTATCAGAATTTTGTTCAGTGTCTTGTGAGTAACTCTTAGGATCAATCTACTTTCCAGTTTCTTCCATATAATTTTCTCACCTTACAATTGTCAACATATATTTTTCTTATGTGGTAGGGGGAGTAGGAAGGGTGTTTGTGAGAGGTGGTGAATGGAGGATTGGTGGAGGGATGCCATTTTGCTTCATTCCAGTCTATGATGTGACCATTTGGCTTCTTTCCAAGTACAAAATGTTGCATTGCTTAGCTTGCTTTAAAAGCACATATATATTTTGAAGAGGCTAGGATTCATATGATTATTACTTTTTCAAAAAGTAGTTCTTTTGGAATTACATGTATGGCATGCTGATCATTTCCCGTACTCAATATGACATGCAAAATGTATTTGATATGGGTCACTTTGTCTGTTTGTATTCACTTTGATTCTTTCCACTTTTAGGTTTTTGTCAGAGATTTTTTCTCAAGCACTTTGGCATTCTTGATGAATGGTGAGCCTAAAAGGTGAGCTTGAAATAGTCAAGAACTTCCTTTTGAAGACTCCATCTACAAGCATGGGAGAAACACAGATTATTTTACTCTTGGAGGAGTTATGCCTGTCATTTTTAAAGTACTTCATGATCCTGTTCTTAATATTGTCTCATCATCAGAGCAATATCATATTCAATTATATTTTAGCATAGACTAAATCCATATTTAGAACCATCTTCTCCATCCCAATCCATAGCAGATTCAATGGCTTTTGTAACTCAAGTGAATGTCGATGGTGTCAAATATGAGAGGACGAAGCCCAGTCAATTATGAACCCTCCACTTCCATCTTTTTGTATAGAAAGAATTCCCTATGAAATATAGACCAATCTTGTTCCCTATTGTGTACCCTAACAGGATTGTAATGATTGCATTACCCGCATGTATGAATTTTATAGATGTCTATCTTCATCAGTATTGAAAGCTAATTCAAGATTAAATCAGATCGGGCTGGTCTAAATGAGTCAAGAATGCTTTTATTTTTTATGTATTCAATGAACAATATTCTCTTACATGAAGCATAAATATAATATTATGTACACACAATTAAGGACAACAAAGTCATGGAGAAATAGGTATGATGAATATAACCCCTTTTTTTAATTGATGGAGACATTGGTATTCAAACAAATAGATTCATTTTAATACTATTATCAGTTCATTGAAAAAAATTAAATATTTAAATTATAAATATATAATGCAATTAAGTATAAAATAGAAAATTTAAATTTAAATTAAGTTTAAAAGAGATATCTATTAGACATAAAAAGAAGTTTCTAAAATTTAAAAACTTAAGTATGAAATAACTTTTCTCAAAAGAAGTTTCTAAAATTAGAAACTTAGAAACTTGTTTTTGAGAAAAGTTCTTTTAGTTTTTAAATTTTAGAAACTTTAATTTTTAAATTAATGTATTTTAAACTAAAAAATAGAAACCTAAATAAAAATAATATCCTAAATTTACTATACCATATAAAAAACATATTCAATATTTTAAAAAATTGAAAGCATTGCAAAAAGAAAAAATCATCCATATTGTATTTTTTAAAAATAATATATATCTCTAGAGAAATATTTTAAATTTAAGACTTTATTAAAGAAATTATTTTACAAAAATACAGCAGATACAATCTAATATAAAAGCTTTCCATAATAAGTGCACATCTAAAATAAATTTAAAATTATAAAATTAAATACAAAGAAAATATAATAAATTTATTATTACATATAAAAATAAGTTTTTAAATTAATATATTAAAACTACCATCCTTATATTTACTAAATTAATGCATACTAAATTTTATCATAAAATTAGGGTTATGGTTCACTTGGAATTCTAAGATAAATCTTGGAGTTAGGGTTAGGGTGATTGGAGTTAGATCAGGGCTACAATTAAGGTTTAATGTTAAATAAAAGATAGGGTTAGGTTTTGGGTTATGGATGAATTAGGATTAAGATTAAAGTAGGGATAGGGTTAGGATTAGGGATCAGTTAGGATTAAGATTAAATTAGGGATAGGATTGGGATTAGGGTTCAAAAGGGTTCAATTCTAGGGTTAAGGTTATGTTAGGGTTAGGGATCAATTAGGGTTGCAGTTAACATTAGGGTTGTATGATATAGCTTGGGGTAAAGGTTATGGTTAGAGTTAGGGTAAGTGTTCACTTAGGGTGGTTAGGGTTCAACTATAGCTATTTTAATCAAGGTTATAATTAGTGTTAGGATTCAATTATGGTTGGGGTTAGTGTTCAATCAAGGTTAGAGTTAGGTTTAAGGTTAGGTTATGCTAAGGGTTAGGTTAAAGTTATTTTAATTAGGGTTATAGTTAGGGTTCACCTATGGTTAGTGTTTTGATTAGAGTTCAATTAAGGTTATGGTTAGTGTTAGGGTTAGGTTTAGGGTTGAAATAGAATTATGATTTAATTAGGATTCAAGGTTATGATTAAGGTTTGATTAGTCTTATGATTAAAATTAGTGTTTAATTACGGTTAAGGTTAAGATTATAATTAGAATTTTAAATTAGGGTTCAAGTAGGGTTAGGGTTAAGTTTAAATTTAGGTTAGGGTTAGATTTCAATTAGGGTCAATTAAGATTAGGGTTAGGGGCCCAATTTGAGTTAGGGTTCGAGGATAAAGCTTGGTGTTAGGATCAAGGTTAGGGTTATGGTTAAATTAGGGCTAGCTTTTAGGTTATGTTAGGGTTATGGTTCTTGATTAGGGTTTAATTATGGTTAGGATTAGGTTAGGGTTAACATTAGGGTTATTTGATATAACTTGGGTTAAAGATTTTGGTTAGAGTTAGTACTCAACTAGGGTTAGAAACAAATAGGGTTTGGGTTAGAGTTGGGGTTCAATTAGGGCTAGAGTTTAATTAATCTTAGGGTTCAATTAGGGATAGGGTTATGTAGGGTTAGAGTTCATGATTAGAGGTTAATTATGGTTAGGGTTAAGTTAAGTTTCAATTAGGGTTAGGGTTAACATTAGGGTTATATGATATAGATTGGGGTAAAGGTTATGGTTAGGATTGGGGTTAGGGTTAGGACTCGACTAGGGTTATGAACAAATAGAGTCTGAGTTGGGGTTGGGGTTCAATCAGGGTTGGAGTTTAATTAGGGTTAGGGTTAAGGTGAGGGTTATGATTTAATCAAGTTTAAAGTTTAATTAGGGTTATGATTTAATTAGGGTTAGGTTTAGTGTTTAATTAGCATTAGGGTTATGGTTTAATGATAAAGTTTGATATCAAGTTCAATTAGGGTTAGGATTAAGGTAAGGTTAGGATTAGGATTCAATTAAGGCTAGGGTTTAGGTTCTAAGATAAACTCTGGGGTCAATGTTAGGGTCATGGTTTGCATTAGGGTTAGGGTTCAATTATGATAAAGGTTAGAATTTAATTAGGGATATGGTTGTAGGATAAAGCTTGGAGTCAAGATTAGGATAAGAGTTGGGAAATGGGTTAGAGTTTAATTAGGGTTCAAATAAGGTTAGGTAAGGGTTCAATTAAGGTTAGGATTATAGTTAGCTTAGGGTTGGGGTTTAGTTAGGGTTTAATTAGGTTTGGGGCTCAATTAGGGTTATGATTAAGATTCTAGGACAATGCTTTGAGTCAAGGTTAGGATTAGGGTTGGGATTCAATTAGGGTTAGGTTTTAATTAGGATAAGGGTTAGAATTCAAATAGGGTTTGGTTTAGGATTTAATTAGGGCTTAACTTGAACTAGGGTTAGGGTTCAAATAGGTTTAGGGTTGCCACATAAAAGTGCATAGGAACCTCGAGAAGGATATCCAAATTATAAACCTAATTCTATCTCTAATGATGGAACCCTAAGCATAACCATGATCATCATTATCTCTTACCTTAACAATAACCCTAATCTTAATTTTATATCTTACCCAAGACTAATTATAATTCTACTGGTAACCTTAAACATAATTGTAATCGTAACCCAAATCCTAAAACCAATTATATATGTAAACCTAACCCTAACCCTAATCCCAATAATTAAATTAATCCCAACCTTAACCTTGACCTTAACCTTATCAATGATCTTAATTATTTATTTAATCCTAACCCTAACCCTAATTGTGATGATAGCCTCACCTTGAATTCTTATTTTGTTTAATTGTAACCCTAATATACAACCCTAAACCTAACCCCGATTTATAAAACTAATACAAATTCTATCTCTAACTATAACAATAACCCTAAGTGTACCCTTGATCCTAATTTTATCTCTAATTGTAACCCTAACCCTAACCTTATCCTTGATTTTAACCCCAACCCTAATCTCTAACTCTAAATTTAACCCTAATCCTTACCCTTGCCCTATTTATAGACCTAACCCTACCCCTCATTTGTAATGCTAAACCTAACCGTAACGGTCATCCCAATACTAATGCAAACCCTAACCCTAATCTCTCACCCTAACCCTAACCACACTACCAACATTTACCCAAACTTAACCCTACTATTATTAACACTTATCCAACCATAATCCCAAATTTAACTATAATATATATAAAAATTCCAAGAAATATCCTTCTTCAAGCATCTATTGAACTTTTATGTGAGTAATTGATAAAAATAGACGCCTCGAGAAGGAAATCTCTTGGTGTTTTTATATATATTATTTATAAATTAATATATATATATGCTAGTGATGTACTCTAATGAAATGTAGAACTCTTCATGAAATTTATTCCTATAATTTTTTAATTTTTTACAAAAATATTTTGATATTTTTTATAAATTTAAGAGAAGATTTTGAAGGAAAAAGTGAAATTGAGTTGACATCAAGAAAAAATAGAAAACAATTTTATTTTCTCCTTTTTTTTTCCAAATAGATAATTTCAATATCTAGTGCATGGAGAAAATTTTAAAAATGATGTATATTTTCCTTGTATTAACGTGTTAAATTCAAACGTACTAGAATTTGATAGTTTTCATTTGATGTCAAATATTGTCTAATTTTTTTATCATTTAAAAAAAAAAATGCCCTTTTGGAGAGGATTCTCTGCTGCACTATATATTTTTCATTTTTTAAAAATATGTTTAAATAGTATTTTTTTAAATCTCTAATCAACCTCATTTTTTTTTATTTTAACAACCTACTTGCATTATTTAAAAACAACATATTAAAACTAATGGAAATATAATTTTTTATATATATATTTAGATTCTTGACTTTGAGCTCTACAAAAGGATACTTTTATTGTTTTAAAAAAAATCATTTTGATTCAAGAAATATCATGTTCAAGTGGAAGTTTTCAAAAGTTTATGAAAAAAGATAAAGTGGCTGACAACAAGGATGTTGTTGGGAATAGGATGCCATTTACTTGCAATCCTAGACATATTTCATGTATCTCCTAAGTCCTTGGAAAGTGTTCCCCAACACTAGGATTAGAAAGAGATTAAATTTGAATGAAATGAACATGTAAATTGACATTTGTAGTTAATTCTAAATGATAGGAACATGTGGGGACACCCAAGAAGAGCTCCTACAAAGTAGGAGCACATTGGGCACCCACATGGAAGGTGGAACCCACCTTGAGTCAAGTTAACTGTTTAGAGAAAGATAATACTTCAATAATGCATGCAAAGATCCTAGAAGTTAGGGATTGATGTTTACATGCATAAAGTTTAGTTTAGTTTAGTTCAGTTTAGTATCAGTTTAGTTCAGTTCAATTATGGTTCAGTTATCTTTAGTTGCATGTAGTTAGTTTTTGTTGAATATTAGTTTACTTCAGTTGACTTGGAATGCCTGACTAATGACTTGAGTTGCATGACAAAAATAATAGGCGATACATTTAGTTAAGTGGGGATGATCAATCATGCATCTTGTTTGCATGAATTGATGGAGAGATATGTTTTAGTTAACAAAGATTGACTTGGACCCACCTTGGGTGCCCAAGTTGGCATCTTGGAGTTAATACTTTTGCATGAGAAGATATTTTATAAGGCTTAGTTAAGTGGGCCCATTCTTGGGTGCCAACTTTGAGGAGGAGCTTACAAGATATCTTCGTAATCTACGTTCAGTTATGACTTTAGTTTGGGATGCCCAAATTGATGAAGGACTTGGTTTGACATTGGTTTTCATGGGAGAACTCTACTTGCAAAGAATAGGCGTAAGTTTTGTGAGATAAGCTTTGTGCTTTGTAATTGTAAACTTTTTGGAGTTTACGAGGCTCATTATTGCATATTAATTGCAACAAGTTGAAGAGATTTTTATTAGATTTTATTGCAAGTTGTGAAGAATAATTGTTGAAGGAAAAAGAAGCATCTCAAGCAAGGATTGATAAAGAATTATTGTAATCTTATTATGAGATTAAATAATACAAGCACTATTGATTGTTGGTGGAGTTTTTTCCCGAAAGGGTTTCTCCATGGTACAAGTTGTGTCACTTCTATCTTTTGGTTTTATTCTTCTACAATCTTCTTTCTACTTCTACAAATGGTTAAATGGATCTAAACAAATAATCATCCACAAAGAATTTGTAACAAAGAACACTCAATTAGATCTACAACATAATAGTTTTACAAGTTCTAAAGCTACATAATTACCTCCATTTTCAACATTTGGTATTAGAGCTAATGGTTGGGGTAGAGTTTGGGATGCCTTTCTCTTAAAATCTTGAAGGTTTTTTGGCTATAGTGGGAGATTTTACTATTGTGTTATTGCTGATTTTGGAAAATAATTTTGTTACAATGAGTTTTAATTCTCATTTAGGTATTGAAAGTGTAGACATCTAAATTTAATCACTTCCATACGATTAAATTTACCCCTTTTCGTCTACCATATTAAAATATTAATTTATTAAATTAATATTACACCTTTTGTCTCATATCGGTAAAGTATTTAATTTAATAATTAATACTTTATCTTTCAATTCCTCTCTAAATTAAATAAATACACAATTTATTTAATTTAGTCATTTTTACCCTTTTGATTTAAAATCAATTTAAAATTCCTCACTTTCTCTCTCCTTGTCACATCCTCCATAACCTTGCTCTAATCTGAATTAATTTAATTAATTCATGATTATGATGTGCATCCTCTTAATCAGAGATTAATGTCACATCCTCCTACATTTGCCACTTGCCTCTAATCTTCCATTAATTAGCCTAATCCAATATTTGCACAACCTTAACCAAGGTCATTAGCTAGATTTAGCACCACTTTTTAGCCAACCTTTGCATTTACCTTCTTTTGGCATTGACCCCCTTTCCCATGTGAATTTTTAATTCACATTTATTTATCCTAGATTCCCCTCCTTTATATGTGAATTTTTAATTCACATTCCATCCTTCCAAGGCTTCTAGAACCTTGGACTTGTCACAATCTCCACATGTGACCAAGTCCCACCTTTTTGGAGCCCACCTTTTATCCTCTAGATCCTCCTAGGAATGTGAATTTTTAATTCACATTTATATCTCCCAACCACCTTTCCTTTTCCCATGTAGATTTTTGAGGAATTCCAAAATTCCTCAAATGTCCCTTTCACTCCCACTTGGGGACAAGGAATCCCTTTTTGAGGAAATCTCCTCACTCCCCAAGGTGCTTGTCCTTCCTCCACCTCATGTACCTTTTGACACCTCACTTACACCTCATCTTCTCTTGGCCACTTCACCATCCACATGTCAAGATGAGAGGGCTTGTGGGTTCTCAACCCACCATAGCCCTTCATCTTGGCCTTGTGGATGCATCTTGACCGTTGAATTCTCTAGAGAATTCAAATTCTCCTATAAATACCCCCTCCTCAAGGGCATTTTGGAACACTTTTGATTTTCATAACTACATGCTGCCAATTTGCATTCTCAAACACTTAGCCATTTGATAACTACATGCTGCCAATTTGCATTCTCAATCATTTACCATCATCTAGCTATCCATTTTAATCACTTTGCACATTCAATCTTGCATTTAGTCACTCAAGAAATCATCTAAGGAGCACACAAAATCATCCCAAGCAAGGGCCAATCAAGGAGACATCAACAACAAGGAAGGTGAAATCATTTGTATCTTGTTTTGTCCATTTTCCTTCTTGTTTTATCACTCTTTGGCTAATCTTGAGGTGTCCTCGTCTTTATCATTCACATTTAAAGTTATTTTGCGTTAGAGTAGGATAAAATTCTTAGGATCCGAGAAAGATTCAATGGATCTAATTATGAGATGTGGAAACTAAAAATGGAGGATCTCCTTAAAGAGAGAGATCAGTTGTTAGTTGTTGGTAATGAGAAAAAGTCACCTACAACAATGTCAGATGAGGATTGAGCTAAGCTTGATAAGAAGGAAAGAGGGACCATAAGATTATGTCTTGTTAATTTTTTTCTCTTGAATGTTTTAGAAGAAACTACTACATATAAGTTGTGGAAGAGAATAGGTGATATTTATCAAACTAAAAGTTTTACTAATAAGTTGTCTCTAAAAAGACAGTTGTATTCTTTAAAGATGAAAGATGGTGACTCTATTGCAAATAATTTGAATGCTTTTAATTTGATTTTAAGTTAGTTAGCATTTGTAGATGTAAAGCTAGAAGATGAAGATAAATGCATTTTGTTACTTTGTTCTTTACCAAAATCTTGGGAAAATCTAATTATTGCTATTAGTGGTAGTGGTGCAAATTTGAAGATGGACAATATAATTCCTACTCTCTATCGATGAGATGAGGAGGAAGTCTAAAATGGAAATCCAAGATGCATTGTTTGTAAAAGGTAGGCTTGAGAAAAAGGAACCTAAGGGGGACAAGGAAGGGAAGGGTAAGTCTAAAGGACTGAGTAAGGTAAAGTGTTGAAACTGTGGGAAACCAGGACATGTGAAGAAGGATTATAAGAACAAGAAATAGAGTTTTGATTCTTCTACAGATGAATCCTTGGATGATGGTAGTCATGCATTGATAATTTCATTTAAAAATGTTAGTGATGACTCTTTGCTTGATGTTAAAGAGTGATCTTCATGAAGAGGATGGTAGTCATGATGCCATGTGTAGCTTGTACCACAGTTCAATGGGAGTTGTTGGCAGCGATGTGGATGCATCATTGGTAAGGTTATCTTCATGTGATTGGGGATATATTTTTTCTTGCTTTAGAGTGTTTGTTATTATTTCATGGTTTACTCTTGATACACATTTAGAGATTGGCATGGTACTTATTCTCTTGAGACTAGGATGTTTATGTATGTTATGATGCATGTGATCTCCTTGGAGGAGATGGTTAGACCATTTTGTCATGTTTATGTTCCTGATTCATGATTGGAGCTTTGACATTGATCTTGTGTAGTTTTCTTATGTATTGGGTACATTAATCATTTGCTTGATTACTTCATGATAGTGCCATGTTGCATTTGGAGTTTGGAATGGATTGGTTGGTTACAAGTCCTCATGGATATTTAGAGAAATGGGTGAGGCTTGAGTTCTCTTATGGCAAGGGATATATGTTGGAATGGTTACTTGTAAGAAAAGATTTTCCAATAGCAAAGACTGAGAATCCTACTCCTTGGTTGTGTTGCAAGTATGAGCTAGTCTAGTGATGTTGTCATTAATGTTGTCATTGATGTCAACATAGTTCAGTATGTTATAGATTGTAAATGTATAACTGAGATGTTGCTGAGATGTTGTGAGTACATGGAGCTATATTTATGTCATTGCAGATGTGATGTGTTGATGAGTTTCTAAGTGCTTTTGAGAAAATTAATAAAGAAGAGAAGTCAGAGTGATGAATGTGTTTAGAATGTGCTTTGGTATGTGCTCTATGCTTCTCCTATGTTGATCCTATGCTTGTGTAGATTTGAAGATTTGATAATGGTGATCTTGTGGTGATATATCCTAAGTTTTAGCTTTTGGTGAGATGGTACATGAAAGTTATGTTCACCAATGTGTGAATTGTTTTGGTAGAGTTGATCTTTTATGGACAAAGAGAAATTTTTATGCTCCACAGTCCTTCGTTGTTTTGTTTCAGATCTTATGGATATGGGATACGTCTTGATATGGTGTTCTCTAGGTTTTGGAAAAGAACATTGAAGTTTGGTGATTCAAAAGTTATGTTTCAGTGGTTCGATATGGGTTTGTACAATTTAGATGAACTAGTGAAAGGTGTTCAGAGTTTGAAGCATATTGCATTTGATGCAAATGTATCTGAAGAAATTTGAGAAGTATTCTCATGCATAATGAAGCATGTTGTGGATTTTGTGTGTCATATTCTTGTTGGGAAGTGTGTACATCAATGTTCATTTGTTTTTCCATTAGGTTTGGCCAACCCAATGTTTACACTTCATTTGAAGAATAAAATTTAATTAAGGAAACGTGTGGTTGATTCGAGATATTATTTTTGAGCTTGAAAAATGTTTTTATTGGTCCACTCTCATTCCTTTTCACCGTGGGAATGTTGAGTTGCTAACCTAATTTGAATTTATGAAATGAGGTATTTTTGGTCAACCTTGGAGAAAGTTTCTAAGGTTGAGGATGGTATAAAAGCAAGTTGAATTGTGAGGAGTTGTATGATAGTGCGATGCAAAGTGATGAAAGTGAGCCACAAATCATAAGAGTAGAAGTGTGTGTGTGTGTGTGTGTGAGTTGAGACAACAGTACTTCATTGTGTTGGATACCTGAAGGCAGTGAGCTATAGGTTTTTGCAATCCTTATTCAAAGCTACAGATGTGTGTTAATTGCTATCATGGATCTTTTGTTCTCTTTTCTATTTGTAGGCAGTGAGCCTCCCTGTTGGATAGTGAGTCCTTTCTATAGGAAGTGAGCCTTTGTACTTGGGCAGTGAGTCCTCTTCTAGGCAGTGAGGCTCTGTATTCAATTTTATAATATCTTTATATTGTGAGTTAATCCTCACCGTGGATTTTCCCTTATTAGGTTTTCCACGTAAAAATATAGTGTTTATTGTGTTGATTTAATTTATGTTATATGTGTTTCATGCTCTTACTTAATAACAAAATAGTGTGGTTGTAAGAATTGGTAAGTGTTGAAGTCTTCAGTTTGAATTATGTGACAACTAATTCAAACCCCCCCTCTCAGTTATCATGTGACTATTTAACAATTGGTATCAGAGCATTGGTTCCTTGGTGTAGAGCTTAACCACTTAAGGAAGATTTGATGGTGCATAAGTTGGAAATCCCTATGTTCGATGGAACTGACTACGATGATTGGAAGGGATAAATGAAAGGATATATTATCTCTCTTGGTTTCAAGACCTGGAAGGTTGTTGAGACAAAGTATACATCCCCGTCTAGTGGTCTTACTATTGTAGATGGGATTTTTTCTTATGAAGAAAATGAGAAGGAAAAGTATGCTATTTGTAGTGGCTTATCTAAAAATGAGCGAGCTAAGGTTCTTTTTTTGGATATTGCATATGAAGTCTAGAATAAGTTGGAAGACATGTATGAAGGAAATGAAAGAGTGAAATTGAAAAAGAACCTGGAGGTAAAGCACACATTTGTAAATTTGAAAATGGAAGAAGGTGAAGAATTTACAAGCTTCTTTCAGAGGGTTGAATTGATTGCAAATGAAGTTAGAAATCAAGGAGAAAACTATCAAATGAAGATATAATTAAGAAGATCCTGATCACCCTACTGGATTACTACAATGATAAGATCTCAGTTATTGAAGAAATGTATGATCCTAAGAAGTACACTTTAGAATAGTTGTTCGACACCTTGCAAGAATTTGAGATGAGAAAGCTTCGGAAAGAAGATAAGATAGAAGGAAAGATAGAAATGACATTTAAGGCAATGAAGATTGAAGACAAATTTGATAGTGATGGTGATGATGAGTTGGAAGAAAACTTCACTAGGAGGTTGAAGAAAGGCACTAGAAAGTATAAAGGTATGTTTCCCTTTAAATGTTTCAGTTGTGGTAATATTGGTCATTGTGCTTCAAGATGTCTAAATAGAGTTGTACATAAGAAGAACAAGGATTATAAGAATAAGGATAGAGAAGATAAGAAATATAAGAAGTTGTACTATGTTAAAGAAGAAGCAGGAATTTCTTATGATGAATCTGAGAATGAGGTTGATGATAGTGAATGCTTATTATTAGCTTTGGAAAGTAAATCTATATCCACTAACCCTAGAAAATGTGTAAGAAAGAAGGCTTCAGAGAATAAGAGGAATAGGATGGAAGGTACTTTTGTTACCGCTTTTCATGCAAGACAAAATGAAGACTATTGGGTAATTGATAGTGGATGTTCTAATCACATGACCAAAGATAAGAGTAAGTTCACTAAACTTGAAAAATATGATGGGGTTTAGTTATGTTTGGTGATGATTCAGGAGCTAAGATTTGTGGGAAAGGTTCAATTAGTTTTGATGGAGTGCACAATACTGATTATGTATATGATGTGAAGGGTTTGAGGCATAACCTTCTAAGTGTTGGTCAGATGTGTAGCAATGGTTTTAAACTTGTGTTTTAGAATAATACTTGTGAAATCATAAAAGGATCTAGAAATGGAGATATGGTTGTTGTTGGAAGAAGAACTCATGGAAACATCTATCAGCTTAAGGGAGTTGATGGTCAATGCTTTGTATCTCAAATCAATGAAAGTTGGTTATGGCACTAGAGAAGGGGACATGTAAATTTTGATAACCTGGTCAAAATTAGTTCAAAGGAGATTGTTTGAGGGTTGCCAAGAATCACAAGACCTGCTAATGATATTTGTAGAAGTTGTCAATTTGGGAAACAAACAAGATGCAACTTTAAGGGAAAAGAGCATTCTACTACCAGAATGTTGGAGTTAGTTCATACTGATCTCTATGGTCCAACTAGAAATGGAAGCCTTAATGGTGATAGGTATTTCATGCTGCTTATTGATGACTATATTGGAATGACATGGGTTGCTTTTCTTAGAGAAAAGACTTAGGCTCTAGATAGGTTTAAGGTATTCAAAGAAAGAGTGGAAGATGAAGTAAATTTGAAAATCAAGTGTTTGAGATTTGATAGAGGTGGAGAATTCACTTCTAGTGAATTTAATGCATTATGTGAACAACATGGCATAAAAGATGGTTTTTTGCCCCAAGAACCCCTCAACAGAATGGAGTAGTGGAAAGGAAAAACAAGACAGAATAGGAAGCTGCTAGAACCATGATGAAAGAATCAAATGTACTGGATGTGTATTGGAGAGAGGCGATAAACACTGTTGTTTATGTTCTTAATAGAGTTCATATCAGATACAACAACACAAATACTCCTTCTGAGTTATGGATTCGTAAGTCTCCTACTATGAAGTATTTCAAGGTATTCGAAAGTAGATGTTATATTAAAAGAGATGATGAAAATCTTGGAAATTTTGATGCTAGATGTGATGAAGGAATCTTTCTTGGATACTCTACTACTAGCAAAGCATACAAATGATTTAATAAAATATTGAGAAATATTGTTGAAAGTGCTAATGTGAAATTTGATGAAGACATACACAAACCTATTGAGGTAAGTGAAGTTGAACCTGATGATCCTATTTTTGGACATGTACTTGAGGAGAATAAGGAGAAGGAAGAAGAAGAGAATGAGCTAGAACTTGTTGTTAAGACTCCTAAGTATGTATAGAAGAATCATCTGAAGGAACATATAATTGGAAACAAGAGTGAAGGCATGAAAACAAGAAGCAGAGTTGTAGCCAAGGTAAATTTGTTTCTACTTTCTAAAATTGAACCTAAATCTATAAGTGAAGCATGTGAAGACGAAAGCTAGATGAGAGCTATGAAAGAAGAGTTGTAGTAGATAGAAAATAATTAGACATGGGAAGTAGTCCCTAGGTTTGTGAATAAAAATGTGATTGGCTTGAAATGGGTGTTTCAAAATAAGCTAAGTGAAAGTGGAGAAGTTGTAAGGAATAAGGCAAGACTTGTATGCAAGGGATATTCACAAGTTGAAGGTATAGATTTTGAAGAGACATTTGCCCCTGTGGCTAGAATGGAAGCTATTATGATGTTTTTGGCATTTTCTACCCACAAGGACTTCAAAGTGTATCAAATGGATGTTAAGTCAACATTTATGAATGGTGAATTGGAGGCATAAGTGTACATGGAACAACCTGAAGAGTTTTAGTTATATGACAAACTAGACATGGTTTATAAGTTGAAGAAGGCATTGTATGAACTAAAGCAAGCTCCTAGAGCTTGGTATGCAAGATTGGACAGATACCTGACAAAGCAAGGATTTGACAAAGGCTCTGCTGAGAACAATCTTTACTTCAAAGTGTAAGGTAACAAAATGTTGATAGTAGTTGTATATGTTGATGATATATTTTTGGTGGAAATGACGGCATGTGTAAAAATTTTGTTGAAGAGATGTAGAAATAATTTGAGATGTCTATGATTAGTGAATTGAATTTCTTCCTTTGTCTACAAGTGAATCAAACTGATAAAGGGATATTCATTTCTCTAACTATTAAAGTACATAAAAGAGTTGTTGAAGAAGTTTAGGATGGATGATTCCAAACTGGTTTGTACTCCTATGGTAATCAAATGTAAACTGAGCAAAGATGGTGAATCTACTAAGACTGATCAGAGCAAATACAAATCTATGATTGATAGACTGCTATATCTTACCACTATTAGACTGGATATTATGCATGTAGTATGTTTAGTTGCCAGATTCCAAGCATATCATAAAGAAGATCATGTTATAGCTATAAAGAGGATATTTACATATCTTAAAGGTACATCAGATTATGGATTACGGTATCCTAAAAGTGATGATTTGACCCTGAGTGATTATACCAATGTTGATTGGGGTGGATGTATAGATGACCAGAAGAGTACCAGCGGTGGTGCTTTCTTTCTTGGTGGAAGATTAGTTTCATGGTTGAGTAAAAATCAAGACTTAGTTTCTTTATCCACTACAGAGGCAAAATATATTGTTGTAGCATGTTGTTGCACACATGTTTTATCGATGAAGCAAACTCTGAAAGACATTGGAGTGATATGTGATGAGCCTATATCTATTTTCTATGACAACACAAGTGCAATAAACATTTCAAAGAAACTGATTATGCATTCAAGAGCAAAGCACATATCTATCAAATATCATTTCCTAAGAGAAAAAGTGTTGGAGAATGAAGTCAGATTGGAGTATGCGACAACACAGGAACAAATTGCAGATATATTTACTAAGGCTCTTCTGAAGGATACTTTTGAGCATCTTAGGGAGAGGTTGGGGGTCATTGGCCCTATGAACTAAGTGCACATGAAGGTGCACCAATTTAGTGAATTCATAAATTATTTATTTATCTGGACCAATAAATGGGTCTACTCTGCAAGGGGAGTAGAAAAGGTTTTCATTGTTGTAGTATGAGTGTACTCCTAAGGGGGAGTAATCAAAGTTGTTGGTCTTTTGTATTGATGTCAAAGGGGGAGAGAAAGTTATGTGAAAAGCAGTTGCAGTAGAAGAGAAGGTGTTCTCTTGGGATATTATGTAAAAAGTTGTCTTTGATGGTTTTTCACATCATGTGTTGCCATCAATGACAAAGGGGGAGATTGTTGCAAGTATGAGCTAGTCTAGTGGTGTTGTCATTAATGTTGTCATTGATGTCAACACAATTCAGTATGCTACAGATTATACATGTATAGCTAATTTACTGCTAATATTTTGTGAGTACATGGAGCTATCTTTATGTCATTGCAGATGTGTTGTGTTGATGAGTTTCCAAGTGATTTTGAGAAAATTAATAAAGAGAAGTCAGAGTGATGAATGTGTTTAGAATGTGCTCTAGTATGTGCTCCACATTTCTACCATGTTGATCCTATGTTTGTCTGGATCTAAATATTTGATAATGGTGATCTTATGGTGATATATCTTAAGTTTTAGCTTTTGGTGTGATAGTACATGAAAGTTACGTTCATTGGTGTGTGAATTATTCTGACAGAGTTGATCTTCTGTGGATTGAGAGAAATGTTTATACTCTTCAGTCCTTCGCCAGTTTGTTTTAGATCTTGCAGATCTAGGATATGTCTTGAGATGGTGTTCTTTGGGTTTTGGCAAAGAACATTGAAGTTTGGTGATTCAAAAGTTATGTTTTAGTGGTTTAGTATGGGTTTGCATAGTCCAGATGAACTGGTGAAAGGTGTTCAGAGTTTGAAGCATATTGCATTTGTTGCAGATATATCTAAAGAAATTTGAGATGTATTCTCGTGCACAATGAAGAATGTTGTGGAGTCTGTGTGTCATATTCTTATTGGGAAGCGTGTACATCAATGCACATTTGTGTTTTCATTAGGTTTGGCCGACTTGGTGTTTACACTTCATTTGAAGAATACAATTTAATTATGGAAATGTGTGGTTGATTCGAGATATTATTTTTGATCTTGAAAAATGTTTTTATTGGTCCACTCTCATTCCTTTCCACCACAACAATGTTGAATTTTTGACCTAATTTGAATTTACGAAATGAGGTATTTGTGGCCGACCTTGGAGAACATTTCTAAGGTTGAGGATGTTATAAAAACAAGTTGAATTGTGAAGAGTTGTATGCTAGTGTGATGCAAAGTGACGAAAGTGAGCCACAAATCATAAGAACAAAAGTGTGTGTGTGAGTGAGTTGAGACAATAGTACTTCATTATGTTGGATTCTTGAAGGTAGTGAGCTAAAGGTTTATGCAATCCTTATTCAAATCTATAGATGTGGGTTAATTGTTGTGGTGAATCTTTTGTTCTCTTTTGTATATGTAGACAATGAGCCTCTTTGTTGGACTATTGGACAATGAGTCTTTTTTGTAGGCAGTGAGCCTTTGTACTTGGACAATTAGTCCTCTTTTGGGAAGTGAGCCTTTGTATTCAATTTTATAATATTTTTATATTGTGAGTTAACCCTCACCATGGTTTTTCCCTTATTGGGTTTTCCATGTAAAAATATAGTGTTCACTGTGTTGATTTACTTTTTGTTATTTGTGTTTCATGCTCTTACTTAATAAGAAAATAGTGTGATTGTGGAATTAACAAGTGTTGAAGTCCTAAGTTTGAATTTTGTGACAACTGATTCACCCCCCTCTTAGTTGTCCTGCACCTATTTAACAGGTTGGATGTGAGTTCAACACACTCAACGATTTCACATGCCTCCAAAGAGGCAGTTTGGTTACAAAGACTTGGGAAAGGTATTGATTTTAATTGCTAGTAAGTTAAACTTGAATGTGATAGTCAAAGTGCTATTTGTTTAGCCAAAAATCCTATGTATCATGCTCATACTAAACATGTTGATGTTCAATATCACTTTGTACAAAAAAATGGTTGAGAGTGGGAATGTATTAATTGATAAAGTTGACACTTTGATTAATGTCGTAGATTATCTTATTAAACTAGTTCCTATAGATAAGTTCTCTTGGTTTTGAGTATTAATCATTTAATTGGAGCTTCATGATTATGTAGGTTGCATTTGAAGTTGGCATGGATTGATTAGTTGGTGCAGGAAGGGCATTGGCCTTGAGTCATGTACTTGATTTATAATAATGATTCGTTGTTTAAAATAATTGCAATGTATAATTTCAAGTGGGAGGATGTTGGGAATAGGATGTCATTTAATTGCAATCCTAAACATATTTCATGTATCTCCTAAGTCCTTGGAAAGTGTTCCCCAACACTAGGATTAGAAAGAGATTAAATTTGAATGAAATGAACATGTAAATTGACATTTGTAATTAATTCTAAATTATAGGAACATGTGGGGATGCCCAGGAAGAGCTCCTACAAAATAGGAGCACATGGGGTACCCGAATGGAAGGTGGAACCCACCTTGAGTTAAGTTAACTGTTTGGAGAAAGATAACACTTTAGTAATGCATGTAAAGATCCTAGAAGTTAGGGATTGATGTTTACATGCATAAAGTTTAGTTTAGTTTAGTTTAGTTCAATTCAATTCAGTTCAGTTCAGTATAAGTTTAGTTTAGTTAAGTTTAGTTATGGTTCAATTATCTTTAGTTGCATGTAGTTAGTTTTAGTTGAATACTAGTTGCTTTCAGTTTACTTGGAATGCATGACTAATGACTTGAGTTGCATGACAACTAACAGGTGATACATTTAGTTAAGTGGGGATGATCAATCATGCACCTTATTTGCATGAATTGATTGAGAGATATTTTTCAGTTAACAAAGATAACTTGGACCCATCTTGGGTGCCCAAGTTGGCATCTTGGAGTTAACACATGAGAAGATATTTTATAAGGCTGAATTAAGTGGGCCCATTCTTGGGCACCAACTTTGAGTAGGAGCTTACAAGATATCTTCGTAATCAACATTGAGTTATGACTTCAGTTTGGGATGCCCAAATTGATGGAATTGGTTATCATTGTTTTTAATAGGAGAACTCTACTTGCAAAGAATGGGCATAGGTTTTGTGAGATAAGTTTTGTGCTTTGCAATTGTAAACTTTTTGGAGTTTACGAGGCTCATTATTGTTTATTAATTGCAACAAGTTGAAGAGAGTTTTATCAAATTTTATTGCAAGTTGTGAAGAATAATTGTTGAAGGCAAAAGAAACATCTCAAGCAAGGATTGATAAAGAATTATTGTAATCTTATTTTGATATTAAATAATACAAGCACTTTTGATTCTTGGTGGAGTTTCTTTTCCCGAAAGGGTTTCTCCACGGTATATGTTGTGTCACTTCTATCTTCTGGTCTTATTCTTCTACAACTGTTAAAATGCATCTAAACATATAATCATCCACAAAGAATTTGTAACAAAGAAAACTTAATTAGATCTATAGTATAATAGTTTTACAAGTTCTAAAGCTACATAATTACCTCTATTTTCAAAAGATACCACATAGATAGTTTCGAGTGAAAGGGTTTTAGTAAAAACCCTTTGAACCAGAACCCTTTTAGTCGAAAACTTACATGCAAATTTATTCAAATTTTAAATCAACAAAGGAAAACAAATATTTTACTATTTCAAGTGAAAAGGTTTTGCTAAAAACTCTTTCTGCAACGTATAAGCCACATAGTTTTAGGTGAAACTATTTCACCAATTTAGGACAAAAACTGTTTCACTTAGAACTATTTAGTTGGTCGAAAGTGTGGCGCATGTTTGTGCTTTTAACCATACATAGAAGTGAGATATGTTGATAACATAGGATCATTTATGGATAATAATAAGAAAATCTAGGTAAACATGCCCAACTTTACACAAGACTACACAATTTGTTATCATGTACAAGCATCCAAATATTACCTTAAAATAGACACAAACTAAATATTAAAAGGAATCATAATGTATTTTTTACTATTGCATATATATATGTGTGTGTGTGCTTTTCCAATTAAAAAATAGCCTATGTTAAAAATAGATGCAATGCTTAAAAAGACACTTTCCTCCCCTTCACAACTGTTAATTAGAAAAAACTAAAATTCCACTTCTAGTCATAAAGAAAGTTCTATTTGAACATGGAAAAAGTTACACATGAAATTCCACTTTGCTATGTGTGTACAATATGATACACATTTGAAAAGTTTGTGCTCTCGAAAGATAGGTTACAAGTTTGAAGCTTATAAGAAATATGATATATATACCTTGTATTGAAGCACAATTCGATGCCTCTTATAAAATAAAAGTATAAAATAATCTCACATACAATAAATCATCTATAAAATAGATTTATTACCACTGATAATTATAAAATTCCTTTTTCTTACATAAAGTATTTCTAACTTTTAGATAAGCATAACCCAACATTATAATAACTTTTCTTTTTCTTTTTTAATGTAATTAAATTCTTAGTGCCACGACTATGTACATCACATGTTGAGATATTTAAAACACCACTTATGTCTTCCATTCCAAGTCTTAAATATTAGTTTAAAAGTACAACATTTTAAACTTATTTTTATTTGAAGTGGAGCCTAATAAAATATTATTTTATTATGTTTATGTATTAAAAATATAATAGTTAATAAATTGTACCTTAATTAATATAGTGAAGGTATTAAAAAAATCATCTTTCAAGATATGAACTTTTATTTATAAAGAATCAAGTGTAAATGTAGAATATTCTATGTAAAAATAAAATATTAATTATATTTCCAAATTAAAAGCGTGGTAAAGTTAATTCTACATGGAAAATGTCAAATTACACTCGTCTCTTTAAATATGGACAAAATTAAACCTTAATGGAGCAATTAAGGGTAATCTTAGAGCCTTGGGAGTAGGCAACATAGTGAGAGACTAGAATGAATCCCTTGTCATGACAACCTTTAAAAATGTTAGATGAAACAACAATGAAGTTGAAGCCCAAAGTTTACTCCTAACACTTCATCAATGCAAAGAGAAAGGTCTACATAACATCCAAATAGAAGGTGACTTGATGATACTTATAAATGTAATAAGGACTAGAGGGACCCCTAATTGGAGAATAAATAACATTCTATTGAAAGTGTGGCCTATTCTAGACTCGATAGTGTCTTTCTCCATGCATTATGATTATAGAGAAGCCAATGTGAAAGTTACCACCCTTGGCAACCATGCAATGAAAAGCAAGGCAATGCTCATTAACAACAACAATATGCAAATGAGAATATGTTGTATAAAATTTTAAATGCTCCTTCTCCATTCATGCCCCAACTCCTTACAATGTTTAGTAATATTACGAGGTCATTAGAGATTTGAAATATAATTAATTGTGTACCCCATAAATATCTGCAAATGAATTCATTATGTTTAATGGTGATTGTTTGGAGTCTAAAAATCCTATACAACAAAGTTATCACTATCATCACTTAGCATAAGTGGATGATGTCTTGGTTATTAAATAAGCCTATTATATTTTTTCTAATCTCATCTAGTTGTTTCTTGATATTCCCCTTATTACTTTGGATACTAATGCGACATTAACCTCCTTAAAATGATTAAATTCTTTTTTGGCTTGGTCATAAAGAGAAGATTGTTCTAGATCATGCAACTAAAGTCAAGTTTAGTTTTTTTCACGATGCAATGAGTGCTGGGAGATGAATTCCTTCTCATGGATCATTGATACTATGCTAACAATGATATGGTATCAATGTTTGTTGATGTAAGGTTGGAAGCAAGAGAAGAGAAAAAATGTGTAAGTAGGTTGAATGAGGTTTTGTTCAAGAAGATTTATGCTAGGGGTTTGAACAAAGTTATGGAGATGGAGGTGTCGGTTCAACATTTCTTATAGATCAATGGTCCTCTATAGGTTGGTGATGGAATGATAAGTGGCCCTTAGACGCCCTTTCTGCATATTCACAATGAGAATACAGAGGTTGCATGTTGGAAAAAAGCAAGGCACACCATTGACTTTCTTAAGAATGTAGTAGACATTGTGCCCCAAATTCTATTGATTGGTAATTGGGGCTAGGGTGATAGGATTACTCTAGTTACTTACTATTTTTTGATACTATAGTCGGTTAGGATAAATGTTTCTACAAGTTTTTTGTTCATGTGTAATCTACAAATGCCATTTTGTTTCTCTATCCCACTCACCATGGTGGATGAATGTAAAATAATGTTTCAAATTTTTAGATATCAATATAATGAGATTGGTCCTCAAGATTACAATTTATTGATAAAAACAACCAATTAACTAAAACAAATTAATTAATAACTAATAAGATATTTATATTAAAATGAAATACAAATCAATATAAATTAATAAATCAAAATAATTTAATTAAACATTAAATATATAAAATATCAATTAATAAAACATTTTATATTATAACTTTAAAAAATAATATTTTATCTATAATAAAAAAATAAATATTTTAAAAATAAAATATACTAATTTTTTAAAATTTGTTTATCAACCATATGGTAGCCTCTCTAAATATTTGATTCTTGATTGTATGTCAATAACTTTTTCAGTCCACTCTAAAGTTATAAGAACCCCCATCTAGATCTTTCGATAAATGACTACCTACAAATCATCAAATTAACAATTCTTGTTTGATATATATAAAAATATTTATATATGCATATTTTTTTATAAGAACAATATTAATACGGACGAGTTACAATCCGTATTTTAATAATTTCCATTCATGTTAAAAAAATGTAAATATTTAATAACTGCCGTAAATGAGTTACGGAACAACACATAATCGGGCACGAGTATAAGAGTTAAAACAAATTACCTCCCGGGAAAACTTTTCCCGAGGCAGTTCGTTCTACAAATAAATCGGTAAATTCCGATGGTCGGGATTCAGGAAGCAGACAAAAGGAAAAAAATAAAATAAAAGTAAATAAAAACTATAAGGGGGTAAACTTTCTCTAAGCATTTATTATCTGTACCCTTTTTTAACTACAATTAAGAGTCTGTTGAATTCCATTACCCCATCCAACGGGGTGGGCAACCGTTCTTCTGTACCGTGCATCTCCAGCCGTCGGATTCCGTTACCTTTCCACGTCTTTTAACTCGTGTATTTCCAAGGCAAAATTTGTCGCAAGGCCATTCCATTTCCAATACTGCCAGTGCCACATGTTACGAACTGGCTGTAGCCGGTCGTTTGGAACCTTTTACCGGCGGTCAGGGGCTTCTTCCCCGTTATACATGCCACGGCAATTCGTTTCCCAGCGTGATGATTATTGACACTGGGTGACGAGCTAGTTTTTTGTTTTCTGCTGCTGAAGGCTTTCGTGGGTCAATTTGGCTTTGAAACAGGTATTCGTTCAGCAAAATTCGCAGCTTTGGTAGTACATTTCTTGTAGAATATAGGCATTGTTTGCTTTATTTTCTGTTAAAATTAGCAATTTTTCTGTTAAAATTAGGAGAGATATGGTTCAGACAATGCAGGAGCTTCATTTCTAGCTCCGGTTTTCGTTACATAATGTCTACATTCATTTTGCTTGCCTTCCGACCGTAGGACCGTGCTTTTGTTTGTTTGGTTAAATTTAGCTGAGATGGTAGTTTTGCGTAATGTTTTCTTATGGGAGGTTTTTGGAGCAATATTTTCTTCATTTTGTTTATGATCATTTCTTAACTGCAAACAAAAATCTTCTGTTCTTCATATTTTCTGTTCTAAGTTAAGCTGGAATTTTGGGCTAGCAGATGGGAATTTCGTTATAGCTGACGTTTTTGGAAGGATATTAGTTATTGTTTTGTCTTCGTTTTTGTTTATGAAGGGGTTTAACTGTAAATTCTTGCTATGTATTTCACAACGGACTCTTTTTGTGATGTTTTGCTCATTTAACCGATAAATCTTTGTAGGAACTCGAAATTTTGTGGGGGGTTTTGGAAGTATTATAGTTAATGACCGTATTCTTAACATTTTAACTGTACACTAAAATACAGCTATTCCTACTAGGTTTAATGTAAGTTTAGTTGAATATTTATTTTGACTGTAATTCTGTGTCTATATACTCAGGTTTTGGAAGAAAATTGGGTAGTGTTTGTCTTCAATTTACGTACACCTAGTCTTAACTACAAATCTGTGCTCCGTTTCTATGTTACCGCCACTGTCTTTACTTTCTCTAAATTTAGCTGACATACGCTTCCAAGAATTAGTATTTTACTATGGATTTTTAGCATTTTTTTATTAATGCCTGCCTATTTAGAGGTTTGAGCTGTTTTTCCTTGGCTCATTTGTTTTACTTTGCTGTTAAATCCTTTGCAATGACCATGCTCGTGGTATTTTCTTTGAAATTTACTTTCATTTATGTTTACAGAAATTCGATTGGGGAGTTTTAACAACACTAATTGAATTATTTTTTCCAACTATGTAGGAGATGGTAAATTTGTTCAGGGTTTTGAAGAATATTTATATTTAATGACTGCATTATAGTTGCAGTGGGTTTTAACTTTGTTTTCTAACTTTGTTTTCTTGTCTTTGCATGGTAATTATTCTTGCATTTATATTATGCTAAAGAATTAGAAGGTTTTGAATTCGATTTTATTTGGTTTTCTTGGTCAATCATCTGACAGAAAGTATTAACAATGTAGAAATGTATAAAATTTTCAAGGGCTTGGAAAAATTTAGTTGATTCTGTTTACATTTTCTGTAAGCCAAACTTACTTCAAATCTATGCTTTTCTTTCCAAATGACATAATTTTTTCCTAGTAAATTTAGTTGAATTATCTTGTAAACATTGTAGGATATGTCTAATTTGTTAAGGGTAAATTTGTTTAGGGATTTGATAAATATTTGTATGTAGTGATTGCATTATATTTGCAATGAGGTGTTAACTATGTTTGCTTGTCTGTGCTTGTTAATTATGCCTAGATTTATAATATGCTGAACAATTACCAGGTTTTTAAATTTGACTTTACTTAGTTTTTCAGGTAAATCAGCTAAGACAAGGTATTAACAATGTTGAAAGATGTAAAATTTTCAAGGGCTTGGAATAATTTAGTTGATTATTTATTCATTTTCTTTATGCCAAGTTTTGACTTTAAATCTGCACTTTCTTGTCTAAATGCCATAAGTGTTTTCTAGTAAATTTAACTGAAATATCTTGTAGAAATTGTTGTTTATGTTTATTTCGTTAAGGTTTTTGAAGAATCTCAGGTAAGTAACTGCATCTATATTTTCATTTTGCACTTTTTGAATGGTATTTTCTCAATATAGCTACTTCATTTTTCTCTTAAAACATTTTTTAGTATATCTGCATGATATTTTTCTGAAATTTTAAATGCACAAATAGTGTTAGAATGTAATTAAAGGTTTCTTGACTGAATTAGTCGAAGCAATTTTTTGTACACTGTGGGAGATGGCTTTTGAAGAATTTCAGTTTGAAGCTTGCATTTTATCCTCTCCATTAAATTTAAAGCATATTTTCCTGGTGTATTTGTTGGGTTTTTCCCCTAAATTCTTTTTGAAGTACATATTCATTTTATTTTTATTTTTTGTTGAAGTTAACAAAATGTATTATAAAAAAGAGGGAAAAGGTCTTAAAATTACAATAGGTGACATGTGACTAAAGCCAAACATGTGGAGAAGGTAACTGCCTTCTAAAGCAGCTCCTGGAAATAGTAAA
The DNA here is from genome assembly GCA_007258455.2 of Sequoia sempervirens. Lineage (NCBI taxonomy): Eukaryota > Viridiplantae > Streptophyta > Pinopsida > Cupressales > Cupressaceae > Sequoia > Sequoia sempervirens. The sequence continues at coordinate 73,145,196 of VDFB02373365.1, forward strand.
CTTGAATGTAGGAACTATGGATATACAAACTACAAAGTATGTGAAAGACAAATGTAACTTTCTTAAAAAGTTAACTTTAAACCTAGCATGTAGTAAATACTAAGGCCAAACATGCACATCTAGAGGCATGCATGCATGCATGGAAAATAAATTATGCATGCATGAAAAAGAAGTGTGTGCATGTAGAGAGCATGCATGAGTGAGGAGGGGTCTGATTGACATTCTTATGATCCAAAATAGTTTCCTATAGAAAAAATTCAGGCAATAACTATTTAGAGGTGCTGAAGTAGAGAATTCATGCAGGGGGAGTTAAGTCACCTTAAATTCCAAAAAAATAACTTCTTTGATCATTTATGGGTTTCATGGTGCTTGCCAAGACATCTTCTAGTTAAGGCTGATGCCTAGTTGCAACGTTAGCTAGAGTCGTTCTTTGTAAGTCTCCATTCCCATTGGGATGGCTTGCCTTATTGTTCACAAAAACTCCTTTTTTCTCATTGGGAAGTGAATGCACAATACCTATTGAAACATAGAAAAATGGGTGTAGGGTTCAAACGCATAGGGTTTTATACTAAATTTGGAATGTTTCACCATACTTACTATAAATGAAAAGGGAAAAATAAGTGTATTGAACCCACCTATTCTTTTAGTTCATTTAGGAAATGAGATCCCTCAAGTCAAAATCCACATTCAACCCTTAGGTGAGTGAATTCTTTGAGGAATCTTGCAATTTCCCTTTTTTGCAAGGACGGGGGTCTAGGTCAAACAACACTGGGGAGAAAGGTTAAAAATAGCAAATCCACTCCAAATTGTGATCTATAAAGTGAATTCAGAAGATTAGACATAAAACTAATGGAACCTACAAAGCTTCTGGAGAATCTAGAAGAGATAAATCTTGTGTACCTCTCACAAAAAAGTGTTTTTGGAAGCGGATTGAGAACTCATTCACCCTATGGCGAATGGGTTCTGGGTAGGGCTCTCCAAAATCTATTTTTGGGTTCTCTTCTCCTGTGTTTGTATTCCTAGATTCCCGATTTTCACCGTCAGACAATTGGAAATAAATCCTGTAGGTGAGTTTTCGTGAAATGACAACAAAGGTGACAACTTTGACAACTTTGCAATTTTGCAACTTTGAGGTCTTCAACTTTTCTTCAACCTGCAAATCTACAACACACAAAGAGGGGAAAAATGTTTGTTTTTGGCGAATGGGGGTTTGCCTTGGTCAAACCCCGTTTTCGTAATTAAAACTTGAAATGAAATGAAATAGCATGAAATGGATGATAAATGAACAAAACAATGTCACAACTCACCAAATCCTTGGATGAACCTTTGATAATGGAGGTCTACAACTTGCATGAAATGGCTTCAATGGATGTGGATCTTGATCTTGAAACTTAATTTGAAATAATGCCTTTGAATGCTTGAATGTATCTTGAAAACTACATCAACATATTAGCTCAAATAACATGCATGACTCCACATAACTTTGACATAATGCTTGGATCTTGATTGCTGCAACAAATGATGAAGAAATCTGCCCTTGAATGCTCTTGACAATAATCTTGGCTCTTGTAATCGATCTCTTAAAAATCTAATTGAAATCTAATGTTGATTTGATAAAATAACCTTGTATTTATAGTAATTTATCCTTGATTCAAATATCACAAGCCAACAATGAAATATAGATTTGAAATCAATAAAATACCGCCAAAAACATAATTTAAATTAGTGTCCTAGGTCTAAGTGAGGACCCATTCACCGTTGGGCGAATGGGTCTTAGGTCACTTACCTAGGACACACATTGCTCAATGGTAAGTGTTATGTTATGGCATTAATGAATGTCAGGTTTTTCTCTTTGGAAATTGCAATTAATTAGGCTTGGATTTGAATTAAAGGGGCCAATTAAGGCAAATTAACCTCAATTAATTAATAAAGCCCTAGATAAGTGTGAAAGTGTAAAGGTACACCTTACAACATAAATAAGGCACTGTAATATCCCCTTCTTGAGCATGATCTTTTCAGTTGATCGTTGGCCTTTTACGGAGATCCTTAGGCTACTCGAAAGGTGAAATTAAGGTTTCTTGTTTTGGTGGTTGTTGTTGCTCGAGTTTTGGTGTTTGAATTGTGGATTCTTTCTAGGTTTTCAAAGAGCTTCGTAGTGGTGTGTTTGGCTTTGCATTCCGAGCACTTTCTGGAATTTACTATTTTTAGTAAATTCTATTTTTGGCGGTTGATAGGTTGGTTCCAGTTCAGTTGGAATTGTTCATTTTGGCCTTGGGGTGCAGTTGGAGAGATAAGTTCATTTTATTTAAATAATGTTGTATTTTAATGTTATATTATTCCCCCCCTTGGCCTAGTCACTTAACATAATGTTGTTTTAAAAAGGTGGTCTTCAAGGGGTGGTGCCTCATGGAGATAATATTTTCTAAGGGTCAAAAACAATGCTTGAAAAGGGACGCCTATCTTGTTGAGGAGATTATTTATAAATTAAAGTCAAATTTGCCTTGAAGAAAGGGACACCATCTTTTGGAGGGAAATGGAGTTATTTCAAATTTGAAAATTAGGGCTTCTAGAAGCTTCAAGAGGGCTTTCTCAAAATTATAAAAGGAAGCCTTGGGACCTCACTTGGGGATCTTATGTTTGAAGTATTGTTATGCTGCCGGAATGGTGCTGGGACTGCTTCGAGGAATGAATGCCTCCTAGCCTTGGCTCAACTTCATGCTTGAGAGATAGCATCTAGTGGAGAATTTAGTGTGCTTGTGAGAGAATTTGTAGTGAGGTTTACTTTGTTGCATTGTTTTGCTTGTAGTTCTGTTTTATGCATTTTATATCAGATTCTGGAGTTGCTGTTTCTATGTAGCTGAAAGTTGTTTTTACTTGTATATCAGAAAACAAAATTATTCTCCTTTTGGGTATTGATCCATTGGTTTTCCTTGGTAGGGGCGCCTACTCTTGTCAAGTTTCAGATTTTTTAACAAAGGATTGAATTTTATTAAGGAAAATCGCCCTTCCTTGAGGGCCGTACCATTTGGCACCTTCTTGGAATTTGTGCAAAATGATTGAGGGGTCTTTGGTGGGTTTTCAGTGTTCAAACTTGGTCGCCTTCATCATTAGGGTATATTGCATTTGGTTTCACATCAATAGGATGAGTTGTGAGAGAGATGAGCATTTTAGTGAGGTGTTAGGTTGCTGGTTATACATTTTAAAGTGCAGGTCTGTCTAAATCAGAATCATCAGTTTGGTCTTTGAGTGAAGTTATTGGTCTTGGCATTCTTGTTAAGCAAAGGAGAGTCCTCTTATTTGATGCAACGCTAATTAGTTCTAATTCTATGCTCTTGGCAAGCAATTTCTTTCATATTGTAAGCTGAACAGTAGTACTGTCAGCATTCTTCTCACCTTTCCTTTCAAGCTTGTAATACCCACTAGATAAGTGGAAGAGGCTGGCTTGCTGCCTACTTTACATTCTGAAGTTGCATTTGTATTTCTTTATATCTCCGCCATATGGTCGCCTCATTTCCATTCTGGATTGGGTAGCACATACTTGGTGTTGAGTTTGCTTTCAGCACTTGTAGTGGTAGAGATCCTCTAACCATATGTTCGTCCATCTTGGACACATTCTTGGTTAGAGTTACCTTTCAGCATGCATTGAGATCCTCTGACCACATGCTCACACCTTGACCATCTCGGGATCCTGGTGTACATTCTTGGTTAGGGTTAATTCTTCTCACCTTTCCTTTCATGCTTGTAATACCCACTAGATAAGTGGAAGAGGCTGGCTTGCTGCCTACTTTACATTCTGAAGTTGCATTTGTATTTCTTTATATCTCCGCCATATGGTCGCCTCATTTCCATTCTGGATTGGGTAGCACATACTTGGTGTTGAGTTTGCTTTCAGCACTTGTAGTGGTAGAGATCCTCTAACCATATGTTCGTCCATCTTGGACACATTCTTGGTTAGAGTTACCTTTCAGCATGCATTGAGATCCTCTGACCACATGCTCACACCTTGACCATCTCGGGATCCTGGTGTACATTCTTGGTTAGGGTTAATTCTGCATCGTTTGGGTTTTCCTACTAACCTTAACGGGTGCATGTTGTTTGTAATTGCATTTCAAAAATTGAAAAAAATGGTTCGGTATATGTCAGGCACAATTAAGTCCATTTTATTTAATAGGCCCCTAAACTTAATGTGAATATGTAAAATACATATTACAACACTAAATTAAGACATAATTTAGTTCATTTTAATATTAATATTTCCCAAATCAAGTGTGAAAAAGGGATACTTCTTCCTACACTACACCTATTTTCATTGAACTTAATCCAAAAAATTCCAGGAATTCTAGATATTCCATAATATTATCTTACTTCGTTCCCTTAGTAATAGGAGAATGAGGTTGAACTCTCCCCTTAATTGTATTTCCAAGGTATTGGAAGTAGAAGGATCCACAAGATCCTCCAAAAGTTTTTTGTAATGTCCCACCCCAAATGGGAATTGGAATTTGCGATTTTTGCACAGTGTAACCACAAACCTTATTACAAGGATGTTACATGGAAATTTTACCTTCTTAGTAAAAAGTACTCATTCCTAAAATTAAGGAAAATAAAATTTCTGCAATAACATATGGTACATTTTCATAAACAAGAACATGAATATGCATGTTTGATTTTGTTTCATTGATTCAATCTAAAAGTACTTAACACAAATCTTTTTCAATAATTTACCATATATAAACTTTTCAAGTTTCAAAATACAATAAGCAAATAGAGTTTAGAGTCAGAGATCCTTATCTAGATACTTACATTCTTTATGTCTTCCAAGACTTGGCAAGTCAATTGCAAGAGGGAGAGCATCACCTAAGTGCTTTACCTCCAACCACGGACTTAAGTGGTCCCCCACACACCTTCCAAACTAGAAGTGGCCTTGCCCTTCAACGAAGGGAATGGTTAGGAACCCCCTAATAATAACCATCTAAGCTCTGGTGTTTGTGACCTACTTAACTAATATCGTCTATCAACTATGGAAAACCTCCAACTATGACATACAACTCTGATTGCATCAAGTATCTAGTACACGGTGAATTGACGCGTGCATGCAGTGACTCATGCACCCACTTTGGCCAAAGTTGTTTTGTATAAAAACGCATTTGCTACTTACTTGGAGTGAAGTCGTATGTTCACCCACCCTACTCAACTTGGAGACTTATCTAACCTTGAGATAATTCAAACTTACTATTTGATTATTGGATATTACTTCATACAAAGTTTCATCTTATAAGGAAATGTCTTTATTTAAGTCATACTCCTAGACACCTGTCAATATCGAGCATTGTAGTGCTCCTTGACTAATGTTCCTTCCGAGTATAGTATAACTCCTTGACGCTTGTCAATCTTGAGCTTAGTACTATTCCTTGTTAAATCATAATTCATCTAGGTTGTTAAATCTTTTTGACTTAAGTACACCCATGTTACATCCACGTAACAACTTGGGCCTAGGAAACCGCCACAAGTTCTAGTTCTTTACTTACTAAGTTGATAAACGACTTGATTGGTTATACTTTACTAACCTAAAATACCCAAGTTACATTCCTGTAACTTCTTGGGATTTAGCAACCGTCACTTATTCTAGTCTTTCATAGTAACTAACCATAGGAGTTTTTGCTCTCCCATTCTAAGCATTAGTAGTAGATATTGATGACCCACGGTCTTTGACTACACCCTCTTGGTCGCAACAAATAGTATTAACAAAATGTTCATCTTATATAAATAATAAAATATTATTTTTGAATTGAAGATTCCTTCCTTATGTTATATTCTCAGATGTCTAATGTTTAGTTCCACTATAGAATCCTTTCTTAGAATGTGAAGACTCACTAAGTAATAACTCATTTGAGTTAATAGTAATTTTTGACTCCAACACCCGAGTTACTTTTGGGTAACTACCTGGGTCTTGGCTACAACCTCTTGTTTCAAATCCTTCGCATAACGCTTGAGAGCTACTACCCTCGTAATATAATGGTTAATCAAATCTTGACCTATCTGCTCGTCATGAGGTAAACTGATTCATATAATAATCCCCCATAGTGATGGTTAAATCTTCCAATAGGAATATAACTATTTTTAAGTTCTGGCCTTTCATGGTAACATTGTAGCCTTATTTATTAAGGTTAAAACCTCTGTAGACCAACTAGTTCTACTAATATAAGGATTGTATTCATAGAAGCTTACCTTCTAAGGTGGTCACTTTAATCCACACCCACTAAGGTGTTCACAATCAAGATAATTTCAAACTTGTAAGAAAAACATGACAACCCTGTTGCGATGCTCGCGACACTGGGTTTTGGGTTTAAGGCATCTGCCTCTAATCTAGTCCATGTACTCATGAATAGTCAGCCATACATTCTTTCTAAGGTAGGCATCTTTTAAGGATGACTCCTATGCCACCAAATTGACCTTTTCAAGGTTTTACAACAGCTTGACGTTTGGCTTCATGCTTTCATGAAGACCATAAATACCATAACAGCAAAGAAATACTTTCCTTCTATAATACTGAGAAAAGAAAACTCAAAATATAACATCTAAAGATTGGTATCCTTCACCTAGATGAATAATCCGTTTCACCGATGTACAGTGTTGGACAGTTTTGAGAGCATTCTACTCATCATGCTCAAAAATCCACATAGATTTTTATATAAACATACTTTTTATTTAATACTATATTACCTTCAAAACGATAGCTTAATAGCCACTTAAGAAATACTGAGTATTAATCTTTTTTTTTTTTAACATTTCTCTACTTACATGTTTCAATAAGTTTAACAGAAAAGAACCTTGCTGTTCGAGTTCCTGAATTAATACTTTTCAGTAAAACAGCTTTTGCCCTTTTCAAATTCAAAGCATATATTTCTCAAATATCCAAGAGCTTTCAGAATTTATTCTTTTTGCAAGAAATAAACTTAGGAAACAAATCAGAAAAATAGACATGCCTGATAACACCCTCAGAAGTTGCTCTACTACTGTCCTGAATTCGCACTACAGCCTCTGTGCGTAATTCCCTAAACTTCTAAACTTTACCCTTTTATCTTTAAGCAAAAATGCAGAACCTATGTGGATGCTTATCAGACTTTTTGAAAAGAAAACGATGAATAGCAAGGGCACCTTCTATTCTGCTTTTTTGTAACTGCAATATAGAGTAGACAAGTAGAATATATAGAAAAGAGAGGACTTAACCACCCTCTTCTCCACTAGTGCCCACTAAAGAAGTTGGTTAAATTTAATCAATGCAGATCAGTTGAAACAGCCCTTAAAATACTCCTCCACGCCTAGGCAACAACATCAAATTAATTTGAAGACTTCCAGAAGTTTCCCAACTCCCATGTTAAATTGTTTTGCAATAGATCGACTACTTTAGTTGCTTTATTTATATCCAAAAGCTGGCCTCTTATAAGGCTATTATAATGCAGATAGTAGTCACCCATCTGCCTCCAATATAGGAGTGGATTAACTTTTCTTTAGCCACTAAAAATCTGTTGAAAGTCATTCAATACATTGACTATGCCAAAGCAGAAATAAGTGGAGATGGACGCCACCTTTAAAAGTTATTACAATCCCTATACTTTAGCATTTGTTCCTGCCCTTTCTTTGGCACATGGTGCTATACATTTGTAGCAATATATGGCATATAAAGAGAAATCTGCAAAAAAACCCGATTAATCGCGATTTTTAAAAAATCTGCAGGCTAGATGATTTTTTTCCCATTTAAAACTGCAAAATCGCCAAAAAATGTGTTCAAAACCTACAAAAAATTGTGAATAAAATTGTGCTGATTTTCACGCGAAAAAAAAACGATGAGACCATAGCTTGTTGCTTACTATTATGCTTTGATAGATTTTTTCCAAGCATCCATAGCTTGTTCAAAAGCACCTGTTTTAGGCTTTTAGTCATAGCAGCAAGGCAGTGAACTGTTTGATAAAATGCTTTGGTAGACATGTATGAAAAATGTTGTAGAATAGACAAGGCAGTGAATTGTTTGAAAAAATGCCTCAAAGAAATGTGGTCTCATGGTGATGGAATGCCATGTCAATTCATAGCCATAGGCATTCGTCATGGCATTTCATCACCATGAGACCACATTTCTTTGAGGCATTTTTTCGAATAGTTCATTGCCTTGTCTATGCTATTGCTCACTATTATGCTTTGATAGATTTTTTCCAAGCATCCATAGCTTGTTCGAAAGCACTTGTTTTAGGCTTTTAGCCATAGCAGCAAGGCAATGAACTGTTTGATAAAATGCTTTGGTAGACATGTATGAAAAATGTGGTAGCATAGACAAGGCAGTGAATTGTTTGAAAAAATGCCTTGAAGAAATGTGGTCTCATGGTGATGATTGTCATGGCATTCCATCACCATGGGACCGCATTTCTTTGAGGAATTTTTTCAAACAGTTCACTACCTTGTCTATGGCTTGTCATGGCCTTCCATCACCATGAGACCACATTTCTTTGAGGCATTTTTTCAAACAGTTCACTGCCTGTCTATGCTATTGCTTACTATTATGCTTTGTGTCATGTCCTCAATATCGTAACCTATTGAAATACAAACACTTAAGAAAATAGATATCAAAATTATAAAATTTCAATTTAAATATTATTATAATAATAATATATCATAAGATAAGAACAAAATAGGGTGGGGCCCTAGTTTGGTTGGCTAAATCTTTCTTGTTGCAGGAGGTTGGTCACGAGGTCTAGTCTCCCCCACCCCCGTGGTACTGGACGGCTTGTCGCTAGCGCCACCGGTCACATTAAAAAGTTTACCAAGCGCACTAGTTTATAGGGGGTTGTGCTACCCGATTCCTGTAGTCTAAAAAAAAAAAAGAAAAAAAGATAAGAACAAAATACATATTAAAATAATAAATATTAGTAATTTAATTATAATTCTCAAAAGATAATATTATAAGTTTATAACTAAATTATCAAATGCAATATTATAAATATTAAAATATAAAAACACTTTAAATATTGTAATCATAATAGATGATAAAATTAATATAAAATACATAAATATATAAAGTATAAAATAAATAAACAAATAACAAATATAAAAGTAAAATAAATAAATAACAAATAAGACTAAATATAAAAATGTAAAATAGGCAACTATATTATCATGTCATAAAAGAGCACCCATCTTATGGAATTGTAGAATACAAAGGCAGCGATTCATTGTAATAAGAGCAATAATAATTATCATTAGAAGAACTTTTGCATTTGTGAGGGGGCAGCGATTCAAGGGACACATCCACTCAATGAGTATCACGGTTGAAAGGGTGCAGTCCCTCACCCAACCAAAAGGTATTTAAGGGGAGATAGGATGGCTGGCTGGGGTGATAAGAAGGACTGCAGATGGAACAGATTGGAAAAGGCATGCAGCAATGAAATGAATAAATACTATATATATATAAATACTAAATACTAATATAAGGAAAAGAATAATTATATAAACATATATATATGAACACTAATTGATATAAGTAAAGAATAATGATATATATATGAAGTATATATATTCATGATTATGCAATAATGGTGTTCGCAGCAATTATTGAGCCTTATGAGTAATTACGATCTTAATATAAAAATGAATAGATTAATATTTATTTATATGATCAATAAAATGTAAGATTGAAGGAAAGCGATTAAGGAATAAAGAGTCATGAGAAGACACAGCCGATCAAGTGATGTACTCACTTAGCAATAATATTTAGCATATTTTGAATATAAGAAATAGATATTGCTAATGTGATTATTGGTGTAATGCTTTCTTTAGTATTATCATGATAATAAGGATGTGATATTGACTTAAAGAATCAATAATAAATGCAAATGTATTTGACTGCTAAAAGATTGTCTTCTCTGTGTTTGTAAGCCTACTAGGGAGGAAGGGCTTGAGAAAAGTGGTGCCTAAAAACCCCACTTAAGGTCTTGCCACTAGGACCCAAGGTAGGGATGTGCCATGGAGGGGTGGCAAGTCCACTTAAGGTTCCGCTAATCCCCAGGCAAGGGTTGGGCCACAGAGAGGTGGGGGTCCCACCTAAGGTTCCACCACGGCCATGGAGGGGTGGTAGGCCCAGGCCACTTATAAGCTCGGCTGGCTTCCCTTAGTAGGTCATGTGTTTTCCAAGGAGATGTCATGGGTGGAGAATGCAGTTACAAGTCCCCTAGAGTGGAAGGTTGTAGGTTACAACCCCTTGAACTTAGCCAAGGACTTCAGGCAGATTTATCCACATGGATAGAGAATGCAGTTACAAGTCGCTAAGAGGGGAGGGTTGTAGGTTACCACCTTTGTACTAGGGATCATGGCTTTGGGCGGATCCATCCATGCCACCCCTCGTGTGTTTTCATGATTGCATTTATGAATATCTTATATATTTGGATGCCTAGATATTAATGCTAATGAACATGTGCACAAGTCCCCTAGAGTGGAAGGTTGTAGGTTACAACCCCCTGAACGTAGCCAAGGACTTCAGGCCGATCTATCCACATGGATAGAGAATGTAGTTACAAGTTGCTAAGAGGGGAGGGTTGTAGGTTACCACCTTTGTACTAGGGATCATGGCTTCGGGCGGATCCATCCATGACACCTCTCATCTGTTTTCATGATTGCATTTATGAATATCTTATATATCTGGATGCCTAGATATTAATGCTAATGAACATGTGCATATGTGGAATCTTGCTCATTTTGTGGATGCCGGTAATCAGCCAAGAGGACCCCATCTTATAGTGTCCATTTAGTCCACCCTAACTCTAAACAAGCAAGTTCCAAGTCAGGACTAGGTAAGGGACATTACACTTTGACAGATTTTTTCCAAGCATCCATAGCTTGTTCGAAAGCACCTGTTTTAGGCATTTAGCCATAGCAGCAAGGGAGTGAACTATTTGATAAAATGCTTTGGTAGATATGTATGAAAAATGTCGTACCACAGACAAGGTAGTGAGCTGTTTGAAAAGATGCCTCAAAGAAATGTGTTCTCATGGTGATGGAATGCCATGACAATCCATCGCCATAGGCATTCATCATGGCATTCCATCACTATGAGACCACATTTCTTTGAGGCATCTTTTCAAACAGTTCACTGCCTTGTTTATGGCTTGTCATGGCATTCCATCACTGTGAGACGTCATTTCTTTGAGGCATTTTTTCAAACAGTTCACTGCCTTGTCTATGCTATTGCTTACTACTATTCTTTGATGGATTTTTTCCAAGCATCCGTAGCTTGTTCAAAAGCACATGTTTTAGGCTTTTAGCCATAGCAGCAAGTCAGTGAACTGTTTGATAAAATGCTTTGGTAGACATGTATGAAAAATGTGGTAGCATAGACAAGGTAGTGAACTGTTTGAAAAAATGCCTCAAAGAAATGTGGTCTCATGGAATGCCATGACGAGCTAATGCAATTGGCAGCTGCTCCTATTTATTAGTTATGCAATGTGAAGTAATTGCATAACTGCTTAGGCTGGCTTTGTAAAAAACTATATTGTAATTGAAATTTGTCATCTATCAGCATCTAGTTATTAGTTATGCAATGTGAAATAATGCTTTGAGTTTGAAAGATGTGCAATGCAATGAATGCAATCAGCGATATGAATGTAAAATACAAAAATCTATTTTCTACATTTCATTAGTTAAACTCTTTATTTTATTTGCTCTCTATATCTCTATGCTATGGAAATGCCTTTCAATTTTTTAAAAAATAGTTTTTATCTTTTGTTTTACAATTTTTTACATTTTTTTTAAAATCCAATGTTTTCACGATTTTTCCCCCATTTTTTCAAAAAATCTTATATTTTTGGTTTGCCGATTTATTCCCCATTTTTTCAAAAAATCTTATATTTTTGGTTTGCCGATTTATTCCCCAAAAGATTTTTGTTGCTATGATATATGGTATTATTAATACTTAAACAGCTAGCTTATATGCCACCATGAAATCCTCTTATATCTCCCTATTTATAAGCAATAACAACTTTATTCAAATCAAAAGATGATTATTTGCACAGCCAACTCGTGGCTTCATAATATGCTGTTAGTTTGTATTTTAAATTATGTTTCAAACAGCATTAAACGGCCTAAAACTATGGCCTAAAATTTAGACACTCCAAACTAAATAATTTAACACCAACACTTGCAATTACTACATACTTGCATTTATCAAGACTTCCTCATTAATATTATATTCATACATTTAAATATATGTACATTCTTGTGAATCCAAGCATATCCACATACATATATACTTATACAAAATGATTTTACGTATATTTATATATGTGTGTACATACTCTTGCCTACCTCATGTACATATATCTAAATATGTAAACATAAATACCTTCCCATTTATATATATATATTAAAAATGTACAAAACGTCCAAGATGCACATAAGCAAACAAAAACTCACATTATCATTTCCATAATCGATAGACAATATTATCAACATAATTATTTGTATATTTATATAATTACACACTTTGCGATAAAAGAATATACTAACACCCTAAAGGCTTCCTCAAGGAAATCTCCCTATAACTCGACTTAGGTTTGAACAACCTCAAGACATGCCCTTGGTTCAACTTACCCGAACATATCACTTACTGACCTGGCAGAAGTTGATGAACTCAGATGGCTCCTATTATCTGGCTCTTTAACCACTTCCTTCTCTTAGGTGATACTCCCCCTCATCAACTAGAGGTGCAACATACAACCCTGTTATCCACTTGGAAACCATAAACACGTAGTGAGCCATTTTCATCATATTGCATTCCTCACATTTTCAATCTATCATTATATTAATTCCATTGCATTAACCATTGCATAATCATATATATTTCATCTAATTATTCAACTTGTCAATCATCATAATCTCATAAATTCACATTGCATTCAAGTTAAAGTGAATAGTACATAGTAATGCAGGGATGGGTTGTAACACAGATTATTTCAGTTTGACATATGGTACATTTTGTCAAACAATTTGCATTATACCAATTGGGTGTGAACTTGAGTATAAACCAAATGATAGGGAGGCAAATGCATTAAAATGAGATAAGTCTGAAATTCAAATTCTACTAACACCAAATGAATTAACAAGTTGTTCATAACAGCAAAATATGATATTGCAGCAATATTCATTCAATGATTATTACATTTGTGACCTGAGACATATAACAGTCTCTGCTGCAACCCAGAATGGACAGCAATATTTGTTCACCGTTCAATGCTACGTTGGAAAGCACAGTCAGCTCTGATAACTCCCACGATTACTTTAAATAGAGGTCCACATCAACACATATAACAGTCTGCTGCAACCCAGAATGGACAGCAATATTTATTCACTGTTCAATGCTACGTTGGAAAGCACAGTCAGCTCTGATAACTCCCATGATTACTTTAAATAGAGGTCCACATCAACATACAAAGAAGCAATGTTTCCTTTGCTCAGCAATAGCTAGGTGGCAGCCAAGAAAGAAGACCCCTGCTCGCCCTAGAACTCACCAAAATATGCCACGTCCCATTTGTCATATTCCCCAATGGACAACTAAGGGGCCAAACAATTATAAGAAAAAAAATCCATAAATTATATTTTATGCACCTTTCACATTTGAAGTTAATCATAAAAACATATATCTTTTTACATAAATATTGCTAAAGAATAATCGATCAAACATTTCTTAGTAATTGTGTTTTAAGAAACTAACAAACAGGTCGTTCTCTCTGAACAAATGAAACAACCTTTGAATCGCACCTTTTGCAAAGGACGTCACTCAACCAAAAAGGTGCGATGGTTTAGCATATAGAAAAGGGAAGAAGTGAGACCCGATCTTAGAAAAGAAGACAGCAAACAATGACAAGAGGCAGAAAACGTTCAGGAGTTCTAGCCAATCAGGTGCGGGTTTTCTCCCCACTTAGCCATTAATCACTAGTGATCAGGCAATTATTTTCTATAATTGATCTGTACAGTGTTTGCAAGAAAACTAAGAACTAGTATGGCCTGTTATGTCCACCTGTGCAATCTCTAGAACCTATGGCCAATAGCATGTGCAGACCCGAATAGATTCATCCACCCAGATTAGAGATATGGAGCCATCAATGCAACAACACCCGCCATTATGATTCGATCAATATACCTTGCTTGGCCTGCACACTTATCCTTGAATGACTACGATCTCCATTCTATCAAAAGCCATGCCTTGCATTGTGATAATATTCACCTCCATGTACCATTTCCTTACGCTGTAGATATATATATATATATATATGTGTGTGTGTGTGTGTGTGTGTGTGTGTGTGAATGTACTAACTCTGAATATATGATCAATGTGCTGCTTTGATTATGAATATTAGAGTTCTTTAATGTCATTATTGCCATTAATCTAGCAATTAGATCATAGCTTCTTTATTATGATTACTGCATTTATAATTGCTCTATAAGATAATTTGACATGAATCAACAAGTGAATACATTGTGTGTGATCAAATATTGTCTTCTAAGTGCTTGTAAGCCTACTAGGGAGGAAGGGCTTGAGAAAAGTGGTGCCTAAAAACCCCACCCAAGTCCGCCCCTAGAACCCAAGGTAGGGATGGGCCATGGAGGGGTGGCAAGTCCACCTAAGTTTCCGCCTAGTCCCAATGCATGGGTTGGGCCATAGAGAGGTGGGGGTCCCACCTAAGATCCGCTGTAGCCATGGAGGGGTGGTAGGCCAAGGCCACTTATAAGCTTCGTTGGCTTCCCCCAATAGGTCATGTGTTTTCTGAGGTGATGTCATGGGTGGAGAAAGCGGTTACAAGCCACCTAGAGGGGAAGGTTGTAGGTTACAACCCCTTGGACTTAGCCAAGGACTTCGTGCGGATCTACCCATATGGGTAGAGAAAGCAGTTACAAGTCGCTAAGAAAGGGAGGGTTGTAGCTTACAACCTTTGGACTAGGAAAAAGGGCTTTAGGCAGATCCATCCATGCCACTCCTCATGTGTGTTAATGATTGCATTTATGATTATATATTTATATTTGGATACCTAGATATTAACTCTAATGAACATGTGTATATGTGGGAATATTGCTCACTTTGTGGATGCAGGTGATCAACCAAGAATACCCCATCTTAGAGTATCCAATTGGCCAACCCTAACCCTAAACAAGCAAGTTCCAAGATAGGACCAAGTAAGGGACATTACAGTGGTATCAGAGCCCTAATCCTGCCATCCTATGAAACCCTAGTTAAATGCTAACCTACCAAAGGAGAAACTCAAGGAAGAACACCACCCCAAACAACATGATGGACACATCAATGAATAACGAAATGAGGGCATTTATGGAGCAAACCACCCAAGCCCTTAAGGACCAAAATGAAAGGAGTGAGAGGAATTCACAACTTCTCCAAGCTATTCATAATATGAGACACAAGCTCCAACCACTCAGAAAATAATGACCGTACACCTTCAAGAGCGACAAATTCAAGACCCACTATACCTACCTTCTTGCTTGGAGAAGAAAACATGGAAGGGGGGGAACTAATGAACCACCCATAGTCAATGTGGATGAGATTGCAATGGCCTATTATAGACTTGGTCCTAAAGTTAGGACGACCATCCCCTTTAAAGATTATTGTGATGCCAAACTTAGGGCCACCCTTATAAAAGAGAGAAACCCGCAAATTGACAAGGATCTCAAAAATAGAGTAAGCAAACTAACCCTCCCCAACTTTGTTGGAGAAGGAAAGAACACCGCCCGATCATGGGTTCAAAAGTTACACATATCTATCCTAAGCCCAATGACAAAAGCAAATTCCATCAAGTTTTCCATGTTACACCTAACTAGGATGGCCCATGATTGGTGGCATCACAACCTCATAACCCAAGGCCATCAACAAGTGTCCACCTATGATTTCACCCAAAGGTTGATTAAAAGATTCGGCCAAAAACATCCTGAATGGTACTTCCGAGAACTCACTAAAGTCAGGCAACAAGGGACTATTGAAAACTATGCCACTGAGTTTGATTTCACCCAAAGGTTGATCAAAAGATTCGACCAAAAACATCCCGAATGGTACTTCCGGGAACTCACTAAAGTAAGGCAACAAGGGACTATTGAAAACTATGCCACTGAGTTTTAAAAATTGGCCGTTATGGTACCCGAAATCTCCCAAGAGAGGCTCACCTACTTATTCATAGAGGGATTAAAGGGATCAATCAAAACCATGGTGAGTGCACTAGAACCCACCCGTTTAGACAAGGCTATCCAAAAAGCCATGAAATTTGAGGATAACATACCACGAGATAAACCTAGGGACTTTACCTCCCCCTTGCAAACCTCCTCGCTAGGAAGAAAGGCCAAAAAGGGAAGCAACACTTAGGACATGTTCATATTGCAATGAAAAGCGAAACCGATTTCACTTGTGCAAAACAATGGAGGATCTAAAAAGAAAAGGATTGTGTTTTACATGCCAACAGCCATGGGGGACTGGTCATAAATGTAAAAGCCGAGCCCACCAAATTGAAGCACGCCCCAACAATGAGTACCCAAACAAAAGGGCAAGATTGGAGGATGAGAGTCACGTGACACTAGCTACCATCTCCCAAGCCTCTAAACATTGCCCGTTTCAAATCAAGAGCACACTTAAGGGGTAGAAGGTCATCACACTCATGGATAGTGGGGCATCCCATAACTTCATTGATGAAAGAATAGTGAAACAAAGGAGGTTGGGAACCATAACCTTCAAGGGGTTTAAAGCTATGACCGCCACGGGAGCTAGGGTGCAATGCACAAGAGTAGTTCCCCAATTGGAACTTACCCTAGGGAAGCATCCCATCAAGGAAGACTTCTACATAGTCCCCCTAGATGCTAAAGTTATCTTAGGAACTCCATGGATTTACTCATTAGGATGTTTTATGTTTGATCTTCCAAACCTAACAATCCGTTTCTAACACGAAGGGAAAGAAGTCACCCTAAAAGGTTTACCTGATGGAGCCCCAAAAGTGATTCATGCAAAAGAATGGAGAGAATTTTCAGAAGGGGGCAAGGGGAGTGGGCCACCCAATGTATGATTCTTGATAAAAGCACCCCACAAGGAAAAGAAATCCATGTTGACATCCAACCTATCACCCGAAAATATGGGAAGGTCTTTGAAGAGATTCCCCTAGGACTACCACCCAAGAGAGGGTTTGAACATGCCATAGAATTGGAAGAAGGGGCAAAGCCAATCATAACCACTCCATACCGTCATCCACATAAATTCAAGGAAGAAATCGAGAAAACCATTAAAGAACTGCGAGAGATGGGACACTTTCAGCCTAGTTCTAGTCCCTTTGCATCATCGGTGGTACTAGTAAAAAAGAAAGATGGCACCTTAAGAATGTGCATAGATTATAGAGCCTTAAACAAGAAAACTATCAAGAACCAATATCCAATTCCCCGGATTGATGAACTTATTGATGAACTCCACGGAGCAAGATTCTTTTCCAAAATTGATCTTCGGTCGGGGTACCACCAGATAAGAATGAGAAAGGAAGATGTACCTAAAACAGCTTTTCATTGCCACTATGGACATTTTGAATTCGTAGTTTTACCATTTGGGTTCACAAACACCCTAGCCACCTTTCAATCATGCATGAACCACATCTTCTGCAAACAACTGAGAAAATTCCTCCCAGTGTTCTTTGATGACATCCTTATCTATAGTAAAACATGGGAAGAACACCTCCAACATATTGAAGAAACCCTTAAGATTTTAGAGTAAGAATCCTTATATGCCAAAGCATCAAAATGTGAATTTGCAATGGAAGAGATACTATACTTGGGCCATAAAATCAATGCCCATGGGGTTAGTGTAGATGAAGAGAAAATTGCAGCTATCAAGGAATGGCCCAAACCTAAGACCCTCACACAGCTAACGGGATTTGTAGGATTGTGCAGCTATTATAGGCGTTTTGTGAAGGGATTTTCAAAGATTGCTGCCCCACTCACGGACTTAACCAAGAAAGGGGCCTTCGCATGAAATGAAGTAGCCCAACAAGCCTTTGAAAAACTAAAAGAAGCCATGAGTACGTGCCCAGTTTTGGCCATCCTAGACTTCACCCTTCCCTTTGAATTACAATGCAATGCATCCGGGGTGGGGATTGGTGTAGTCTTGATGCAAAATAAGCATCCTATAGCTTTTGAAAGTCGTAAGCTTATTGAAACAAAAAGACACTACCCCATCTATGATAAAGAGATGTTAATAGTTAGCCATAATGCATGCCTTGGCAAAATTCCGCCAATACTTGGTCTGTACAAAGTTCCATGTGAAAACCGATCATAATAGCCTAAGATACTTCATGAATCAAAAGGATTTGAATGACAGTCAACAAAAGTGGGTTAGTCGGATACAAGCCTATGACTTTGACATTGAGTATGTGAAGGGAACAAACAATGTGGTGGCAGATGCTCTATCTAGGCGACCTTACTTGAACACAATAACCTATATATCCGCAGATTGGAAGAGTGACATTATTGCAGAGTATGCTAAAGACCCCAAGCCAATGAGATTTTGGAAGGGCGCCTACCCCATGAAGAGTATAAGGTGGTAGAGGCAATCATCCTATATAAGACTAGAGTATTTCTAGTGCCAAACTCCAAGATAAAGGAGAAGATTCTTAAGGAACACCATGATAACCCACTAGCAGGACACTAGGGGTATTATAAAACAGACAAATAGGTAAGGGAGAGGTATTCATGGAAAGGCCTCAAAAGGGATGTGTTAAAATATGTGCAAGAATGTATGGTTTGTGAAAGGAATAAAGTCGAACAAAGGTACCCCGCCGGCCTTATACAACCCTTGCCAATTCCCAACCAAAAGTGGGAAAGTATCTCTATGGATTTTATTACTGGGCTGCCAAGACTCAAGGGAAAGATTGCATATATGTGGTTGTTGATCGGCTCACCAAGTATGGCCATTTCTTCGCCATATCCATAGAATATAGGGTACCCCAAGTAGAAGAAGTCTTCTTGAAGGAAATCTTTAGGCTCCATGCTCTCCCGAGAAATATAGTCATTGATCGGGACAATCAATTCATAAGCCAATTTTGGCAAGAACTTTTCCGATTGTCCAGGACTAGTCTCATACCAAGCACCAGTTATCACACCCAGATAGATGATCAAACCGAGATTGCCAACAAATGGATAGAAAGCTATTTAAGGAACTATGTCACAGGTCAACAGAGTGCATGGGCCAAGTGTTTGCATCTAGGAGAGTATTGTTACAATACAACACACCATATGTCCATCCAAATGAGTCCATTCAAAGCACTATATGGATATGAACCCACCACATTTGGGAGTTTGATTACACAAGAAAGCCAAGTACCCCGAGCCAAGGACTTTGTACAAGAGAGTATGGACATCTTGAACACTCTTAAGGACAATTTATACCAAGCCCAGAATCGGCAAGGAGAACCTTTGAGATTGGAGATCTAGTATTTCTACTATTACAACTGTATAAGCAATCATCCATCAAGTCTAATGGAACAAAAGAACTTAGGCCTTGGTTTTATGGGCCTTACAAGATTTCAAGAAGGATTGGTGAGGTAGCCTATGAATTAGAGTTACCCAAGGAGAGCTGCATCCATAACGTCTTTCATGTATCCAGATTGAAGAAAGTGTAGGGCCAACAAGTTACCCCATGTGCGGAGTTACCTCCGCTGGATGATGAAGGTAAATTGATCCTTGAACCTAAAGCAGTCCTTAATATGAGGGAGAAGCGGCTAAGGAACACGAGTATCCCAAAGTTCTTGATAAAATGGAAAGGCCTACCAGAGGAAGATGCTATGTGGGAAAGCAAAGAAATTTTCAACCACCCAAACCTCAAGTTGCTTGAGGGCAATCAATTTAAGGGGGGAGGACAGTCATATTCCCCAATGGACAACTAAGGGACCAAACAATTAAAAGAAAAAAAATCCATAACTTATATTTTATGCACCTTTCACATTTGAAGTTAATCATAAAACATATTTTTTACGTAAATATTGCTAAAGAATAATTGATCAAACATTTCTTAGTAATCGTGTTTTAAGAATTTAAATAACAGGTCGTTCTCTCTAAACAAATGAAACAACCTTTTATTTGCACCTTTTGCAAAGGATGTCACTCAACCAAAAAGGTGCGATGGTTTAGCATATAGAAAAGGGAAGAGTGAGACCCAATCTTAAAAAAGAAGACAGCAAACAAGGACAAGAAGAGGTAGAAAACGTTTAGGAGTTCTAGTCAATCAGGGGCGGGTTTTCTCCCCACTTAGCCATTAGGCAATTGTTTTCTATAATCGATTTGTACAGTGTTTGCAAGAAAACTAAGAACTAGTACTGCCTGTTATGTCCACCTGTGCAATCTCCAGAACCTATGGCCAATAGTATGTGCAGATGCGAATAGATTCAGCCGCCCAAATTAGAGATATCGAGCCATCGATGCAACAACACCCGCCATTATGATTCAATCAACATACTTTGCTTGGCTTGCACACTTATCCTTGAATGACTGTGATCTCCATTCTATCAAAAGCCATGCCTTGCATTGTGATAATATTCACCTCCATGCACCATTTCCTTAAGCTGTAGATATATATATATATATGTTAATGTACTAACTCTGAATATATGATCAATGTGCTGCTTTGATTATGAATATTAGAGTTCTTTAATGTCATTATTGCCATTAATCTAGCATTTAGATCATAGCTTCTTTATTATTATTAGTGCATTTATAATTGCTCTATAAGATAATTTGACATGAATCAACAAGTGAATACCAATACTAATGGTGGAAGTCATAAGCGACACCTGCTGCAATTATCTTTCCTTCGATCAATTCCTGTTTTGGAATGCCCTTTAGCACTTTGAGGCATTGAATGAGCCTCTCCTAAATATCCGGGAGGTTGTCCCAAGCTTCAGCCATGACAGCCAATCTGGAAAGGAATGAGAAGTCTATCCGTAGGCGAGTGTCAATCTCTCCATAAATGAAGCCCCTTCTATGCCTTTACTTGTCATCCATTCCTTGGCTTCCTTGGCCGTGACCATTCCTTCTTCAACATACTTGGCTGTTTCTTGTGAGGAATTGAGAAGAGGAGGAGCTACTACATCACCCTGGTTGAGTGGTTGGGTCAGATACTGAATATACTCCTTAATGTGTGTCGGCGTAACAACTAGCACCTCTGGAGTAAGAGTTGGTACGGACAGCTATGCACACTACGCAATGAGTGCTCTTCAAATTAGGAGGGGAAGCTCCCTCGTTGTGCTTTACAAAAATACCTGCAAAGGGAAATAAACTAAACTAATTCCTGTCTTTTTGTTTCAGCTGTAGAGGTACAAGGCTTTCTCAAAAACTATATACGTTGCAGCTGAGTTTTCTCTGGTTTTGCAGATCTACTAACTACAACTAAACTTAATAACTTAAATTCTATCCAGTTCCCTCAAGAAAACAGAGCATGAGGAAATGGAGCAAGGGTTTTGACTATCGACGATAAGCGGGTTCAGATTCTCTACTTGAAGGCAAGGTGGCGCATCTATCAGCTCAATCTGAACAAGTTTATTAGGCACAAAACAGATTTAAGAATTTACCATGATAATCTTATGAAACCCTATGTGGCATAACACTTGATCATAATAGTAAAGACTTACAAAACAGATTTATCATCACAATCTCATGAAACCCTATGTGGCATAACACTTGATCATAACGGTAAAGGTTCACAAAACAGATTTATCATCACAATCGCATGAAACCCTATGTGGCATAACAATTGATCATAATGGTAAAGATGCACAAAACAGATTTATCTAAACTATGGAAAGAATTCGCCATTTACAATTGCATGAAACCCTATGTGGCATAACAATTAATCGTAATAGCGAAGACACATGAACAAATACCAAAAGAGCAATATTGAGGGCAAGGTAGGCGCAGCATATATTTCTCTCTCAAGCAAAAGTTCATTACAAATGAGCAAAAGCTCTTATTTATATACATCAAGGTGTAGGTAACCCTAAAATCACCTTGAGTCATCTACAGTCTTGCAATGCATGCAAGATTTGCTGCCAAACCCTAATGAAGTAAACTATACAGTTAACTGGAAAGCTACCATCAGTTAACCGAAACAACTAACCTAAATGGACCATGTGCAAGCATGCACGTCCTTATTTAAAGCAAAGTTAACTGGACACTACCTTCAGTTAACTGGAAACCCTAACCCTAACTCCTGTGATGATAATTCCAAGGACGAGATAAGCATGTGTTAAGTCAGCAAGTAAACTCAAGACTGAAAGTCGAGTTAACTGCTGCTCATGACTCAACCTTCGAAATTAACTGCAGGTTACAACTGGCAGATCACTCCATGTCATCTCGGTCTAACACTTTGACCAAGAACTTATCAATCTCTTTGTCTTCCGGCACTCTGACGATGTCCAAAAATAATAATCTGCTTCTTCAATTCTCTGTCACTTTCCTTGACTGTATGCATACATTCTTTAACATTTTTAGTCGCCTTCTTGAGACTAGCTGAAATCATTGAAATGTGATCCAAAATCTCCATCAAGATATCACGAACATGCTTCTGAAACTCAGTTTGTACAGCCTCGAGATCAACTTAGGTACCATCTTCACGAAGATAATGGCACAGGATCTGAGTGACTTTGGCGGCTCCGTAAATGAAGTGGTGGCCTCTATTTCTTCTGCAGCTTGACGCTTCTGATGCAATCATGAATTAAGACCGATTTGGTCTTGAATTTAGTCTAGTTGAATCGCTGAAAAACTTGCTCGTTGACTATGAACACGGCTATGTTCTGACAACTTTCTTCGGAAAGCTAAAATGGCTCCTGGTGAGGCTAAAAATAGCCTGTCGGAGGATAATTTTCACCAAAAATTCTGAGACATGGGTTTTGTCCGGAAAATGATTCTAAGACAACCCACAACGTCAGAATTGTGAAAACATGTCGTTTAGCTTGACATGCAAAGATTCTTCAGTCGAGAACTGCAAGGGTTTTAGAGCTTCTCGGGGCAATTTTTCTTGAGAAAATCTGGGACATGGGTTTTATGCACAACAAAATTTTGAACAAACCCAAATGATGAGATTTTCAAAAAGATGTGATTTTGGCCCACATGCAAAGAAATTCTCGGAAAAAAGCACAGAGCTTCAGAATGAAGGCTACGGGGCAATTTTCTCGAAAAAAAAATCTAAGACGTGGGTTTTGCTGCAAATGCTGAAGTATGCGAACCCAGATGATCAAACACTGAAAATACGCTGAATTTCTTTGACATGCGAAGAAAGTACCTAAGATGAGAAATAGAAGAAATAAGACAGAAGATAGAAAGTTTTGCTTGTTCTGCTTCTGAAGAATTCGCCAATCTCTTTTCTGGAACTTGATGAAACCTGCATGCAAAGTGAAAATAAAGTCTGGAATCTTCTTCCTCTGCACAATCTGAATCCATTGCTATGAAGAACGTTGAATTCAGACACCAGTAGCACCTTTAGCTTGCTGGTCGCTCAAGAAGAATATGAACTTCGAAGCTAAAGATGATGAAATAATGGACGCCATTGCTTGGTTAAATAGATTTTCATCTATAAAATTCGCATTAGGCATGGAATCCTTGAGAAGTGCGCTTGGCTTGTGATTGGACCTCATTTCAGTTAACTGAAACTCAAATATGCTAAATAAATCGCCATGCTTTAGGGTTTCCCTTTCAATCTTCAGTTAACAACTTCATGCGATTTTGACTTTAGTTAGCAACCCATATTAAGTTCGCCATTCTTCACACTTGCTTTAGATTCACAATTTAGAACTAAAGCGTCCCTTTTGATAACTAAAGTTGGCAATAAGAAATTTGCCATATTTCATGCAATAAATATTCCAAATATAGCGACCCTTTCAAGACTTCAGTTAACATAGAATGAATGTGCCAACTTCACACTTATGCTTCAATTCAATTCTAAAAATAACAACCCTTTTGGAACTTAAGTTATCATTCTTTGTAAAGTGCGTCAGCTTCACAAAACTATGCTTCATCATTAAAATTCTAAATATGGCGACCCTTTTGAGAACTGAAGTTAACATTCAAATGTTAATGCGCCATACTTCACTAATTTATGCTTCATCATTTATGCCGTCCCTTCTAGAACTTCAGTTGAGACTCAATGAAGCGCCATCTTCAAACTTGCTTCACAATTGCAACCAAATTCGCCATGCATGTAAACTCCAGTTGACTTTCAAAAATAATCTTTAGTTAAGTGAACATGCAATCAAGTTAACTCAACATGCAAGGTAATTAACTGAACATGCAAACTAGTTAACTCGACATGCGAACTGAAAGATCACTCAACATACCAATATATGAACTGAAGATGACAACCCAGAAAACGTTTAGTCTAACTGCAGTCAGAACTCCAGTTAAGGCATCCATTCAACCCTCTTTCGAAAATCCAACTTTGACCTCTTAAGGCGAATTCCAGACTTAGCCAAATTTCATGAAAATTTAGGCTAAAACCTCTACCGGGACCTCTGTTCATCCTCTGACACTGGCTGACTGACTTCTCCGATTGACTAGCTGACAGGTGCATCGCAGAGCCAAGTAAACACTGATCAAAAGGTATCTTGAGACTGCAAACCATAAAACTGATATCTGAAGGCTCAAAAATCCAAGCGCCTTTTTCAAAAGCTGCGCTTTTTCTCTGACTTAGTCAAATTTTGACTTCTGCATCTTGAACGAAGGGAAAAATAAATCCTTCATAACTTCTGATTTATCAACTTTTAGGACTGGAACTCAGGTTCACTGCGAAGCTGACCTCATTCTGCATAACAACTGCAAAGGCACATTTCCCAAGAAAACATCATCTGAGGGGTGAAAATCAAGGGCGACTTTTTGAAAAGTTGCTCTTTTTCCTCCAGACTTAGCCATTTCTGGAAATGACAAAAATAATATAAAAACTCCGACTGCAAGCTGCTGAGACATCTTCTGATCTGACAGAGACAGGCAACGGAAAGCTGAACGTAACACGGACACATTGAACATCTGATATCATCAAAATGAAAGCATTAAAGGCTTGAAAAGCTCAGGCGCCTTTCTCAAAATGTTCTCTTTTGCTTTTTCTTTGATATTTTGACTAAGATTTGACCCCACGTTTGACCTCCGGTTCAGGCACTTCAACAACTCAGATTCACCCACTGACGGATGCGTCGCAAAGCTCGAACAAACGTGAGATAAACATCTTGGGTGGCATTTAGTCAAAAACTTACATTTGGCACCTCAAAAAGATGGGCACCTTTCTCAAACGCTGCGCTTTTTACCAGTGTTAGCCAATTCTTGCTTTCGCCTCGTTTTGCGCTATATCTTCCATAACTTGATCAAAACAGGTCTGTTTGACTAGCTTGATAGCTCACTGCGAAGATGACGTGATGCCGGACAAATGTCTGCTGGAGGTGACAAACCCTAAAAACAGGATCTGAGCCTCTAAAAGATAGGGCGCCTATTTGAAAATGTGCTCCCCTCTTCAGAGATAGAAAATTTTGATGATTTTCCTTCAAATTTTCATTTTTCTTAAAACTCTTCAGTAACAGACTGACATGTTACTGACACCAACTCCATACTTAGAAAGCCCAAAAACGACCTTCTGACATCACTTTAACAAGATTAAGACTCAATTAAGCAAAATGCCTTAGTGAAGCAAAATTTTTAGTTTTGGGTACAACAATGTGCTTGACCTCCTTGTATTCTTTCTTCTTTGCCACTTCCTTTTCCAACCTCACCTTCATGGTGGAGACTGAGTTATCCAATTCTTCAACTTCCTGGTCTTTTGTTGTTGGGCCTAGGTCTATAGTGGTAATTGCGTACTCTTGGGGAGCGATTTCGTCCTGTGTTTTGTCAACTGTTGGCACTGCAATTTGTATGGAATGGCTGCCTGCTTTGCCTCTCTGAATCGTGGAGAATTTCTTGGTAGGCTTCATCGCAACAACTTGTTCTAACCTAGCCAAGAAATCTGCATTGTTATCTTCCTCTTGGACCTCAACTGGCGCCTGTATCTTCTTTCTTTCTTTCAACTAGTCAGGGATGGCAGGCTGCTCAATACTATCTTCCTCCTGAACATTTTCTGTACTTGGAATATCCAAAACTTCTCTAAGAGCGGAAATCATTCCCTCTTGGAATTCATCATTCTGGATGTCAATTTCATTCTCTGAACCTGGTATTTTTGTGCCCGTAGGAGATGGGGGCTCGTTGTTATCTAATTGGATCAACTCATTGTTACCCTCCCGAATTGGAGAAGGAATCATCATATCAGCCAAGGACTCGTTTGCAGTGGCCACTAGCTTATCAATATTTCTAGATGTAGCAGAATGAGATGGCTCAACCCTCTTTCTTTCTTGGACAGGCTCTATGTTTGCAGTTGCTTCTTTATTCTTCTTAGTAATCTCAACCACTTCGGCACTATGGGATGCGCTTGCATTTGAGGAGTATGATTCTGTCTCACTCAGCAAATCATAAGTGAGCATCATTCTTTTCCGCCTTAACTCTTGGACTTGCTAGTCAACCCACCACTGAGAATATTTAACCACCAGCCTCATTAGCATAGTCAAATCTGAAAGTTCGAGCTCTGACCACTTCACTCTCGGAAGAGGCCAACTCTCATTGAAGCATGGTTGGACACATTCTCCATCTTCTTCCACCTTATTAGGCACTCGAAAAAGTTCAGTTGCTCTTATGAAATCCACCTACAGTCTAGACCATAACTTTTTCTTGACTTCATACTCGTCAGCAGCATTCGCCCATAAATCCTCTAGGTCTACTCTGTGTTTATGCCTTTTTCCATCCACGGTCCAGATTTGGTTATGAGGGTCAAAATTGGCCCTAGACCGATAAGTCGTGAATAGGTACCATTGAATTTCCAACCGTGCACTTTCAGCTACTTGTGTCGATGGATGGGATTCCAACATGTTACCAATTAAGAACGGGAAAGTGATAGTTGCCTTCTGATTTGGCCTTTGGATGTTCTGATAAGTCTCCAGCTATCTAAGGACTTCTAGTAAAATCATCCTATTTGTAGGATAGATTGGAAGCCTGTAAGGATTTCCAATGAATCCCTATATCCTTATGTACGTGAACCTTGGAAACTGGATAAACCAGGATCCATATATACTAATCAAACTTGTGGCTTCATGGCTCAGCCTTTGGTGAGTTCCTCCTTGGAGTATTTGGGTGATGTACATGAGGAAAGCATCGTGTGCCCACCTGAAGTGAGATTTCTCTCTGAGTTGCAGCTGCGGGTAACAGTCATAGGACTTGAGTTCATTCTCACCATTGCCAACTCTGCCTTTGCATATCAGTCTTGAATATATGTAAGACTTGGCCAACAAATATATGATGTAGGAGCTCATGTGGAATGATTTTGTCTTCTCCAGATTGACTAACTGCTCGTGGAGATTATCACTAATCATCTGGGACTAGTTGAACATTTTCATGCCGGAGGTGATTTCATCAATAAAATAGTACATCCACATCTCAAAAGGTGCACCTTGTGGATTGCCGACTATAACATCAGATTAATATCCCGATAGTCCTCCTTGAAGTCTGTTTGACGCAGCTTCTTGGGCATTTTCTTGGCAGAGGGTCTTTGTTTTTCCAATCATGTCTTGTTGATATTTGTAGCAAAGAGTTCAGATTGGTCTTCATACAGCTTCTTGGTGTCCTCCTTAGTTTCATATACAGTCTGATGGTGTGTCAGGATGCCAAATGCCTTTTGAATTGCCACTTCTCCGAGATGGGCCAATATCCTTCTGTCAGTTGCAACAATTTGCCTGTCCTGTGCATTATAATGAATGGCGTACTCTACCATCAATTTGACACATTCTACTGCTGGTGGGAATCCGTCTGCTTGGAAGATGCCATTCCTCACCATCCGGTGAGCAACTGGTGTCGACAATCCATTGTGTTCGTATATCCTCTTCTTGAACTCCATGAAGTCCACATGCCAAAGATCGGTGTTTGTAATATTTTTCCATTTAGAATTAAATTTTGACTCTCGCCGCAACCCTTTGCTGGCAAACTTCATTGGTAGCTTTCTTGATGGTTCTCCTGGTGTGGTCATTAACCTGTAGTAAATAAAAGTATTAACATTAGTACGAAGACTTTTAAACATAATTTATTTCCGTGCCTTTATTCGAAAATTTTACTTTCAGCTTATTAAAAAGATAAATTTCTCCGAAAAAGCAAGCTGAAAATGGGCGAACTTGATTAAAATTTTGCCATAACTTAGCTAGAATGAATAATATGGAAGAAGAGTTGAGAAACTTAGCCAACCAAACTTCAAACCTTCGGCAATATCCTCTGGCTGCGAATCAAATTCAACTTGAAATAATTTAATCAAAAATCCAATGAAAAGGTGCGCCAACTTGCTAAGAAGTACGACTTTCAGCCAAGAATTAAATTACTTCCTCAAAAATCACGCCCTCCAGCATAAAAAAATATTCTTCCCCTGAGAAAATCAACCTTTCATTGAATATTCTTGCAATCTTGAGAGAGATTAACTTCTCTTCAATTGAACTTGTGAAAAATGAGTAGCTGAAACTCATTATAAGGCTGAAGAGTTCGATTTGTTTTTAGTAATTTCATCTTTTTTCTTGGTTTTGATTTTTTTTCTTCGCTTGATCGAGGCAAGTTTCTATTCTTTTCGAAAAAAATCTTCATGGTAAGCTTATCTAGGTGCGACCTTTAGCAAAATTCTTTGATTTTCTCTGTGTTCAAAAATTTGATTTTTATCCAAGTGTTTATTTTTTATTTTCAAACATTTGGAAAAAATATTAAATGTCCAATTAAATTCGATTTTTCCAAGCTTCAAATCATGGCAGAATTTGATTTATTCATGGATTTTCTTTTTCTTTGGCAAATTTTTTTTACTTCCATGAATTTTCTTCCAAGTCATCTGTGCCAAATTTGTTTTTGCCCAAGGCATATTATTTTCCTAAGTGTCGAAATAAATTATCAAAGTATTAAACTGGAAAATTTTAATTTTTCCATGGCTAAATTTTATTTTCCAAGTTATTCCACTTTATCCTCTAGCCAAGGCGAACTTCTTATTTATTCTAACACTTAGACTTTTCCTCTTGCCCTTAGCCAAGTAGGACTTTCTAGTCATCTTGCCAATTTTTTTTTTAATTTCTCTTATGCCATGGCGAACTTTAAATTGTGCTAGGCATATTTCCCCATGCCAAAATTGAACTTTTACTCATGCTTGGACTTTATTTCTTGCCTAAGTCAGATTTTATGGCCTCCTTTCTTCTCAAGGCGGACTTTCTCAATGCTATTCCAAATGTTTAAAGGGGTGGGCGGACTTTACATCTTCCTTTCCATACTCTAGGCGGACTTCATGTTTTCTTTTCCACTTGATGGCAGCCTTGGCAAGTTTCTTTCCAAATGGTGGGCGTACTTTCTCCTTGGCTCGCCATCTTCCTTCCTAGACATGGCAGACTTCCAAGTCTTTTTGCCATATGTATTTTCTTTTCACACTTAGCCAACTTAATGAAATTTTTCTCTGCAAGGTAACATTACACAGGCAAGGCATTTATACTTAGTGAAATTTCTCAAGTTTTCCCCGCTTCAAGGTGTACTCCATAGTTAACCAAATTTTGGATTTTCTTCCTTCTTCCAAGTTGGGCGGACTTCACCAACTTCTTGCCAAGGTAGGGCGGACTTTCAAGATTTCTTGCCATTGTCTTTTCAAGAGCTTGGGCAGACTTTCCATGATGCTTGCCATCTTCCATCCAAGGTATGGTGGACTTTGGAGAATCTTTTCCATTCTCCATGGGCGAATTTCTCCAGACAGGCGAATTTTCATCATGAATTTCATGCCTTTGGTTGATTTTTCATTGATTTTTGCTTTTGGTGGCCTAATTTTGATTCTGAAAATGGAAATATTGACTCCTTGACTAGGGTTGACTTTCTAAAAATAGAAAAAGCAAAATCCCTAAAAAATAGGGATCCCAGATTGGTCCAAAAATGCCTAAAATGAAAAAAAAGGAAAAAGGAAAAAATCTGTAAAAAATAGGAAGTGTCAGAATTGACTCAAAGCACAGGTGATTCTTGTCTTATGTACCTTTTGAGCACTTCTGTGACGTTTAGGCATTGTTTCGGGCTTGAATTCTCCATTTAGCTTGGGTGTTTACTCAAAACTCTGACTTGAAACTCTCAAAGCAATGAGCTCATGAAACTGTTGTGCGAAAGAAAAACCCTAAAAACTAGCAAACTACTGGGGGTCACCATTTGCAATGGGGCGTTGTGTGAAAAGGTCACAAGAAGTATCCAATTGGCCAACTCTAACCGTAAACAAGCAAGTTCCAAGATAGGATCAGGTAAGGGGCATTACACCATTTTAATTATCTCCTGAATTGGTACGACAACATTCATTAGGTTGCTGTATGAATTACCACTGCCATGTGAGGAATAGATGGTCAAAGTATAGCAAAATATGTCGCCTCTTGATGAAACAATATATCGATGCGAATATTGGCATCTTGAACAAGGGAAAATGATCCACAATCCCTCTCCCAACTCTAATGCAGCCTCATAGATAAATTCACCTTTAACATTCAATTCATCTTGCTGATATGTGACACCAAACCCTTAACTTGGGCATCCAAAACTTTCTTGGAAAACTCACACAAGTAATCAACTCTAATAGCTCTTCATAAATTCCCGTAAATACCTCGATTCTAAAATGATTTTTAATATATCTGCAAACCCTTTGTAAATCCTTGATATTCAGGATTGAAGCTTTTCCCGAATGCATTAATGTGCAATGTTTAACCCTTGAATGGAGTTATCTGCAAGCATCCCTTGGAGATCTTTCACTCTTTTACAATACTGTTCCTCATGAGGGTTTTCCTCCTGAATGAAGCCGAGATTTTTAGACTCTCCAGTCTAACCAACAAAGCTCTTATCAATTTTCTTCTCAGCATGAATGTCCAAAGGAGCTCACAAATTTGATCTTATAATCTCCTCCAATGCCCATGCCCATGCCCATGCCCATGCCCAAGTTGGCAATTTTAAATTATTTTATTTAATTTGTTACTGCCTTATATCTCCCTTAAGTTGGTGCCAATTTATGATATAAAATACTATTTTATAAAAATTCCTTATATTGCCTTTACCATAAAGTCATTAAATATATAAATAACGAATAAAGTTAAATATATTAACTTTATTTGTAACGTTATTTAAACTTAATACACAAGACCATGACAAATGCCAAGATAAATCCATAGTGAGAATCCGTCAACTTTATTGATATGGAAATACTGCCAACTGACCAAGAAGTTGAACCCCTGTGACTTACTAAAAATAGTATGGACAAAGTGTCCAAATCAAGCTCCAGAAGGTACACAATAAAAACCCTGGGAACATTGAGCTAGGAAAACACAAATTGAGCACAAATGGTTGCGTTGCCATTTAAATTAGCACCTCTGGAATGCATATTGTAAACGGTCAGCTATTGCAATTGTTATAGTACTACTTCGGATTATAGAGAGGAAGATCTCTCTTTGCTGATGTTACATGTAAAAAGGGTGGAGTAAACTAAGGTTCCTATATTTTTTATACTCAGTGGTAGGACACAAGGGTGCACAGACACAATGCGCTGTAGCTCAGCTTTTCTTTGGTTTCTGCAGATCTTAACTACAACTAAACTAGCTTTTAATCTATATCCTATCTCCCCAAGATAAACAGAGCATGAGGGCATAGGAGCGGGAATGGATTGGTTGGATCATTTGAATCCGCCGTCTCCTTAGAATATGGCTGAGGCTTTGAACTCTCGGATATACACTGGGATAAGGTTTTATACAAGCAAACACTCTTTATGGTAAGTTGGATCTTTGACTTGCCAAGGAGGAGAAACCCCTGTCCGAGGTATAGGCTAGGATTTAGCTTACTAGAAACAACAAATTACAATGTTTTGGCAAAGAAACTTGCTAAGGAGGAGGAACCCTTGTCCGAAGTATAGGTTGAAAGACAATCCATTAGACAACATCAAACGATAACTGTTAATAATAGATATCCAAGGAGGAGGAGCCCTTTTCTGAGGAGGGAAATGAAACAACAAGCTATTTAACACAAAATGTTGAAATGACTCAAATCTTTGGATCAAAATGCAAGCGCCTTCTAATTTTCTTCTTTAAATCTCTTGAACGAGTTACAAAGATTGGGACATGCAAAGGCACAAAATCATGCACAATTGCTCATCAAACTGATTAACTCTCATCCAAGAGTGAACAAATAATCACTTTCAAAGTTGTTGGCAACAATGGTGCAACAATTTTGCATAGTAAGTGAAGGTTTACAAATAATGAGCTCAAGACTCTTATTTATAGAACTCAAAGGAGTGGGCTGGGCAACCCCAAAATCTCCTTAAGTTAACAACTAGTTCTTGCCAATCAATTAGCAAGATTTCTTCCTAAAAAGGGGGAACAAACAGTTAACTAAAAATCTACTTTAGTTAACTGAAACTAAACAAAGAGTCAACTGGAAACTACTTTCGTTCATTGAAACAAGACTAAAAGTGAACTTTAATACAAAGTATGCCTCCAAAATAGACATCCATGTTTAATGGAGATCTGAGATCCACAAATTATGGAAGCCAATTAGACATCCTTAATCAGTGGGATTTGACAATGCATGATTTGTGGGATATGGAGTTAACTTGGAAAGGGGCATCAAGTTAATTAATGCCCTTTTGAGTTGACTTGGAAAGAAGTATCAAGTCAACTTCAAGTATCATAAATTCCATTTGGACGGTAGGATGTCCTTTGGTGCCTTTACATCTCACCATTAGTCAACAATGTTTCTATCTATTCATTGACTTCTTCAGCCTCGGGAGAGTTAATGCTCTGCAAAATGATGATTTGGCACTTGAGCATTACTTCGCCTATCGTGAGCTGATGCTAGAAGTCTATACACTGGGCAACTGCCTCATCGAACTTGGTAGACAAAGCTGCTACCTTGGCCAACTTGCAACCGTCTGGATCATCAAGGAAGGTGTTGCGGATGACATCTCTGAACTGATTCTGCACAATAACCATCTCAATGTATTCTCCTCGCTTGCATTGATATTCTACGTGAGGGAAGGATATTACCAACATTCTTTTGAAGTTGATAATATTGGCGATCACTTGTCAGCAGTCAATCAGTTCTACTGAATGGGCATCGTAGGATTTCACCTTGTATGCTAGCTGTTCTTTCCAAGCAAAGAGATGTTGCTTGTTTTCCTCCAAGTAGACTGATTGATATGCCAATTGCAAGTCTGCAATTGTGGTCTCGTCTTCTGGCCTCTTCTCTGCTATTCTTTGCTTTGATTGCTGAATCTTTGCATGGAGTCCATGTGCTCTATCCTGTAATTGGTATAGATTTTCCAGTATACATCGCCCTTTGAGAACAAACCCCTCCACTTGATCTCTTAAGTGTTTTCCGTATGTTATCAACTGTTGATGGTTTTGCTTTGTCGGAAGATCCAACAATTCTGGTGGTAAGGCCGAGACGTTCGGGGTGCCATGCATCAAGCTGGAAATGTACGACCTCAATTGTTGGTTCTCATCCTTTAAGGCTGTTTGTTTTTTCCATCGTTGGCCATCCTCTCTTGTGCGCTCATTGAGGCGATTCTGAGAAGGTCTGCCTCCACCTGTTGTGTGGTCTTTTCGAGGTTAAGTTTAGACAATGTGAAGTCTTCCACTTGTACGTCATGCATGCTTTTATCTTCTGGTGGGGTAGCAGTCTCTATGATGAGCTCACAATTTGCATTCCTTTCCATGTGAACTTGCTTCTTCAACTTCTTCGCCAACATGTCTTGTGGGACATGGTCGAATTATGTGAAGTCAAGTTCATAGGAGGGTCTTTCCATCTTCCTGCCTAGGAAACCCTCAAGCCAGATAGAATCTCGGCTCCTTTGCTAGGAGGAATATGGTGCCCTTGAATGCCCAATGTATGAGACTGTGCTGGAGTGACGTCTCTTGGTGGCGAGTCCAAGTCGATGGGAACTTGTGATTGGTGTGATGGTGGTGATATAGGCGGCTCTGTTTCCGTTATAGGCACCGTTTTTGCTGCTGGCTCTGCTTCTTCAGGCTCTATCTCTTCAACAACTATCTCTATTACTAGCTCTGAGGCAACAATACCCATGACTACTTCGGGACTTTGTGTGGCTGTCTCCACATGTATCCCCTGTGTTCTCGGCCTTGGATGCCTTACCATCCTCATCCCTTTGGGGAAATTGCACCACTGCTTCTTCCTGGGCTTCTTTCTTGACGTGGAAGGTGGTGTAGACTAAACCTATGGCGGCTCTATTCTAGGAGGTACCACATTCCTTGTTCTCTTTCTATCGAGGTAGAGTTGGCTGTTTCTAACAACTCTAGTCGTCCTCTCCTCTATAGATGGGTTATCCTTTGCGTACCAATCCACTCTGGGGAGTGGTTGTGAGTCAACTGAATCTACGAAGAATGAGGGGAGAATGACTTCCCCATCATCATTAGATAAACCTTCAATGTCTTCTACCATAAAGTTAGCAATTTGTGAGAGCCTGAACCTACTATAGTTCCTTCTTCACACTTCATACTCATTGTCACAATTGACCCAGTAATCTTCCATAGAAGATTCATGTGATGAGCATTGCTCAAGATGTGTCGCGTAGAGACCTTTGGGATCATATGACCTCTCAATGAGGTACTTGTGATTAAGCCTCACCGTTTCTTGGCTCATCAACTTGGCATCTGCCGCTGTCCTGCATCTATAGAGTCCCATCCGAACAGGAAAGTTCACAACTGTCTTCCTCTTTAAGCACAAGTGAATGTGAACTTTGGATAGCTTCCTTAGGAATTCCATGAAGATTACCCTATCTGAAGGGTATTGTGGCATCGTGGCGGGGTGACCAATGTAGCCATACACACGTATGTAGGAGAATCTAGGGAATTGGATAAACCAATCCGACCAATCCGCCATTGCCTCTTTGGCTATTTGTGAAATATGTACATGCATCTCATGGTCTAGATCTCGTACGGTGTGCATGATGAAGAGGTCACTTGTTCTTTTGAAGTGTCACTCTGCTTGAGTAAACTCAAGACGTGTAAAGTGTTCATAAACCTTTTGCACACCTAAGGTTCCCACATTGTTTAATATCCTGAACTCGCCTTGGAAGGCAATCAGGTATACTAGGTAAGAACACATGTGGAACCTATGACCTTCTAGAAACCCGGTAATCTATTGGTGGAGCGTATCACTGATCAGAGTGGCCCAGTCGTAATGTTCCCTCTTGCTGATGATTTTTGCGATGACATAATACATCCACGACTGAAATAGATTGCCATCCTCCTGTCCAGTGATTCTGTTGAGTAGAGTGATCAACACTGCATACTCATCTTTGCATTCTCCTCGTCCAACCAACTTAGGCAAGTTAGCCTTTTTCACTTTCAGCCATTTTTCTGCCATTATTCCTTGGCATTTATTCTTGGCTGCCTCGAATGCCTTGTCACATTCTGTCATTGATATGACTCTGCTAGTAGGGCATGGTGGAATATCAAAACACTTTTCAATGTCCTTTGGCTTTAAACTGCAGGTTATCCTCCCATCCACTGATATGATTTCTCTCGTTAGACATTTCAAATGGACAATTACTCAAATAGAGAACACCCAACTTTGAATATATTATTGATAATGCAACCTTCTACAATGATAATGAGATGAAATGCCAAGACTCCTGGCTTACATACATATGATAAAAAATGCTTGAATCTGATATAAACTATCACCTACAGCAGTACCTTCTAAAATGCAACTTAAATGTCATGAAATGGCATGAAACAACAAAGGAACCTATAGCTTGGTGGCGCCTTAAATCCTCAATGATGAAGCAAACAATAACTTGGGAGATGAAGGCCTTATGAAGCTCAAAATAATTTTCTGAAGCAGCCGTCCCTGTTCTGATAGGAATGGAGAGATAAAATGATTCTCAATGATTTCAAGCCTCCAAAAACACCAAACACAATCAGCAAGAACCAAGGAATAAAGTGCTCCAAGCTGGAAGAGAAATCGATGGAAGTCAAAGCTCTTGCAAGCAAATTTGTGCCTCTCATGGCGTCCCTGATATGACTGAGTTTAATCTTCAGAAATCTGGAAATAATCAGACCTTCTCCTTCCAATATTCGATGCCAAGAAAATATGCAATGCTTCTCCAAAATTGTACTCCTCAAAATTGGCCCTTGGCCACTAATTTTGACCCAATGAAGTGATTGAAGCATCACCTCCAAAATCTGCAACCCTTCAAGAGATATTTCACTCCCTCAGTTATGCTATCAATGGGAGTTTCCGTTCCCAAAGATCAATGATTATCTGCAGACCACTTGGCTCCAGAAATGCTCAAGAAGAACTTATCAAACATCAACATCAAATCTGGATGATGAAGAATGAAACCCCAATGTCCTTTTATGCATTTCCTCTAGAGGTCGGCCCAAATAAAATAATATTATATTTCAACTTCTAGGTGGTCTCCAATATATTTTAATTATTTGCACTTTATAAAATATGAAAAATATAATATAATCAATAAAGCGCATTTCAACATCAAATTATATCATAAGGTTTCCATAAATAGAAATAACAATGACATCTAATGGAAGACCTGAAATATGTAACCAATTTTTTGCCACAATTTTTACACAATAACCAACACTAGGCCAATTTGATTAGCGTTAGCACCAAATCCCCAAAGCTCTATCAAAGCAACTCTAACCAAGAATGCGCCCTAAAACCACTGAAGGAAGAGGAGCGAGCATATGGTTAGAGGATCCTTAGGATTAAATCACTCAACGATTGAAAATGCTTACAATTGGAAGTGTAAAATAAACTCGACGCCAAGAATGTGCACACAAGATCCCTTTGAAGGCGAGGTGCTAACATATGGCGGAATGATCATTACAAATTGAAATACTAGGCAGATAACCAGCCATAGAAAACTCCAATTACTAATTCATCCGTTGCAGTGGGCATCCACTCAAGAGTGGGGATTCACCACTTGACAGTGGGTGAGAAAAGCAAATACAAAGTAATTTTCCTCCTCACTGGCGGTATACCATCCAGGGGTTATTGTATGTGAATTAGAAGCACAAGTAAATGCATAATAGATAATGGTTGGATTAGTACTACTAATTCTCAACCTTACAAATAAAGAAATCTGCAAATTACAATGTGTTACAATGATAGAATGAAGCAAGGTGAGAGGAATGATTCTTGCAAGCACTAAACAACTCAAATACTGAAAATTGAAGCAAAAAACTAGACTTATGTTGGCGTTTAAATTAGCACCTCTGAAGTGCTGATTGTAAACGTTCAGCTATTTCAAATGTTTTGCAACACTTCTTCGTTATTTAAAGAGGAGAAGTCCCTCTCTGCTGGGAGCAATGCGTTAGGAAGGGAAATGTAAACTAAAGTTCCTATTTTTTTATGCTTTAGCGGTAGGACACAAGGGTGCACAAACACAATGCGCCGTAGCTAAGCTTTTTCTCTAGTTTCTGCAAATCTCAATTACGACTATTCAAGCTTTTATCTATCCAATACCTTCAAGGTAAACAGAGCATGAGGGTAAAGGAGCGCGAATGGGTTGGTTGGATCACTTGAATTCGCCGTCTCCTGAGAATATGACCGAGGCTCTGAACTCTCGGGTATATACCAAGATAAGGTTGGTACAAGCAAACACTCTTTACGGTAAACTAGATCTGAGACCTGCCAAGGAGGAGGGACTCCTATCCGAGGTATGGGCTAGGAAATAGTTTACAAGAAACAACAATTTACGATGTCTTGGCCAACGAGCTTGCAAAGGAGGAGGGACTCCTATCTGAAGTATAGCTTGAAAGTCAAGACATTAAACAACAACGAACGATAACTGTTAATAAAAAATATCCAAGGAGGAGGGACTCCTATCCGAGGAGGGAAATGAAACAACGAGCTATTAGATACAAGATGTGGACATAACTCAAAAAGATTGACCAAAATGCAAGCGCCTTATGATATTCTCCTTCAAAGCTTTATCAACGAATTACAAAGGTTGGGAAAGAAAAGGCACGAAATCATGCACAATTACGATCGACCAACGAACTCTCATCCAAGAGTGAACAAATATCCGCTTTCAAAGCTGTTGGCAACAATGGCGCAACAATTTTGCATAGCAAGTAAAAGTTCAACAAACAATGAGCCCAAGGCTCTTATTTATAGAACTCAAAGGAGTGGGCAACCCCAAAATCTCCTTGAGTTAACAATGAGTTCTTGCCAATCAATTAGCAAGATTTATTCCTAAAAAAAGGGGAACAAGCAGTTAACTTGAAAACTACTTCAGTTAACTGAAAGTAAACAAAGAGTCAATTGGAAACTACTTCAGTTGACTAAAAGTAAACAAAGGTGAACTTTAATGTAAGTATCCCTCCAAAATAGACATCCACATTTAGTGGAGATCTAAGATCCACAAATCATGGAAGCCAATTAGACATCCTTAATCAGTGGGATTCGACAATGCATGATTTAAGGAATATGGAGTTAAACTTGGAAAGAAGCATCAAGTTAACTCCAATTACATTTAATATCATCTTGAGTTGACTTGGAAAGAAGCATCAAGTCAAATTCAAGTCTCATAAATGCCACTTGGAGGGGGTAGGACGTCCTTCTTTGGTGCATTTATAGCTCACCACTAATCAGCAGTGTCTCTATCCATTGATTGACTTCATTAGCTTTTGGGGAGTTAATGCTCTGTAGAATGATGACGTAGCGTCGCAGCATGACCTCACCCGTTGTGAGCTGATTTCCGAAGTCAATACACTGAGATGCTGCCTCTTCTAACTTGGTTGATAAAGCTGCTACCTTAGCTAGCTTGCAACCATCTGGATCATCAAGAAAGGTACTGCGGATGACATCCCTGAAATGGTTTTGTACAGTGATCATCTCGACGTATTCTCCTCCCTCACGTTGATATTCCATGCAAGGGAAAGATATCACCAACATTCTTGCCAAGTTGATAATAGTGGCAACCACCTGTCTGTAATCAATCAACTCTACTGAATGAGCGTCATAGGCTTTCACCTTGTACGCCAATTGTTCCTTCCAAGCAAAGAGATGTTGCTTGTTTTCCTCATAGTATACTGATTGATATGCCAATTGCAAATCTGCAATTGTGCTCTCGTCTTCTAGTCTCCTTTCTGCAATCCTTTGTTCTGATTGCTGGATCTCTGCACGAAGTCCATGTGCTCTATCCCGTAACTGGTATAGATTTTCCAGTATACACCTACCCTTGAGAACAAACTCTTCCACTTGATCTCTCAAGTGTTTGCCGAATGTTATCAATTGCCGATGATTTTGTTCGGCGGGGAGATCTAGTAATCCTGCTGGTAGGGCTGAGACGTTTGGGG
The DNA here is from genome assembly GCA_007258455.2 of Sequoia sempervirens. Taxonomy (NCBI): domain Eukaryota; kingdom Viridiplantae; phylum Streptophyta; class Pinopsida; order Cupressales; family Cupressaceae; genus Sequoia; species Sequoia sempervirens. The sequence continues at coordinate 73,184,675 of VDFB02373365.1, forward strand.
TGCCATGTATCAAGCTGGTTATGTATGACCTTAGTTTCTGATTTTCAGCCTTTAAGGCTGCCTTTTCTTTACCATCCTTATCCATTCTTTCCTGTGCGCTCACCGAGGCTATTCCAAGAAGGTCTGCCTCCACCTGTCGTGTAGTCTTCCCGAGGTTAAGTTGAGACAAAGTGTAGTCTTCTGCTTGAACCTCGTGTATGCTTTTCTCTATTGGTGGGGCGGCAGTCTCTATGATGATCTCACACTCTGCATTCCTTTCTATGTGAACTTGTTTCTTTAACCTCTTCGCCGACATGTCTTGTGGGACGTGGTCGAATTCGGTAAAGTCAAGTTCATAGGAGGGTTTTTCCCTCTTTCTCCCTAGGAAGCCTTCAAGCCAAATGGAATCTCGGCGAACTTCGCTAGGAGGGATGTGAGGCCCTTGAATGCTAGATGTGTGAGACTGTGCTGGAGCAATGTCCCTCGGCGGTGAATCCAAGTCGATGAGGACTTGTGATCGTTGTGATATTGGTGATATTGGTGGCTTTGCTTCTACAACAGGCACCGTTTTTGTTGCTGCTTCTACTGTTGTTTCTACCATTGGCTCTGCCACTGGTTCTTCAACAACTATTGCTGCTGGCTCTTCCATGATAACTTCTGTTGGATCAAGAGTAGCAGTCTCTACTCTTTGTTCTGGGGCAGAAATACCTGTGATTATTTCAGGACTATGTGTGGCTTTCTCCACAGGTGTCCTCTGTGTTCTAGGCTTCGTAGGCTTTGACATCCTCATCCCTCGAGGAGGGTTGCACCATTGCTTCTGCCTAGGTTTCCTTTTTGAAGTGGAAGGTGGTGGAGACTAAACCTGTGGCGGCTCTGTTCTGTGAGGTATCACCTTCCTTGACTTCTTGCTGTCGAGATAGAGTTGGCTATTTCTAACCACTCTACTTGTTCTTTCTTCTATAGACGTGTTTTCCTTGGCATACCAATCCACTCTTGGGAGCAGTTGAGAGTCAACTGAATCTGCGAAGAATGAGGGGAGAATGACTTCCCCTTCATCATTGGACAGGCCCTCGATGTCTGCTGACATAAAATCAGCAATTTGTGGGAGTCTGAACCTGCTGTAGTTCCTTCTTCGCACTTCATACTCGTCTTGACAATTTACCCAATAATCTTCCATAGAAGACTTATGTGACAAGTGCTACACGAGATGTGCTGCATAGAGCCCTCTGGGATCATAGGATCTTCTCTCAATGAGATACTTGAGATTAAACCTCACCGTTCCCTGACTCATCATTTTGGCATCTGCCGCGTATCCACACCTATATAGTCCCATTCCAATGGGAAAGTTAACAGCTGTCTTTTTCTTCAAGCGCAAGTAGACATGAATCTCGGACAACTGTCTCAGGAATTCCATGAAGACTACCCTATCTGAAGGGTATCTTGGTAGCATGGTGGGGTGACCAATGTAGCCATACACGCGTATGTAGGAGAACGTAGGGAATTGGATGAACCAATCCGCCCAATCCGCCATTTCCTCTCTGGCTGTCTGTGAAATATGCACGGTGCTTCTCATGGTCAAGCTCACGTACTGTGTGCATAATGAAGAGATCACTCGTTTTCTTGAAGTGTCTTTCCGCTTGAGTAAACTCAAGACGTGTAAAATGTTAGTGAACCTTTTGCACACCTAAGGTTCCCACATTGTTCAATGTCCTGAACTCACCTTGGAAGGCTATCAGGTATACCAGGTAAGAGCACATGTGGAACCTATGAGCTTCCAAATACCCGGTGAGCTGTTGGTGGAGTGAGTCACTAATCAGAGTGGCCCAGTCATAATGTTCCCTTTTGCTAATGATTTTGGCAATGATGTAAAACATCCATGACTGAAAAAGATGACCATCCTCTTCACCAGTGATTCTATTGAGTAGAGTGATTAACACTGCGTACTCATCTTTACATTCTCCTCGTCCCACCAATTTAGGCAAGCTTGCCTTTGTCACTTTTAGCCATTTTTCAGCCATTACCTTTTGACATTTGTCCTTGGTTGTCTCGAATGCCTTCTCGCATTCCATCACTGATATGACTTTGCTGTTAGAACATGAGGGAATATCAAAGCACCTTTCGATATCCTGAGGCTTTAGACCGCAAACAATTCTTCCATCTACTGCTCTGATATCTCTGGTGGTAGGATTGTAATGCTTGACACAAGCGATTACAAGCGCTATGCTTTGTAGAGTGATGGGAATGGATGCGGCCTGTAGCAACCCGGATTCTTCAATATTCTGCAATGTGATCTGATTCATGCCTTCCAGCTGCTCCAGATCAACCACTGGATTTACCTGATGTAAGTTTGTGTCAACTGTTTTCAAGTAATCATGTAGCAGGGCCGTCTTGGTCCTGTATTGTACTTGAGAGAACTGCATCTTGAAAAACTTAAAGATTGATTGTAAACTTGACCTTGTTCAGATGATTTTCGGAAACCCCTCAAAATAGCGCCCTGCCGAAAAGTATTTTTCTGGAAAAAATCTGGCACATGGGTTTTGTTCGTGCTTCAATGTTGAACAAACCCAGTTCCTCAGAATTTTGATTTTGAAACTTTTTCGGAAAAACCCCCAAAAATAGGGGCAACAAGTTTGCTGATTATGGAAAAATTGTCGAGATGGGTTTCTTTGGAAAATTATGTTGAGTCTACCCTATTGATCTGATCTGATGTAGCCTGTTGCTTTTTCTGTAAAATGCAAGAAAACCTAAGACTAGAAGAGAGGAAGTAGACAGAAGATGGATTGGAAGTTTTTATCTGATTTCTTTAAAAAATCTGTCTTTGACTCCAACCTTATTTTAGCAATCCTCTTCTGCTTCAGATCTGCAAGAAAAATTGAAGAACGGATGAAAACCTTGTTCAGATCTATCAATGGCGTCCTTGAGAGCTTGTGGCTGTTCTTGATCTTTTAACCTGCAATGAAATAATGAAATAGGACGCCTTCACCTTGAATATATATGTTCAAGCCTTAGATCCACAAGGTTGGGGACCTAACTCAAGCTCAAAAGTGATTTTGGCTTGATTTGAAGTTCAAAAAGGTGATTTCCACTGATCGTGGAGTGTTTTAGCCAATTTTAACTCAAAAGCTCTTGACTTTAGTCAACAACTTGACCTTTGACTTCTTTTAGGCGTCCCTTTTGGTTTTTTGCAAGTTTTTAAATATTTACTCTCCTGAAAGCCCTTTGTTTGATCTTGAATCTAGCGTTATTTGTTGATCCTGAGATGTTGCTAACCCATTCACTGCGGAGCTGGATCCATATTGAAAAGAAGTGCCTGAGAGACATGATGATGAAAAGCTGAGTTTAGGGTTTCAAAAGAAAGGGCGCCTTTTCCAAGAAAGGGCTCTTTTGCTAATGCCTTGGTGAATTTTCAAACTTCGTTCTTCAGCCTTTTGAAATGACTTCTCGTGCTTTGATCTGGATTTCTCATTGATTGGAGAGTCAGATGATTTTACTTGATATCTCATTAGGTACCCAGCTTTGTTCTGCCAAAGACGACTGACTTCAAGAAACCTGGATCTCATTTTAGGGTTCCTTTATTTAAGGGCGCCCCTCCTAGAAAAGGGCGCTTTTTCCTTTTAGCAAGATTATTTCCATCTGGAAAGTTGCCTTCTTTGAGCTCGATTATCCGTTGACTGCCCTGTTAGATGTTGGTGTTTGCAGTTGCGTTGCTGAGATCTACTTGGGCTAAGAAGGTTATCCTGGGAAGCCTTTTGTCATTTATCAGCATCTGGAGGTCAGAAAAGAAGGGCGCCTTTCTTTTGGAAAGGCTCTTTTTCTCTTAGAACTTCGTTGTTAACTGTGGTTTCCTAATATTTCCTCAACTGCCTCTTTTTGCTTCGTCAGCAGTTGCTTGTGATCTATTCCTCAGATGATTTATCTGTTTGTTTCATTGTCGCGCCAACAAGCAATCGTCAAGAATGAATGCCTTGGAGGATTTGGGTGACTTCATTTGACCTTAAAAGATCATGGGCGCCCCTGCTTGAAAAAGGCTCTTTTCAGCATGTGAACTGGCTCTCCTTCGTAACATTTCCAGAGTTAGTCAAATTTTGACCTTTTTCAATTTCAGGAATCTCCTTCATGAAACAACATCATTTTAGACCTTTTCCGCCATGGTTGCATCATTGAAGCTTTTGAAGCTTAGCTTTCAGCACCTGGTACTGGCCAATCTGCCATTAATGGCTGTGGAGCTTCTAACTTTATTCCTGAAAAATAGAAATAGACCCACCAGAGTAAAACATGTCTTTTGATGATTCTGACTTGACCAATGTGATCGTGAAGCCTTTTAATCCTATCAAAATCATTTTCAATCATTTCTGGGAAGGTCCTATTTTCGGGGTTTCCTTGAAAATAGGGGCGTAAAACCCTAATTTTCAAATTTTCAGAATTTTGCACATGTGTTCCTTGACAGAAACCCACCAAGATTCTATGATTGGTTTGACCTAAAACAGACTTTACATGGCATTTTAACAAGATTTAGCTCAATTTATACAGAATGCCAAAAAAAAATATTTTGGGTACAACTTATAACAGTCTGATTATAAAAACCAGCAAACTGAGATTGTAAACCAGCAACTGTGAAACCAATGAAACGTTCATAACTCATTCAAAATACCTCCAAATGGCATGAAACGAAGTGCAAAGGTCTTCTAGGAGGATGGCGCCCCAAATCGGATCATCAAACTGCATCAATACATCCTTGTTTATTTGGCACGAATCCCAAGATCATGAATGAAAGGTATGTTGGCGTTTAAATTCGCACCTCTGGAATGCGGATTTGAAAACGGACAGCTATGCACAGATAAACTGCTCTTCAAATTAGGAGGGGAAGCTCCCTCTTGCTGATGGTGTTTGAAAGAAAGTAAACTAAAACTAAGTTGCCTATCTTTTTGGATCAGCTTAGAGCACAAGGTTTTTTAAACACAAACGCCGCAGCTGAGATTTTCTGATAAGAAGTTCAACTACGACTAACTTAAACTAAAGACGTTCCTAACCTCTCAAGTAATAGCAGAGCAAGAGAAGTTAGAAATTAACAAGGTAGATTCTCTGACAAAATACTTTAACAATCTCTCTCTCAACAAACAACTACACACTTCACTGTAAGCTGAAATAAAGATCATGAAAGCATAACATAGATAACGGAAATCTGAGATTTTAGACCAAGGCAAAAGAGGCTCATGATTTTATTACTCAAATCTCTAAAACAAAACTCCCTTCTAACATGCCTTGAATAAGAAATTGCAGCTAAGGAGGCTTGCAAACTTATTCTTAACACAATAGAAAACAGCAATCTCACTAACTCCTTGTTGGCTAAAGAGGCTCAACAATTTGCTTATCACAATACAAATGAACAATACTTGAGCAACAGAATTCACAATAGGCTCGACGTTTTGTTCTCATAAACGCGGTTAAAGAAACTAAATGAGCAAAGGCTCTTATTTATGAAGCCGGAGGAGTAGAACCCTAAAATCTCCTTGCTTTTACAATCTAGGGCTTGCTCAGCAAGCAAGCTTTATTACTAAATCTAGAAACAAGATAACAACTAAAAACCCTAAAAAGCAGAAAAAGCGGGAAACGCCAACTATTACATCTTATCTTCTTTCTATCCTCAAAGAATGGATAAGGATGATTCCAAGAATAGAAAGAAAGCGGGAAAGAAAGCTTCTAGAAGAAAGCTGCTTTAAAGCTCGATCACATCCGCTAGGAAGTCTGAGATTGTGTCCCGGTTCGGTGCATCTATACTATCAACAGCAAAACAC
>VDFB02373365.1:73190548-73374453 GCA_007258455.2 Sequoia sempervirens
TATATATATTACAGTTAAATTTGGGATTATGGTTGGATTAGTTTTAATGATAGTAGGGTTAAGTTTGGGTAAATGTTGGTAGTGTGGTTAGGGTTAGGGTTAGGGTGAGAGATTAGGGTTAGGGTTTGCATTAGTATTGGGATGACTGTTACGGTTAAGTTTAGCATTACAAATGAGGGGTAGGGTTAGGTTTATAAATAGGGAAAGGGTAAGGATTAGGGTTAAATTTAGAGTTAGAGATTAGGGTTGGGGTTAAAATTAAGGATAGGGTTAGGGTTAGGGTTACGATTAGAGATAAAATTAGGATCAAGGGTATGCTTAGGGTTATTGTTATAGTTAGAGATATAATTTTTATTAGGGTTATACATCAGGGTTACGTTTAGGGTTGTATATTAGGGTTACAATTAAACAAAATTAGAATTCAAGGTGAGGCTATCATTACAATTAGGGTTAGGGTTAGGATTAAATAAATAATTAAAATCATTGATAAGGTTAAGTCAAGGTTAAGGTCAGAGATAAAATCAAGGTTAAGGTTGGGATTAATTTAATTATTGGGATTAGGGTTAGGGTTAGGTTTACATATATAATTAGTATTAGGATTTGGGTTACGATTACAATTATGTTTAAGGTTACTAGTAGAATTATAATTAGTATTGGGTAAGATATAAAATTAGGATTAGGGTTATTGTTAAGGTAAGAGATAATGATGATCATGGTTATGCTTAGGGTTCCATCATTAGAGATAGAATTAGGTTTATAATTTGGATATCCTTCTCGAGGTGCCTATGCACTTTTATGTGGCAACCCTAACCCTATTTGAACCCTAACCCTAGTTAAAGTCAAGCCCTAATTAAATCCTAAACCAAACCCTATTTGAATCCTAACCCTTATCCTAATTAAACCCTAACCCTAATTGAATCCCAACCCTAACCCTAACCTTGACTCAAAGAACTATCTTATAATATTAATCGTAACCCTAATTGACCCCCAAACCTAATTAAACCCCAACCCTAAGCTAACTATAATCCTAACCTTAATTGAACCCTTACCCTAACCTTATTTGAACCCTAATTGAACTCTAACCTATTTCCCAAATCTCATCCTGATCTTGAATCCAAGCTTTATCCTGCAACCATATCCCTAATTAAATTCTAACCTTTATCATAATTGAACCCTAACCCTAACATTGACCCAAAATTTTATCTTAGAACCTAAACCCTAGCCTTAATTGAATCCTAATCCTAACCCTAATTGAACTTGATATCAAACTTTATCGTAAAACCATAACCCTAATGCTAATTGAACACTAAACCCAACCCAAATTAAATCATAACCCTAATCAAACTTTAACCCTAATTAAATCATAACCCTCACCTTAACCCTAACCCTAGTTAAAATCCAACCCTGATTGAATCCCAACCCCAACTCAAACTCTATTTGTTCATAACCCTAGTCAAGTCCTAACCCTAACCCCAATCTTAACCATAACCTTAACCCCAATCTATATCATATAACCCTAATGTTAACCCTAACCCTAATTGAAACTTAACTCAACCCTGACCATAATTAAAATCTAATCATGAACCCTAACCCTATCATAACCCTATCCCTAATTGAACCCTAAGATTAATTAAACTCTATCCCTAATTGAACCCCAACTCTAACCCAAACCCTACTTGAGTCCTAACTCTAACCATAACCTTTAACCCAAGTTATATCATATAACCCTAATGTTAACCCTAACCCTAATTGAACCCTAACCTAACCCTATCCATAATTAAACCCTAATCAAGAACCATAACCCTAACATAACCCAAAAGCTAGCCCTAATTTAACCATAACCCTAACCTTGATCCTAACACCAAGCTTTATCCTCGAACCCTAACTCAAATTGAGCCCCTAACCCTAATCTTAATTGACCCTAATTAAAATATAACCCTAACCTAACTTTAAACTTAACCCTAACCCTACTTGAACCCTAATTTAAAACTCTAATTATAATCCTAACCCTAACCCTAACCCTAATTAAACACTAATTTTAATCATAAGACTAATCAAACCTTAATCATAACCTTGAATCCTAATTAAATCATAATTCTATTTCAACCCTAAAACTAAACCTAACACTAACCATAACCTTAATTGAACTCTAATCGAAACCCTAACCATAGGTGAACCCCAACTATAACCCTAATTAAAATAACCTTAACTTAACCCTTAGCATAACCTAACCTTAAACCCAACTCTAACCCTGATTGAACACTAACCCTAACCATAATTGAATCCTAACACTAATTATAACCTTGATTAAAATAGCTATAGTTGAACCCTAACCACCCTAAGTGAACACTTACCCTAACTCTAACCCAAACCCTAGTTGAGTCCTAACTCTAACCATAACCTTTACCCCAAGCTATATCATACAACCCTAATGTTAACTACAACCCTAATTGATCCCTAACCCTAACATAACCTTAACCCTAGAATTGAACCCTTTTGAACCCTAATCCTAACCCTATCCCTAATTTAATCTTAATCCTAACTGATCCCTAACCCTAACTCTATCCCTAATTTAATCTTAATCCTAATTCATCCATAACCGAAAACCTAACCCTATCTTTTATTTAACATTAAACCTTAATTGTAACCCTAATCTAACTCCAATCACCCTAACCCTAACTCCAAGATTTATCTTATAATTCTAAGTGAACCATAACCCTAATTTTATGATAAAATTTAGTATGCATTAATTTAGTAAATATAAGTATGGTAGTTTTAATATATTAATTTAAAAACTTATTTTTATATGTAATAATAAATTTATTATATTTTCTTTGTATTTAATTTTATAATTTTAAATTTATTTTAGATGTGCACTTATTATGGAAAGCTTTTATATTAGTTTGTATATCTAAGTTGTTGTATTTTAATTTTTTTAATAAAGTCTTAAATTTAAAATATTTCTTTAGAGATATATATTATTTTTTAAAATACAATATGGATGATTTTTTCATTTTTGCAATGCTTTCAATTTTTTTAAAAATATTGAATATGTTTTTATATGATATAGTAAATTTAGGATATTTTCTTTTTTATTTAGGTTTCTATTTTTTAGTTTAAAATACATTAATTTAAAAAAATTAAAAAGAAGTTTCTAAAATTTAAAAACTGAAAGACCTTTTCTCAAAAAGAAGTTCTAAGTTTCTAATTTTAGAAACTTCTTTTGAGAAAAGTTATTTCATACTTAAGTTTTTAAATTTTAGAAACTTCCTTTGATGTCTAATAGATATCTATCTTAAACTTAATTTAAATTTAAATTTTCTATTTCATACTTTATTTTCTATTTTTATGCTTAATTTTTTGAATTTTCTATTTTATACTTAATTGCATTATATATTTATAATTTAAATATTTAATTTTTTTGAATGAACTAATAATAGTATTAAAATGAATCTATTTGTTTGAATACCGATGTCTCCATCGATTAAAATAAGGGGTTATGTTCATCATACCTATTTCTCCATGACTTTGTTGTCCTTAATTGCATGTACATAATATTATATTTATGCTTCATGTAAGAGAATATTGTTCATTAAATACATAAAATATAAAAGCATTGTTGACTCATTTAGACCAGCTCGATTTGATTTCATCTTGAATTAGCTTTCAATACTGATGAAGATAGACATCTATAAAATTCATATAGGTGGGTAATGCAAATATTAAAGTCCTGTTAGGGTACACAATAGGGAAAAAGATTGGTCTATATTTAATAGGGGATGCTTTCTATACAAGAAGATGGAAATGGAGGGTTCATCATTGACTGGGCTTTGTCCTCTCATAGTTGACACCATCAACATTCACTTGAGTTACAAAGGCCATTGAATCTGCTATGGATTGGGATGGAGAAGATGGTTCTAAATATGGCTTTAGTCTATGCTAAAATATAATTGAATATGATATTGCTTTGATGATGAGACAATATTAAGAACGAGATCATGAAGTACTTTAAAAATGATAGGCATAACTCCTCCAAGAGTAAAATAATCTATGTGTTTCTCCCATGCTTGTAGATGGAGTCTTCAAAAGGATGTTCTTGACTATTTCAAGCTCACCTTTTAGGCTCACCATTCATCAAGAATGCCAAAGTGCTTGGGAAAAAATCTCTGACAAAAACTTGAAAGTGGAAGGAATCAAAGTGAATACAAATAGACAAAGTGATCCATATCAAATACATTTTGCATGTCATATTGAGTATGTGAAATGATCAGTATGCCATACATGTAATTCCAAAATAACTACTTTTTGAAAAAGTAATCATCTCACGAATCCTAGCCTCTTAAAAATAAAAATGTGCTTTTAAAGCAAGCTAAGCAATGAAACATTTTGTGCTTGGAAAGAAGCCAAATGGTCACATCGTAGATTGGAATGAAGAAAAATGGCATCCCTCCACCAATCCTCCATTCACCACCTCTCACAAACACCCTTCCTACTCCCCCTACCACACAAGAAAAATATATGTTGACAATTGTAAGGTGAGAAATTATAGGGAAGAAACTGGAAAGTAGATTGATCCTAAGAGTTACTCACAAGACACCGAACAAAATTCTGATAAAGCAATTAAACCACATAAGGGATGATAAAACAACATAAAATGCTCAAAACCTTGATAGTTTAACAATAGAAGCTGGAAAGGGAATATCTTTGCCCCCATTCATGCTTGCACTATTCTACGGAAGTTAGAGATGGTTGGACACATTATTCATGGCTGCCATGGCAACTCCATAACAAATATGCTTTGCCACTTTGAAAATCAAGGGATGAAACATCTGATCTGCTATTACAATAGAAAAGAGTATTCCACTACCACCAACGATGAAATTTTTAGCTTCTTCTTGCTCATAACCGCCACCATGATAGCCAACAAGGATGTCAAAATTATTGAAAAAGGGTTTTATTCACAAAGATTTGTGTTGCCATTGTAGACATGTCTCTCTACGCAATTTTAAAATTTATAACATAAAGACCACTTTTATGCAGTCGAAGTTGAGATTTTTTTTGTGTTAGTCGATTCCTTTATAAAAGTATGACACAAGTTTGTACTTTTACCTATACATATGATATCATACATTTGGATTGTCTACTATATGTGTAGACATGTAAAAATGGCTTAACGCATATCACACATCCTGAATGACATTTTTCCATTATCGACATCATTTTCATTAATATCATTATTGCATTTAACAACATTTGCATCAATGAACCCTATTTTCCTCTATTAATTAAATAATCTTAAATTATTTAATTATTTCACTATGTCATCACTAATTTAACCTTATTCCTCTTGATTAATTAAATAAACATTAATTATTTAATTATGTCTCTAATATTACTTATTCTTTTAATTTAATTAAATAGTTATTATTAATTATTTAATTAATCTACTTTCCCTCTTCCAAATTAAATAATTAAATCAATTATTTAATTTCCCAAAATTTACTCAACATGATCTATTAATAAATAAACTTTTATTTATTAAATCAAATATATCTTGCACTTTCCTCTCAAGATTAATTAATTATTTAATTAATTAATCATCCTCACACATTTTGATTGAACAAATCATGTCCACCGATCACTCAATCTAATTTGCTAATTCCACCAATTACTCCAATCCCACTGATTATCCAATCAATTCCCTTAATTGGATTAATCAGGTCAGTTAACCAATCAATCTATTTCCTCTCAATGAACCTCAACCATTGATCCCGATCTTTCATCTTTGCATCCAGATCATTCATCTAAAATAAGCAAATCTATAAAAGAACCCTCATCCCTCTCATAATTAATTTGAAGAATTTGTAGAAAGGTCATGTCAATGTGATTCTTGAGAAAGTTGAGCAAACACCCTTGTATTCTAGGTCATCATAATCATCATTATAAATCTTTTGCAAACCATGGAGGCTTTGTGTTGAAGAGGGATATGAAATATCAAGATCAACACAAATACACTCCAACATGGGATGGTAATATTGTGTAGTTTGAATTCACTTGTGTCTCCGTTTGATTATATGCTAACCTTGTTTGTTGAATTCATAGCTATGACAATTACATTTCATGATTAGGTTGGGTTTTATCCTCTTGTTTTGATTTTATTTGTTTTATTTCATTGATACTAATATTGATCCATGGTTCCCTCTTATACAATATGTTATCCATGTTTATCCATGAAAAAAATCCTAGATTGCTTCTATTTGTAATGATTCATTTAACTTGTTTGATCACAAGTTAAATTTGTAGTTATGGAGTCATTTCTACAAGTATGGACTTCACTTGTATAAAGTCAAACTTTGGTTGATTGGCTCCCATTTTCTTTTCCACCTAGAGTTAACTATGTCCACATTTACATGATTTATTATCTTGTGCTTGTATAAAATATATTCAATTCATCATCATTGAATTATGAGATTTCTTATTCTAGAGCATTTGAAGATAAAACTAATGGTGACACATTTGATTTAGTTCTTAAAGGAAAGAATAAATATAATTTCTAGGTACTTATATATTGTGTTCAATTATTTTTTCAAAGTCATTGATTTTTCATCCTTACATAGGTTGAAATGTTAAGAAAAAGTGGGATCTTGTAAGTGCAAACCAACAAATCTACTAGCCCCTTTTTAATATTAAGAGATTAGATAGTCTAATTTTTGGATTGTGTAAAGGGAATAATTTAAAAAGTAATAAGGTCATGTTTGTAGCTATACACCAAGTTTATGGTTACAAATTAGACCTAGATTGTCAAACTTGACCCAAAAAAGAGTATAGAAGAATATTGTTGTTTATATCCGTACATTCATCTATCAAGGTTATTTCATGATCTTGAGGCACACAAATTCTTGATAATTATTGATTTAGCACTTATTCTCCATCATAGAGCTATGTATTCCATCCTTCTTGTTTCCTTACTAAAAATAGTGAATATTTATATCAATAATCTATATACCTTCAACTCAGTATTATTTAGTTTAGATTAATTGATGCTTATGTGTCAACATTCTATATTAGATTAGCCTAGACTATCTATAATATCTTATAAATTTCCCCCCTTTGTTTTGGTGAACTTGAAAAAAGCTTAAACACAACCTTAGATCTTATTAGGTTGTTAGATTTATATTTATATCTATTTTTATTTATTTTCAAACATGGTATATCTTTTTGTCATCTATTCTTTGTTATTCCAACTTTATTTCTAGGATTTGGTGATTTTTTTCTTTTCCTTTTTCCCACCCTATGCATCCTTATCTTGACCTAGTGTTTACACTTTTCACAAATTTTTCAAATATGATTCTCTTTTATTTCCTAATTTATTTCCTCTTCCTAGTCACATTATTGTTTAGACTAAGGTGTTCCTGAGATCTTCATCACCTATTATGAAGAATCACTCACCTAAACCCTAATGTGGTCACTCAATTTAATAATAGTGATATCTTTCATGGAGGTCATATTGCTCGATAAAATTAGGAGAAGATTATGATCATAGTCTCATGTGAATACACAATATTTTTCTACTCAAATTTGTTTACCATTCGTAAATTTGACGTCTTCCTTATAATGTTTTCTATACCCACACTCCCATGCGAACTGTGGTTAAAAAGTTCAGTTCTAAAGATATACGTATAAATAAATAAATCCTAAAAGAAGAGAGACTTAACTCTCTTTATTTACATAGATCGCATGTTTTAGCTTTTTTTTTCTCCTTATAAATGTGCTTTTCTTTTTTTTTCTAGTTAAGGAGTGTAGATTAAGATTTCCTTATTTAAATTTTATATCTATGAGATAAAAAGTGAAGTTCAATTTTGTTTTTTAAAAGAATAAAATAAACAAATGAATATAATAGGAAATCTATATTATATATGTATTTATTTAATCATAAGAATAATCATAATGAAGTATTTATATTTATATAAATATTTATTCATTTATTTATATTTAAATGTTAAACTATTATTGTTTGGGGATAAGAGAGTTTTGATATTGATATAGTCTTAAAATTGAACATCAATAATAATTTTGTCAATGGTTACAACAGGTAGATATAGTATTGCTCATGCAAGGATGTTGTTAGTGAGCAATTTCTTAAATCTTGAAAATAATTTTCATATCTCTCTCTATCTAGAGTATCAATGAAATTTAAGCGCAATATTGTCAATAATGTAAGTACAGATTTAAAACTATAAGGATACTAATATTAATGTTCTATTTATATTAATACAATAATTAAGATCCATGGTATCTCTATGGACTATTAATAATAATGTCCTTAAATAATAACATTAATAAAAATATAAGGTTCTAAAGGAATCATTGATTTGGACCTTAATAGTAATATTAACATATTAGTTATAATAAGATGAATATATTATTTGGATAAATGTTTTCAATATTACCCACTCTAGTCTAACCTTAATTTGGTTTAGGCATTAGTATTAATGTTAGCATGAATATGAACCTATGATAATATCGAGGTAATCATCTCTATCTATAATAGATTTAATATTGTAGCTCGTAATATATATACTTGAGCATATCCTTGATAATTGCATTCAATGGGAATTTTATGTCCAATACTTATATCCATTTGGGTCCTTACTCAAAACTATTCTACGGGTGGCATTAAATCAAGGTCATGTCTTTAGAAGAAGGTCTAGGTGCTTCCCAAGGTAGCAATAGTTATAGCATGGTCAAAACATTAACATTAGAAGGTTAATTAAATTAACCCATGAGTGGTTGTTTTAAAAATAAAAAATAAAAAAATAAAAATTATTGTGTTTTCTCCATGAGAAAGTTTTGGGCATTACGCATATATTAAGAAAATGGGATCTTGTAAGTGCAAACCAACAAATCTACTAGCCCCTTTTTAATATTAAGAGATTAGATAGTCTAATTTTTTGATTGTGTAAAGGGAATAATTTAAAAATTAATAAGGTCATGTTTGTAGCTATACACCAAGTTTATGGTTACAAATTAGACCTATATTGTCAAACTTGACCTAAAAAAGAGTATAGAAGAATATTGTTTTTCATATCCATACATTCATCTATCAAGGTTATTTCATGATCTTGAGGCACACAAATTCTTGATAATTATCGATTTAGCACTTATTCTCCATCATAGAGCTATGTAATCCATCCTTCTTGTTTCCTTACTAAAAATAGTGAATATTTATATCAATAATCTATATACCTTCAACTCAATATTATTTAGTTTAGATTAATTGATGCTTACGTGTCAACATTTTATATTAGATTAGTCTAGACTATCCGTAAGATCTTATAAATTTTCCCCCTTTTTTTTGGTGAACTTGAAAAAGCTTAAACACAACCTTAGATCTTATTAGGTTGTTAGATTTATATTTATATCTATTTTTATTTATTTTCAAACATGGTATATCTTTTTGTCATTTGTTCTTTGTTATTCCAACTTTATTTCTAGGATTTGGTGATTTTTTTCTTTGCCCATCCTTTTTCCCACCCTATGCATCCTTATCTTGACCTAGTGTTTACACTTTTCACAATTTTTTCAAATATGATTCTCTTTTATTTCCTAATTTATTTCCTCTTCCTAGTCACATTATTGTTTATACTAAGGTGTTCCGGAGATCTTCATCACCTATTACAAAGAATCACTCACCTAAACCCTCATGTGGTCACTCAATTTAATAATAGTGATATCTTTCATGGAGGTCATATTGCTCGATAAAATTAGGAGAAGATTATGATCATAGTCTCATGTGAATAAACAATATATTTTCTACTCAAATTGCTAGTTTTCCCAATTTGGAGAATCCTCAATAACTAGTAGATATACATTTTATGACGTGTTTGCAAATCATGAATAATAGTCAATAGAATTTACAAACTATCTATTATAAACTTTATTCATCTCTTAACATTAATGAATTTACCTCCACCACTACCTCTACCATAGAAACACCATCCATTTTCAATTTTATCACTACCACTATTCTTCTATATTTTAAAGCGTATTTTTTCTCTACCCCTTTCATATAGCAATATCT
The DNA here is from genome assembly GCA_007258455.2 of Sequoia sempervirens. Taxonomy (NCBI): domain Eukaryota; kingdom Viridiplantae; phylum Streptophyta; class Pinopsida; order Cupressales; family Cupressaceae; genus Sequoia; species Sequoia sempervirens. The sequence goes on from VDFB02373365.1 coordinate 73,200,630, forward strand.
TACTATTATGAGCAACTTACCTAATCTATCATTTTCATATCCCACACTATTTATCCTCTTAAATACCTCAAGTGTTCCCTTCCCTTAACTCAAACCATAGCCTCATCCATCCCTCTTATATATTGTGCTTATACACATCATAGTAGCCTCAATCATGCCTTAGTTACCATACTCTACCATATATTTAATACTCCAAAATATTTATCAAATAGAAAATAAAGTTGATCCAAAGCTGAGTGGGTGAGATAATAATAATTTTTCTAATCCTAGGCACACACCTCTCATGTTTAATGTTGTGGCATATCCACTACCTATGGATTTTGTGCCACCTATATTTCAAATATATGATGACAAAGGTGATCTTGGTACTTATCTAAGATCTTACGCATCTATATATGTGGATTTTATTTGTGAGAATATAATGTTGAAAAATTTAATTTCAAATGCACTTAAGGATTATGTAATTGATTAGTTTTACACACTTCCTTAAGGGCTCATTGTAGTGATCTTAAAAAGGCGTTCCTTAAACAATTCAAAATCAATATGGGTCTTAGTTATCCCATTTTTTGATTTATTTGAGTTTGAACAAGAATAAAATGAACATGTTGATGGTCCAATTGACACAATGCAACATGGGTAAAATGAATTATTGTATCTCTCCTAAAAAGATGAAAAATCTAAAATTTGTTATCGCAAAGGTTTCTATAGTTGGGTCTCAATGGTGTTGGGTAGCTCAATGTTCAGTGATGGGTGATTTTTTCAAGGGCACGTTGATGGTTGATAAACTTTAAAAACGTTATTTCTCAAGATGATTCATTTCTCTTTTTTATGAATTTTCTATTTTTAATGATTTTTATTGGTTTTCTATTTCAGAATTATATTATAATCTATTCTAACATATTTATAAAATAAAATCTAAAATAAGTGAGGTTGACAAGAGATAAAATAAAATGGATGGTTTTTCTAAGATTTCAATTCTTTACATACAAGAAAAATCTAAAATTTTAATTTTTCAACTTATTTCATCAAGATCAATAGTCGTTCCTAAATCATCATATCACTATATTTCACAAGTAGATGCAATAATAATTTCAATAACTCAATAAGAATTAGATATTCTCAACTTTCACAGATCTTTCAAGATTCAAATTTTTTTAGAGCACTTTAGCATCAATGAGATAAGAGACAATTGAAGAAGACATATCTTTAGTAATTCCAACAAGAGTTTACTACACTAGAATTTTGATCTTCTCCTTCCAAAGTTCTTTCTTAAACTATTGCAAAAAATAAAACTACTAACTATATTATTGTCTCCTTGAGAGAAAATACTAAAAGATCTATCCCTTATACAATCTTGGATGCCTCCTTTTATAGAAAAAAGAAGAGATAAAAATATCCAATCAACATGCATAATCTTCTATAAATGTTCATGCAAATATCCTTAACTTTATTTGGCTCCAAAAAATAGTTTTCTAAGTTTAGTCTTTTGGGAGCCAACACATGCATCCTAAAATGAACTAACTATTCATTATATAAATTATATTTAACACGTCTTTATCAAAACCCTATTTTAAAAAAAAAACCATAATGATTTAATTTTAAATTGCTTTATAAGGAGAGAATAGAGAACTCAAACTCACATATATTTCTAAATCTATTATCAAATAAATGTAATTTTATACAATATTTGTTCAATAATTAGTTTACAAGTACAAGGAATATTAAGTACTTCATTACATCAACCAAACATAGTTCATTAACTATTACACCTTAGGAATATTGTTTGACAATTCAGTACAATAAATCATATTACAAGCATCATAGCAATGACATGAAGTACAATAAATATAATGACTTGTAAAACCAAGATAATGTATCTAATTAAATCAAGTACAACTAGAATTAATGCATTTCCAAGTGAAATCATAATATTGGCTTTGATAAACCAAGTCTTTATGATGTAGGAGCATCTGGATCCATAGGAGATCTTGCATCGCCCAAAAAAATTCAGTTAAATTTTTCAATTTTGGATTGTTTTGGTGGTTTCAAGCATCTCTTAGTTTCAAGAAGTCTCTTATGTGTTTTTAGACAAAATGGATCTTTCGAGCAAAAATTATATCAAAAGTCACTTTTCAACATTCAACTGCACACTTCTAAAGCATCAATTTGATCAAATTATTTTGGTATGATAGGATATATTTTGTGGAAATTAAATCATTGGGTTTTATTGCTTTATGCTTCATATTTTCATTGCATAAAAAATGTTGGGGCATTTGAATTTGAAAATGAAAAAAATAATAATTTGGGAGCCCAAAAAGGTCTTTAATCACAGTCATTTTCACTTTGTTAGAGGGATCTTTTCATACTAGATATTGAAGAAAAATGAAAAAAAAATAAAATTAAAGAGATTAGGAGGAAGGAGAGAATTCATGAAGGGAGAAAAGAGTGTGGAAGATTAAGAGGCAACAGTCCAATCTTGGAGGCTGTTAAGAACAATAAAAATTAGTCATTTTAGATCAACAAAAGAGGCCTACAAATGGGGCAACATTGAAGTTAGAGAGAAGAGAATGGTAGAAGAAGAAAGAGAGATAGTGAGTAGCATGAGTGAATGGTGATTGTGCATATTTTGATTTGTAATGTAGAAGCTTTGTATCTAGTTTGGAAAATCAAATAAAATCAACATGTGTTTATTTACATATTTTGCACTCTATGTGTATTTATAAGTTTGTGTTGTGTAGTAGAGAGTCTCTTCAATAGAGTGTTGAATGTGAGGTAGTCTACACCAAGACTTGTGGGTGAAGAGTGAAGTAGTGAGTGTTGTCTAAGAAGCTCAAAAGGATTATTGGAGGTGTATGAAGAGTCCCGAACAATTGAGAGCTGGAGACATTGAAGTAGTTGCAGATTGAGAGTGCATGGAAAGTGTATGACAAAATTTTGAAGAAGAAAAGTATGAGTATGGCCTTGGGTAAGGCATTAAAAATATTTTATTGAGAGAAGAGAGAGAATGTTGGAGGAAGAAATTTAGGCCAAAATTCAAAACAAATGTGTAGAGATAACTGAGAGATTGGATGCCTTAGAGGAGAATAGAAGGAAAAACAAAATAAAAGAAAAGAAAATGGGAAAAGGTGAATAAAAAAAAATTCTTAATTTTATTTTATGTGCAATAAAGAAGGATGAAAAGGAAGATGACGAGAAAGAGGAAGAAGATAAGAAAATTGCAACAGAAGTATGTCTTGTTAAAATGATAGAGTACGTGGTTGTAGAAGAGGTAGAGGAAGAAAAAAAGGATGCAAAAATAGTTGAGTATCCTTTGAAGGATGAGAAGGTAGAAGAAGGAAATAAAAAGATCATAGTTGAGCACATTGAAGAGAAAAATTTTCAGTAGATGGTGTGAAAGAAGATGTTATAGCAACAGGGGAAGAAGAGGTAACATTTAAATTTTATAAATTCTATGATAAATATTTCTATGCCAATAAAATATATGAGAAAATAGAAGAGTGTAATGAGGTGAAAGTAGAAGAAGGGATGGCTGAAAAGATAGTGGTGGAGGTGAAAGAGTGTGAAGAGGAAGTGAGGATAGAAGTATTTTATTTTCATGAGCTTTCTAGTGCTTATTTATATGCAAGGAAATATTTGTATGATGTTGCAAAGGATAGTGTAGATGCATGTTGGTGGAAGTGGTTGAAATATGGTGGGTTGGATCCCACAAAATTAGAGAAGAGTGAGAGTTGTAGTTGGTGGAGGAGGTCATATTATGGTGGAGTAGATTCCACACTGAGGAAGAGGAGTGCAAAGAAAAGTTGTTGGAAGAGGATGAAGGTTGTCCTAGCTAGATATTGGAAGAGGTGAAGGAAGAATTATTTTGATAAACCTAATTCAGTAATGGAGTTTTTTGCAAGTTGTTTACAATCTGGAAGGGAATTTCTACTACCCAACTCCATTTTGTGAGCCCATGCTCACAAATTTCTTACCCAGCGTGTTTGATGTAGGAGCATCCATGTCCATAAGCGATCTTGCATTGCCCAAAACAATCAGTTTAATTTTTCAATTTTGGATTGTTTTGGTGGTTTCAAGAATCTCTTAGTTTCGAGAAGTCTCCTGTGTGTTTTTAGGAAAAATAGAGCTTTTGAGCAAAAATTATATCAAAAGTCACTTTTTAGCATCCAACTGCACACTTCCAAAGCACCAATTTGATCAAATTATTTTGGCATGATAGGATAGATTTTGTGGAAATTAAATCATTGGTTTTTATTACTTTATGCTTCATCTTTCCATTATATTAAAAATGTTGGGGCATTTGAATTTGAAAATGGAAAAAAAAAAATATGTGGGAGCTCGAAAATGTGTTTAGTCACAGTAATTTTTGCTTTGCTATAGGCATCTTGTTACGCCCCAATTGTGTAATTATTATTTACTATTACTATGTAGGGTAAAATGTGAATGTAATGTGAATTCTGGAGATGACTGAATTGTGCTTGTACTTGGTTATTGATATGAATGCAATTTTATTTGATGTTATCACATGAAAAAGTACTACATATATGTGAATGGATGGTTATTGAATTATTATTCTAACTTTGGAGATGTTTTATGTATAATGCATATTTTGTGAACATCTGACTATCGTGAGCATGTATTAGTGGCTATAGGTAAATGTTCATTCCTCCAAGTAGAGGGGAAGTATCACTAGGGAGAAGATCTTGGCTAGGTAACCGATAATGTAAACTATCTGAGCATACACACATCACAGCAGAATGGTTGAGTCTAGTGGGAAGTTGGTATGTCATCCCTAGTTTGATGTGCTTGCATTAGTAAAGGTCTTGTTTACTAGTGAGTGCATTATTGGGTGATGTTTATCTGTTTGAGATTTTGAGACCTTCCTTATTTTACTGTGCTTGATTGTTTGGGAAATATTCATATATACACGTATGATGGATATAATGGGATATCCATACGAGTATGATGACATGTGTAAGATATGAATATATGTATATAAATGCTTGCTATGACATTTGTGAGAGTATTATCACATGGTCGTGATCATTCGTATTTAGAATGGATCATTCAACTAGCATGTTGCTATATAATATATATATATTTATATATATGTACAAATACACACATAAGCGTAAAAGCTTAATAGAGGAGTGTGTATATACATATATATATTATATATATAATATATTACTATTGTGCATGAATGTTTACCTATTAGTATTCATTTGTATACTGAATGAGTACTTGATTGACTTGGGATATAAATATATATTAGTACATATATAGGCATATACATATATACATGCGGGATAGTGTTAATGCTATTTATTAACATGCATATATATAGGTGCATATATAAATATATATATTTATAACCATATGATGCTATTATGTGTTTGAGGTTTATATATTGTGAGCTTTCTGTCAATACATATTGACATAAAAAGTATACATGTATATGAGTATATACATACATTCATCTGTGTTGAGAGCATAACCATACACATATATGGGTAAGTAGAAATACTTTCAAATCTACTCACATGAGGGATCAATTATGTATATGTGAATATATACACTTAACAAATATGTGTATCAACGAGAATATGATAACTTGATATATGTGAACATATTTGTAGGAATACTTGTGTATGTGCTTAAATGGTGCAACCGTACGTATATATATATATATATATATATATATATATATATATATATATATATATATATATATATATATATATATATATATATATATATATATGCATATGTATACGTGAGTATAGGGGAGTATATATATATTCGATGTTATATATATATATATATATATATATTGTAATTTGATATGATTGTTGTTACTACGTGAATGTTTATATGTTTGTATTCTTTTGTATTCATACTTGCTTGTCATGATGTAAGTATATATATTATTATAAATATACATACACATATATACATATATGAGATATTTGTATATATGTATATGTACATTCATAAATATATATTTAAATATGATTGTACATACTTCAAGATTGATTTATATCTAAAAATATAGAGGCCAATCTAATGCGTGATCATGGGTCAACTTGTATGCAATTTATACAAATCTTGTGTAGGCCAAATTTATTCATATATTGGCATTAAAGAAAGAAGGATCATATTTCATGCAATGTATAAGCCGCGCCTATACAGAATGTTCAACCTTAGACAATAGGAAATATTAGCTTATAAGGCAACGATGAAAACAAGTATTGAGGTTTCCAATTTAAGGAATAAAAGCATCATATTTAGGAGAAGTAATGAGGCTTATAGAAGTTGTTTATGACTGAGTTTATTGAAGCCAATTCTCACTCTTTCTGCCACGTGATATGAAACACTTATATTGCATTTTGAGTTGTTTGATGTCGATGGACTTAGTTGATGCCTTAGTAAAGATCATATTTGACTTAGTAAATGTATTTGCTATGATTGATAAAAATGTATCTTTGTACTCTAAAGCTATTATTTGTTTTAATGTACTTTTGTAGATTCAAGTTCAAGCAAACAAATTTGCACTTGAGGTCTCTCAACTCTAGGTGCTTTTAGACCACTGGGGAAATGCCCCACGCATTGTGGCTCGGGTTCCCTCTTCGCCCACCTCCTCCTATAGTTGGTAGCCTTCACGAGGTTGGTAGCAAAGTGGTTCTGCTCACCCTCGCTCTCAAGCTCCTCCTTGTCATGACTCCCACCCTCCTTGATAGTCACATTCTCCTCCTTTGCAAGTTGACCTGGGGTGGCCCTCTGGAGGGGTGGGGGGGAGTGATGGTGGCACCTCTGGGTGGCCCTTTGATACTGCTCTTGGTAGCGGCTTTGGTTGGTTGGATACTGCGAAATGTTTCCTACATTTGGATTTGGAAATATCACCCATACATGAGGATAAATAAGAAGATAAAGAGAAAGAAGAAGATGATGGTTGGGGCCCTCCTGATGTCACTCCAGACCCCATTGATGTATGGGGAAAGAAGATGGATGACAAGGACCCTCCTGGCTTTGCTAGCACTGCTCTGGCTGCATAATGGCCTTTTTATTTTAAATTTTGTAATGTTTATGGTTTACTAGGCTAGGCCCAAGTGACTTTGATTTTTTAGGCTTGGCCCATGTGACTCTCAGGGTGTTCCTTCTTACCACCCATCTTTTTTTTGTGAATATGTATAATTATCTTTATATTTAATATAGATAACTGCCTATTAATAAAAAAATCAAGTGTTTCCTTATTTTCAAGTCCTTGGAAAAGGTCTTTCAACAATTGACATTCGCGTTCTTCATTGAGCCATCTATATGGGAAATTAATTGGAGGATTCACAAATCTAATTGGCCATTATGGGAAATGATGGTTGAGGTTTAGATATTGAGAAATATCATTGTCAACTTCCTTTGTTATATAGCTAAGAACCATGATCTCTAGATGCCATAGATTAGGCGTTGTGAGAATATGAGCAGCTTCAAAGATTCATAATCTATCATGCAAAAAGCTGTCAGATAGATTTTTTCTTCCATCATGCCTATTCTAAGGATTGGAGCTAAACTCTTCACAACTAGGTTCTATCCATCGTTCTTCTCTAATGCGTATGATTTTGAAATTTCCTTCTCAAGAGAGAAAATTAGCAAACCAATTCTTCTGTCTAGGGAGATGAGCAATTTCAAAGTTGAAAGTGTCAAAGAATTGTGCCCATCTGAGCAGTCATCCTCTCTTAACTTTATCTTTTGATTTTTTTTTATGAAGCCACGAAGGTTCTACAAATCAGATCTTGAAAGAAAAGGTTGATCAACAATAAATAAATAGAAGGATTTAAGAGTGTTTACCACAACTAGGTACTGTGATATTTATCTCACTGCCTTTGAAACTTTGTGAAACATATCAAACTATTTATTCATGGTTTTCAACTTGTTCTTTCAAAACTCCTCCCCAATTGTGTTCACTAGCATCAATTTCTACAATTTTCTTTCCACTACCCAGGAGTTTGAGTGGTGGTAATTGTGAGCACTTACTTTTAATATGTTGGATAGCATCATGGTGTACCTGAGTCCATGCTAGTGAATCCTTTCGCAATAATTTTTTCAACAGGTCTCAATCATCCACAATATTTTGATAGAAGCATGCAATGTAATTAACAAGTCCAAGAAATCTTTGAAGTTCCTTTTGATTAGTAACTGGAAGAGAATTGATATGAGAAAGAATATGAGATTGCGCCTCCATTCTACCCTAAGGAAGAAGTTTGATGCCAATAAAGATGATTTCTTCTTGACTAAAGTGGAACTTATTAGGATTCAGAAGCAAACCATGCCGGATACAAATGCCAAGAAACTATCAGAGATGCTCAAAGTGAGTGTGATGGCACTGATTGAAGATGAGTATACAATCAATATATGGAAAAATGAATTTGGAATAAGGATGGAACACAAAGTCCATCATTTGCTAGAAGATAGAGGGAGTTTTTTTAATACCAAAAGGTAAGACATTCAACTGGTAAAGGCCTTGAGGGACATAAAAAATTATTTTATGCAGATCAACAGGATCAATAGCGATTTTTTGTAAGATCAAATTTGGAATAATTATGAGAACCTTTTATGGATTTCCAAATAAGATCTTTAGATTGAAAATGATACTAATTATCTTCTGGACATACATTGAGAGGTTTATAATTAATGAGTCATTTTTTAGATAACTCATTACCATTTTCGTCCTTCTTTGGAACATACATTGCATGACAACAAAAAGAGGATGAAGGAGAAATTAGGCATTTAGCTAGTAAGTCAACAATTTCCTTTTGGAAAATTTCACTTTCATGTTTACTAAGCAAAAAATAATTAGCTCATACCTTCAGTTGCATCTCAATCCCATTAGAATCAGGTGATCTCACAATACTGGTTTACAATTTTTGGCCAAACTAGACAATGAAATGATTTTTTCTAACTAAATCTTCACTTTTGGGCACCTATAGCGACTAAACCATGAGGAATTTTAAGATGATGCAAATGAGTGATTTGTGACATTTTGTCTATAGATTCTAAATATTTTTTTTTCAAAATTTTTGGAATCATATTGCACTTCTTTCTCCATGTCCTTCAAAAACTAGTTTTTTTTAGTAAACACCATTTTTAAGGAGTGACGCTCACTGTATAACACAAATTTTTTTCCATGAAGGATAAAATTCTATTTTTTGAATTTAGATTTGTAACTATGATATCTAGTGCTTCCAATTGGTTTCCATAGTTTTTATTGAATGTTTTTTCTTAATCAAGTTTTAAAGTCAAACCAATTACAATTCACATAGGACTGTATAACACAATTTCTTTGTATGTATCAAATTCATTTTTTTTTGTTGGATCAAGGACTTAAATATTTTGCACTCATATTTTTCAATTTTTTGATAATCTTCTATTTTTCCACATGTGCTAAGCAGAGCTTGATTTTCAATGAAAACCTACATTCACAAGAAATAAAAATTAAATATAATAATTAAATTAAATTTATTTAGAATTATACTTTTTGGGAAGCTTATAATAAGGAATACATACTTACAAAAAAAAAAATTTAAATGAATTCATTTGATCCCCCAAAAGGTAAATCAAAAGTGATTTTTTATCAGCATTTTGATTGGTGTAAAGGAGACTCTGTTATAGGTATGGTTTAAAACTAGAGGGGTTCTATCCAAGGGGGTTTGATCTAAGGTAGTTTGATAAAACCCTCTTCAATTGAAATGATTTAAATGGAACTTATTAAGGATTAAATCATTATATTTTCTAAAAATATGTGATTTCAGCAAAAATTAGAATCTCCCAGAAATTGTAAACCAACTTTGTGGGATCACCCAATCCTTTTTGAGTGGTAAGGTGTAGTGAGTTTAGTGAGGTCCTTAGACATCAAATTTTCAACAAATTATTTCTTGAGATCTTTGAGTTGGGACTGGATTTGATCAACTTTCTTAGTGAACCAAACATGGTTATCCCTTTTGGGTACTGCTTCTGGTATCCATTTGGAGGTAGAACATTTTTCTGCTATGAGATGAGGGACTCAAACCCCTTTGATCTAGAAATGATTAGCTTCCATGATGATAGGTTCCCATTTAGCCAATGTGGCACTTCCAATTATGCCATCATATCCATCAATTTCATATTGAATGAATTTGATAGAATCAATTGTGCCATCTGGAAATTGTAGGGGTGCAAAGCAAATTAATTTTGAAAACTGATCTCCTTTACCAAAAGAGATATTTGTATTAGCATTTTCCCATTGATCAACTAGGAAATTATGATATATGGAAATATTCAGATCAGTTCTAGTATCAACAAGAAAATGTAAAAAATAAGTCTTAATAGACCTAAAATGAACTTAAAGGCTTATACTAGGACAACTAGTAGATTTCATCATTTTACAATTGCCTTCATTTTTTGGATCATGCATTGTCAAAATAGTATCGATAGGAGAGTGTCTGACTGGTTTCTAGAGAATTTATTTTGGATTAGAGCATACTTGAATGGTGTGAATCGTATGTCCTTTTGGAGGATTTGGTTCAAGTTTCGTTTGAGAAATTAAACGGTCCAAATTTCTAGTCTGAATTTTAGCTTTATGTATCTAATCCATTTCTTCTTTTGCTCAAAGCTCATCAATCTTTGATCAAGTTTCACCAATGATTTTTTCCAGAAATTCAAGCCTTTGATGTTGCCAGGTGTGACGTGCTAAATATCGAATAGGAGGTATTGGAGTTGTAGGAACAACCTTTGGTGTAGGGTTTGAGCCTAATGAGAGTTGTCTTTGGCGTTGGTTTTGAACAAGTGAAACAAGAGGCTTTTCTGCTTATTTTTCCAATTCTCTCTTGACGAGATATAAATTATGCAGCTATTGACATTGATTTTACCAAGTTCCTTGCATCATTCATTGACTTTTGTTCTTCAAATTTCTCGATATTTTTTTAACTTTGGCCAATGTTTGAGAAGATGATTTAAAATATGGTTGACCCTTCATCATTCTAAATAAGAATGATATTTCAAATGATGCATATGAATAGTGAGAGAAATCAGAGCTATAACCCTACTCTGTGGTTTCATCTATAAGACATTATTCTTCTAATGAATCAAAGAGAGGAATATCAACATTGTGAATTGGATAGTCATCAATGAATTTATATTCGGACTCATTTTCAATGCCTAATTTTTTGACTACTTGAATTTTAGCTTTGCCTTTCTTATTGTCGCGTTCAAGGAATTTGTTGGCATAATCTTCACCCTTGCAAATGTAGCAAGTGGCTTTCCAAATTTTCCCTTTCTTATGGAATTTATTTTTGTGGAAGAAAGCTTTCTTGTAGTTTCTTTGAAACTTTCTATCTTTTTAGAAGTGCCTTTTAGGAGTTTGCAAGTTGCATTCAAAGCACTATGTTTCTTTTGAGTTTTCTCTTTTATGGCTTATGGTCATTACAACCAAAGTTAGAATTCAATTGGCTACAAAAAGAGGTTGATAGAAGTTTGATTTTCTTGGACATTTGCAAATCTGAATAGGTTCGACAAGCATCCTCATTAATCTTTGTGATATAGTTACATAGTTGAGGAAAGGAGATTTCCTTGAACTCACATCAAGTACGAACAAGAGTTTTCATTACCTTATGCAGGTAATAATCTTTAACTTGAGGAAAGCTTTTCAAGAACTTGTAATACATGACCTTCCATTACCTTATGTAGGTAATAATCTTTAACTTGAGGAAAGATTTTCAAGAACTTGTAATACATGACCTCAAAGTCTTTTTCATGGCCACTGTAATAGAAATTGAAATATTGCTCTGCAAAATATGCATTGATTTGGTCAATATCACAGTAGTTGTTGGTGATAAGTCTGTTATAACATATTCTTTCTATGGTATTTGTACGACCAAAAAACATGATTATTAATTGATTATAGATAGAATAAAGTCTGGTATTAAGGAGGTCTTATTTACACTGAGCATCCAGGTGATCTCAAGTTTGTTAGGAAAGACCAATCATAGCATTAAGATCTTGTAGGATCACATCCCTAGTTTGGACTCCAATACTGCTACTAATGTAGTTTTGTACCCATGCTTTAAGAACCTCCATACTTTTCAAATTCTCAATTGGATCAAAATGATCAAAATTTGACCATGGATATGTTTCAACATGAAAAGTATGTAGGTTTGAGAATAAATTGGATGATCTTGTGGAATTTCCAAAGTGTCCTGGGTTTCCATTTTCCATATGGAACTTTTATTTGTCTTGATATTTGATCTTGTTGACTCTATACTATCCCAACAAAGGGTCCCATTCTTTGAGAGTTTCAAGCTCCTTTATTCTAGGGTCAAGAAAGCCTTGAGTAGCAACCTATATATTTTGAAAATTGGTACTACTGGTAGGAAAGTTAAGCACTTTTGTAGGTTCTTGTGCAGGAATACAATATTGTGTATGAAGGGACTCATTTAGGATGGTTTGATCAACTTGATCAAGTTTATGTGTTACAGTGGTTTGATTGGCATCCTGGGTTTGTTGGATAAGAGTAACTTGGTGAGAAATAGTGGTGTTATGAGATTGAATTATAGAAGTTGCCTTCTTTTTTTTCGCCCACCATGCTTTAGCATGTTCTTTGAAAGCATCAAAGTCTTTGTGTAAGGCAACAAGTTCAGGTTTAATGACATCCTCATAGGTATGGGTAATCAATTTTTCAAGTTTGGTAAGTTTAGCAAGGATATCATGGGAATTATGCTGCTAAGACTCCTGGAACTTCTGGTGATTGATAACAATTTGTTTAGCATGCATCTGTTGATCCTTAAGTAGGAGGAGAGCTTTGTGGTGATAAATATTGGACCAATTTAGCAACTTAGAGTCCAAAGGGGACTCTTCACCTAAAGTCGTAACTTGTTCCTAAAAATGTATCTAGTATTTTTTAGAGGGATCATATTGCATAAAGTCTCAAAAACAAGGTAAGATTCTCAAGAGAAGGTGAAGACCTTGTGGTGTCTAAATTTCAGTATCAATTTTAGCAAGGCTACCAGGTTCAGGAAAATTGACAAGTTTAGCAAACATCATACTAACTATACTTGTGGTAAATATGTATGGGAAGTTATCACATTTCATTATGTCAACATCAATTTCAAAGTAATGAACATGAGTACATTTAGATGTATCCAAATGAGGAGGATACATTGTTGGTGAAAGGAAAGACTGGAAAGACCAGAAAGACTGGATAGAAAGACCATGAGCATAAACATTTGTAGGAATAGAATAAACACCATTATGTGGTTGAGGTGAATTCCAACACAAGGGCCATAAATTCCTAGGAATATCATGAGAGCATGGATCAAACACTGGTCGTATCAAAGATTGAGATTGTTGGATTGGTTATGTAGGTGATGTTTATGTTGGAAGATTATGGAGACTCCTATGAGGTTGAGTATCATTTGGGTCTTCAAAATTGATGATGGATTTATCATCCACTTCATGGACCTGTAATTCATGTAACTATGGAGGCTTGGTTTGAGACTCACGAACATCTTCTAGAATTTCAAGTGTCCATTGCTTAGGTCATTGGATATCTTTCCAGTTCACATTATGCGAGGCTTGTAACTCAAAGTTTTTCTTGGATGAGGTCCACACAGTACTGAATTGTTCACGAAAAGGAAGATCCCTACGTGGATCATTCATGAATGGAATTTTGGTATTGAATAGATGAAAATGAGCCATAAAATGCAATGTGTGATCTATTGATCCTTCCTTCATATGTAAATGTCTAGTGTGTTGGTTATTTTTCTTGCAACCTTCAACCCTAAGAAGAAAGAAAATGCCTAAACTAGGGGATTATAGATTTAGGACAAGGAATCTACACTATCAATAGGTTGAAGACAAGAAAAGCCAATGAAAAAGGCTATGAAATCCTTCTACACTTTGAGCTCCACATGACTCAGGAGGTTGCTCCCAATTGTAGGCTTGAATGCATGGCGTACTTATGCCAAACAACAAAATACAAACCTATGAAAGTGGATAGTTATCAGGTATATGAATGATGGGTATTTGTATTCTACTAGGTTCAAGCATAATCCCACTTGCATTGAACATTACTAAGAATAAATAATTTAGATATCTTCATCTCAAACACATAGAGGGTTAACAAATAAAGTTCTCTCAAATTCAGCCTCTATACTCTTTCAAACACCATGAAGATACAAGGAACATAAATAAATTAAACAACAAGAAAAAGGACCAAAGTAACAAAGATTTAAATGATTTGATTTTTTTTTAATTTTGTCTTAGGATTTTTGATAAATCAGTGCCTAATCATGGGCCATGGAGTCAAATATAAAACCGTAATAGAGATCCTATCAACAAATTAAGTTCAACCAATGGATTTAAAACATGTTAATTCCTTACATTAACAAACCCACTCATATTTGTCATAAATTTCTACTTAAAAATCCCATTTGTGCACTCAAGATTACAATTATTTGATCAAAGTAATTTAACTCTTTACTTGAAAGAGAACCATGGCCAAATAACAAAATCACAGGAAAGTTGTGATGACAAATTCAAACAATCCTTGATATATTGAATTCATATAATCAAAAGCATACAAATCTTGAGACAACTTTACAATAGTAATATAATGTTGCACAATTTGGCTAATATTTGCTCATAAAACCAAGCTATTACAATTTACATACTCCATTTACAACTCAAACTCAACACTATTCTACCTTATTCACCTAATTCAAAATTTAAGAACCCTATACAAAAGAGAAGAGGAAAGAAGATACAAAAGAAGAAAACCTAAAATCCATCTATGAAAGACACTTGGCATCTTCGCTCCCTTGATCTGTAACTGCCTTGTTGAACAATCTTCAACCTGCTCTCTATTTTCTTGCTCCTCACTCCACTGCCCTGCAACAGAAAAATATTCCCTTTCTCGAAGACTCATCATTTTTCTTCATTTTCTCTTTACCCACGTTGAAAAATACCTTGTTGTAGAGAATATTTGGTTTGCTGTGAAAAAAAAATTACTGCAAAAATCTCCATTTCCCCTATTCATTTACCCTTTTATTTGTAGCTCTAAGCCTTTGTTTTGCTCTATAGGTGAAAATATTTTACTGCCACTGAAAGGAAACTCTCATTCTTTCCTTTTGTGCTATAAAAAACACATTTACTTGTGTATATAATATCTCGTGTCTCTTTTATTTTATTTCACTAGCAAAGTAAAATGTTAATTTTACCTTAAATCTAAAGTCTTTACTTTATCGGGCCAAAAAAATATTTTACACTCGTGCCTTTTAATTAATCCATGCCTTTCAAGCTTTTATTGCACATCTCTAGTTTGATGTGCAAAATAAAAACTTATTAGCGATAATGATATTTGATTTTATTGGGCAATAAAATATTTTACTTGGGCCTTTGTTTCTTAATTCTCCAGCAAAGAAACTTTTGATTTTGTTTCACTCGAGGTAAAATTTTATCACCCATGCACATATATTTCACTTTTATTTGCCCATCAAAAAATAAAAATTCATTTGTGAAATCATTTAATTTACCCTCTCATTTATTTCCAACAACATCCGGGCCCACCACATTTACTCAAATTTTGCAAGCATTTTCATCTTCATCGTGCATACATTATGGAATAGGTGATAATTATTAGTGATGCCCAATGAAAATCAAAGCAACCTTGTCTCACTAATATATTTGAAAAAACAAATATCAATTGGCGATGCATGATAATAACTATGTAGCCCATCTCATCGCTCATCGCAGATATATTTGGAAAATCCAAATATCAATTGGCGATGCATGATAAGAGTAGAAGATGCCCTAATTTTGATGCCTCCACTATTTGAGTCCTACGTTATGCAACTTCCATGGATGCAGACAATGTCAAGCTATTGTTCATAGTAGTCAACCTGCAACTCCATCTTCATTTATCTGTTGTGAATTCACCATTTTATTTCACATTTCATATTTCACTACCTGTAAATCCCAATTATGCATTTACATTTTTACTTCCAGCACAAAAAGTTTTAATTCTTTTTCTCTCGACTGTAGAAGACTCTTATTCACTGGTGCATTTCACCTTTGATTTATTTCTACCATCATCAAATAATAATATTTGACATTTTACAACCTCATCTTTATTTTGCACAAACACCTCCCGGTAGACCACCACACATCGCTCTTCTAGCCAAAAAATGGAGAAAGTTATTGGCGATGGGAACTCATCGCCAATATGATGAGGAAGGTGAGCACTCAATCCACGATGGGTGATGGACAAGAACCACCATTGGTCATCGTGAATGCAAATAGGATATGCAAATCAAATCAACGACTGGCATTGGAAGCTTTGCGTGAAACTGTGCTGCTGTGCTGTCGTGACTTTGACCAATAGAAAGCAAGAATTAAACTTGCTTTTTCTCCCAAACAATTGAAATCACACTTATATTTTCCCTAAATGCATCTTTTACAAATGCACAATATTTAAAATATTGACATTTGAGAACATTAGAAAATAGGCAAATTTTAATTACGCCTGCGACCCAAACATAGAAATTTCATTGTGCACAAACGATGACCCATGAAGCTGAGATTTTTTGCATGAGACCATAATCAATTGTTTAGAGAAAACTCATTTTCTCAAATTTTTCCCAGCCATCAAAAATTAGGTACCTCCTTTGTAAACGGGCCCTTGGGATGTGTTTACCACACCCGAAATGCATTAAAATAACACATCATATGACCTCCTTTTTTGATGAAAATGGAGCTGAAGAGGTTATTAGACCAAAACAAGAAATGGGTTATCCTTAGATTTTCAAAATTTGAAACTTTTTGGAACACCCATTTTGGCCATGTTGTAGTCAGAAAATGATTAGCTAACACATCAAAGCTCATCCAGGAGGCGCAAAACTAAGTAGACATGTAAAAACCTACCCAAGAATGTAGTACAACAAATGGATTGGAAAAAGGGATCCTGAGGTGAAAGATATTAATCCTCAAAGTTGCCCTCTTAGACTTTTTTGAAACTATTGATTTTGAAACCTTGAAAAAGTTCATTTGGAATGGGCTTTGCAAAAAAATCAAATGAGGTGTTGGGGTATTGAAAACTAGAAAAGCGGTAGATAATAGCATATAAAATCATAGGGAACAACCACTTTCACACGCAGGTTAAAAGGTTGCAAAATAAAAATTCAAATGTGAGGCCACTTTCTACAAATTTACACAGTCCAGTTTGCAAATCTAAACTATTTGCAAATGGATTCAAGCTGGAAAAATTAGAAAATGGATTCATGGGGCTATTCCAATTGACATGGGGCTTCAGAAAGATGCAGAGAATCATGGAAAAATATTAGTTTGGCTTAATACTCAGCAGACACAAAGATACAACATCACAAAGGTGGCCTACGTAGAAATGTGCAACATGTGTAAACAACAAACCAATACTTTAGAAACTCACCAAAATTGATCCAAGGAGGCTAAAAATGGTCACACACCATCTCTCATAGGTGCTCAACACTTCCCCAAAGTGAATTTTCATGACAATTCATGGGTGTCAAATTATAAGCTCCCAAAGTGAGCTACTTAGGCTTATTTTGTAGGGTACTTTTGAGTGCATTAGGAAAAAATTTACATGGGCCCTAAAAAATTTAGCCAAATTTTGGAGGTCCCAAAATAGTGCAAAACTTATAGGTTAAGACATCAATTAGATTACCATCCCTAAGATTTATTGAGAAATTCAAGGATGAATCAAAGAGGACTAGACCGAAAGCCATAGTATCACAAACTATGCCAAGAACGACATCACTAGTTTTCTTATGTCGGGCATCTTTCAACATCATGAAAATTTGAATAGGAAGACCCTATTTGTAATGACCTTCAACACCTATGTGAACCCAAAAGAGATGATGTACTGATAGGCCTAGGGGTTAGGCCATACACCTATATTTCTGAATTTTTGCAATAGAGAAGAGTTGAAAACTACCCTCACTACCATCTTTAACTCTATATTGAAGTTCACATACTTTACACAAAATTTTGGACTTGTAATGAATTAAACCCTTATACCCTTTGAAATTGGGATAAATTTCATCAATACTTTTAAATGGAACGTTAAAATGACTACTAGGATTTCTATCTAATTCCTAAGAAACACTTTTCAAAGAGTTCTTACTACCACTAGCCAAACCACTTTCATATCCTTGATGAGAAAATGTCTAATCAAATTGAGTTATATAATCAGTGAGACTTACATATTCATTTCATTGTTAACTATAATCTTGATTGTTGAAGTTTGATGCCTCTGCGACCTGCTTGTCCTTCGCCTGGTTTGTCATGGCTTCTTCTATTGTTCTTGTTGACCAACAACTTTACTACCTATCAAACAAACAAATGGGACTTATGACTGGGACCACAATACTCACTTTAGATTAACAATAAAAGACTAGATTATGACAAGAGGCATTCAAGTAACCATATTAGAATCAAAATATGTATAGCAATAGAAATGAGTTGAAAACATAAAGGATCCATTTATTCAGAATATGAAAGTTACAGGCTCTAATACCATATTTTGTATACAAATACATAACATGTGTGTGGATTTCTTACATAAAATTTACATTTAATTATTTGTTTCTAATCTATAATGATGACCGCTTGAAGCGCCATTTTCGAGAGCATACACCGATAATAAAGGACTCTAGACACAAATTGACATTTGAAACTACTGACACCTTAGACTATTTTAGACTTAATGATTCCTAACATTACTATTCAATTCCCAAATAAGATTATGGGGTCCCTTTTATAGGAGTAAGGAAGCATTACAAGGAGAAAGAGGATCATAACATGTGGAAAGGATCCACTTATTAAAGCAAACAAAACTTTTCATAGCCATATGGAGAAAGTGGCATGAATAGGAGAGTAGGAAAAATGTGCAAAAAACATATGGTATGTACATGTTGGCTTTACACCCAAAAGCCACTCTGGGGATTTCCTTTTGATCATGAGAGGATTACCTCGTATGTACATTCTCATGAATGTGTTTATAGATTTAGACACGGGTTATTCTCCCATTCATACTTTTTTATAAAGTAAAGTATGATAAAAATTATGAGTGACAGACCCACTCATTAGTCATCTGAATCAATTTCTCCATTGACACATTGAGGACATGAGGTGTCATTATGCAGTTTAGGTGGTCCTTTTTGATGGGTGTTTTTGTACACTTTCTCAACACAGGCAGTGCGTAGGTGGACTACCTCTCTTGAAAGGATACTTCCAACAAGTTGTGAAAAATCACCCCAAGGTCTCTCGGGTGTCAAGTCATGACTTGCATGGAACTCCTTAATTGATGTTTGATGTGATTTTGCTAGTAATCACAAGGCATACTTACGTAGCTGGATGCGAGGTGGATCTTAAAACCTGAAGTTTCTAAGATGGGAGTTAAGGTGCACTTTGTTGTAGGTTCGAACATCAATCTAAAACTTTAATGTTTTCCTTAAATTTGGATTTACAATGTGCAATGAACCTTAGCATAGGTTGTTTCTAAAAAAAAAGAAAAGAGCAGGGAAGAGGGAAGGTTCTTGGATTTGCAACTAATTGTGAACAGTGATCATGGAGGTTCTGCTATGGACAACTTCCTTCAAACAAGATTCCACTTAACCAAGAAACCTATAGTATCATGAAATATGTGCCATGTTCAAAGGTCTGTAGATATTTGATCATGTGTCCACCATTTACATGCATGAATAAAGATAAAATTTTAAAAGCAGCTTCAAGTTTCAGCCCAAACTAACTTTACAAGACCATTTACCAACAACAAATAGTAAAAAGTATGGACTAGAAGGCATCAACACAACAAAAATATCTACAATCACAGAACAACATTACCAAAATCTATCTAAGCAATTTAAAGTTAACTAAAACAACAGTGTAAATCTAAATAAAGCATCTAACAATGGGAGATTGAATCATGAAACATGTGAAAAACCCAAAAAAATGCACCAAGTCAATGTATTTTCATTAGAATTTTTTGCAGCATGTCATTACAAAAACTCAACCCTCTCTTGAAAATGAGAGGAGACCCCCCATTTATAGTGTCCAAAAAGTAGAATGAATGGCCAAGATTTAATCTCATTGTGTGGCCAAGATTCACTACAAACTAGGGTTCTACCTACCCTCCAATATATTACAATTTAAAATACAACTTTGTCTTCATCCCTATTTTTTCCTATAGTGACAACACTGTAGCCTTTTGTCTTGTGGCTGATTTCCCTTTTACTATAGCTATTCCTTTAGAAGCTCTTCACTAATAATAGGGTCACCTTCCTGCTTCTTCAAAGCTACATACTCCATGAACTTTAAAATTACCGGTTGGAGTTTGTCGACCTCCATGACCTCAGACCACAATAATTGATAACTCCACTCCTTGGAGTTGTCCTCAAGCCTTTTCCAGTCTTCATCATACTTGGCAGTGTGGTATCTGAATAGTTTTGACTGGGCAAAGGCACGGGCGAAAAAACTCATGAAATCCGTGGTTATCTTATCTGACATCCCGTCCTCCATTCTTTTCTAGAAATGAGGCCTTACTTTATCTAGGTCCATTTGTACAATGAGCATCTCATAGCCTGTCATTAGCTTTAAATATCAGACACAATATGCTTTGACCTCCTTGGCCCATTCAATATCTAGATCTACTTTGTCAATCACCTGCTCTAATATTTTTTTTCTGTTCTCAAAGTCCCATTCCCATACATCCATCAGCCAGTGATCATCCCTTTTGAGCGCAAGCTCCTTTTCCCATGTCGTGCTTGGAAACTTGAGGTTAGCCTCAATCTTTGGATTGGTGGACTCGTATCTTGCCAAGAAGTCAGAGAAAAGTTTCTTCGTGCTTTCCAAAGACTGTTGTAAGTCTAGGAACTTGTTGGCTGTTCAAGCAGCCCTATTGATACCCATATTTCTGATGTATAGAACCTGTCAGAACCACCTCTCTGTAGTCTTGTCCAAATTCTTTCTCTTTTCTAGCTTATCAATTTTTTCCTTGGACAACAGTTGCGGTGGAGCCACGAACATGGTAGGAATTTCTTTAGTTGAGGACCATTTCCGGATGTAAGATGTCAGATTAGCTACCTGTGCTTTAAGCTCATCCTTTGAAACTTTATCCTGTTGTATCAAATGCACTACCGTGGCAACAGATTCCTTGAGGTGCTCCACCTTTTGATCTCTAGTAACTGTTCCGAAGTCAATGGTGGAAATATTAGAGCTCATCCCTTCTTTGCCCACCACTGGTGTTGCTACTTGCATAGTTCAGGATCTAGAAGCATCCATCATTACCTTAGATCTGATTTTGGGCTTCTTCTCTTTCCTGGGTGTGATATGCGCTCGGGCTAAGATAGCCTCTAGTCTTGGTCTTGGATCCTTTGGGTTAGGAGTTTTCTTTTCAAGTTGTCTTTCCAACCATTTAGGCATAGCAGATTCTCCCTTAGGCAATTCACAATCACCCTCGCCCTCCTTTGTTCGGATCTCTATTTCTTTATCTCTGGAAGCCTTTTCTTCCATTTTAGTGTCTTCTCCCTCTTCCTCGTCGGAGTCTTGGACAAACACAAGGCGCTTGATGGGAAGCTTAGTAGGTAATTGCTCCCGAGGACCTTCTTCTTTCTCAACCTCCTTTCCTTCCCTTTCTTCATCTTGTTCATCCTTATGCTCACGCTCTTCGGGCTGTTCAATTTTGAGGCTTTTGTTGGCTGGAACCTCACCCTCAGGTTTATCTTCTTCTACATTTTCTTCTTCTCTATAAGGAGGTGATACATTCTCCTATTGTTCCCCTGTAGGGAGTTCTACATTTTTTGCTGCCCTGACATCTTCTTGTCTTTCTTCTTCGGGAGGTGACCTTTCTGGCTCTTCTTTATCATCCCTCAATTGTCAGGCCATTTCCTCCTCGAAATCATCATCGAAGGTTTGTACAATAGTTCTACCACCTGCACCCTCCTCTTCTTCTCCACTTTTAGAAGACCCTATTTCTTCTTCTTTGTAGACCACCCTGTCAATTTTTCAATGTTCATACTCTGGGTGTTCGTGGTACTCATCGACTTCTTCCTCCACTGCTTTTGAAGCTTCCATCTCCCACTTCGCCCATTCCTTAGAGATTAGCATTGTGGCCTCCATTACTGGTGATCCCATCGAAGGTTGTGAGGGCGAAGCGGTGGCGAGGACTTGTGCTAAGGCAACTTGGATGGTGGGATCCAAAAAGATTTGGGAAATATCAGAGGGGACATTCTGCATATGCCTCGAGAAAACCTCTGACAGTGTGAGTGTGGGCATTGATATTGTCGTTGTTTCCAGTGGAAGCGATGTAGTGGGCGACATGGAAGCGTAGGAGAGTAGAGAACTTACAACAGAGGAGGAGTCAACCATTAGTACGGGCCCAGTTGGTGGAGAGGAACTGAGATGGACTGAGATGTCCACCGCAGGTGGGGATGTGGCAACCATGGCCTGGGAAACAGATGGAAGGGTGGCGGAAACATGGAGAGTTGGAGGAGGTTTTGGATGATCTGTTTTCCATTCCTCACCTTCTTGAAGGGGATCCTCTTGAATTGTTGGCTGCCCCGTGACGCTTCCCGTCTATTTGGGATTCTTAGAGGGTGAACCTCTTGAATCTTTTCTGGAATATACCTGTGGATCTGGTGACTACTTTGCCTTAGTACCTTTCCTCTTCTTTGATCTTGTGAGCAGAGGAGATTTGGATGTCCCCCCTATTGAAGTTGTGGTAGCAACATCCTCCATAGCACTAGGCTGACTCTTGATTCCCTCATATGTTAGGACAACCACTTGTTGCTTCAATTAGGATACTTGTCCATCAACCCATTCTTTGGTACAAGCCTGAATTGACTTGGTTATAATGTCGAGGTCATCAACCTCCTGCTCATCCCAATCTATTGCTGGCAATGACAAGTTAGCAACTACGTTATACTTGGGGTCCATGATGGTGCTTTCATCCTCTTCAACTTGATTAGGTACAGGAAACAATTGTACTCCTTTTACGAAGTATACAGTCATTCGCATGTAGTGCCTTGTGCGCACCTCCTTGTCATCCTGGCAATTCGCCCAAAAATATTTGACGTGATGCAAATGGGTGTACCTTGGTCCTAGTGCCTTCTTTACATGCCCATATGGGTCCATCTGTGGGTGGGCAGTGTGTAGGGGGAAATGGTATTCTATGAATTCCTTCTCAGAATTCCCAACACACTGAGAGGTTTGCAATTTGTACATCCCTTGGCCGAAAGTTAAGGGATAAGGGATCCCCGCTAAGTGTCTGCTGTCGAGGATTGAATGCACATGATGTAACTACCGGGAGAGCTCTAACAGTATGATCCGGTCATTGGGGTACTGGGGTAGCTTATTCAACCACTTTGTGAATCCTTGGGCACAAATATATGTGAAGTTGGGGTACTGAATGAATAGGAAGGAGTATTGCTTCAAGAATACCTGAGCACTGTGGGAGACCCTCCTTTCAAAATCCCCTCCAAGCAATCTAATGATGTGACCAATGAAGGCGTCGTTCACCTTGCAATACTCCTTGAAATTCCTGAACTGGAGTTGGGGATACCTGTCATAGACCTTCAATGCTCGACTCGGTTCCTCATCAAGTGCCACAAACAATCCATTGTACTACCTCCGCTCGACCAGTGAGTACACAAGATAGGAGGTCATGTAGAACTTTGAGGTCTTCTTTAAATTCATGAACTGCTCATGGCAACAGTCGCTTATTATGCCTCCCCAGTAGAACGAAGCTTTTGTGGTGATATCTTCATCCCCATGGAGGATCTGCTCTACGAAATACACCATCCACTCCTGAAAATATGCAGCAGTGGGGAGGCCCATCACCTTGCTCAACATGGTGACCAAGTCATGGTAATCCTCATGGAAGTCATTGCAGAAGATTTCTCGAGGAACCTTTGCAGCGCTACCCCTTTCTCTTTAAGCCAGTACTGGTTTATTAGCTTCTTACAGCTCATCGGGTCCTCGTCCCACGTTGCTTTACACTCCGCTATGGTGGGCATCTCCATCTCCCCAAAGGTGGGGATGTGAAAGGTCTTCGTAATCACCTCACCTAACATGTCAACAAGGATTTTTCCATCTCTGTCAATGATGGTTTGTGTCTGGGGCTAATATGCCTACCTACAAGCCATGACCAATTCAGGGGCTATGAGGGACGGAGGGAAGCCTGCAGCTTTAGCAATTCCACTTTTCCTGATCAATCTGGCATTATTAGTTTTAGGGTGGACTCTGACCCTTTGCTTGAACTCGTAAATATCAACATGGCTGATATTAGTATATGTAATTTCTTTCCAGTTTGTGATAATCTTCGAATGCAAAGGCTCTCCCTAGAACTAGTGCTTCATTTGGTCTCTATCCTCTTTTCCATGAGGAGCATTTCCTACCTATTTCCCTTTGTCCTTTTCTACAGCTTCCCCCAATGGTCCTGCACCTGATTCCATATATCCTGCAAGCAAGGGCATAATGAGAACAACCAATCATGAAAGCATGAACATTAGTTGTAATCCCATGGACAAAATCCAATTAGACAATATATCATTCATGAAATCAGACTTATACTTCCATATGCCATTAGTCATTTACTGGAGAATTTTGGACAAATCGGGCTGGGAGGGCTAGACTTCCTTGGTAGAAATGTTGTTTTGGAGGACAAACAGGGTAGGGTAATCCATGTGATTTCTCATGACTTCATATTTTGGTGGTTTGAAAGGCTCATGCAAGAGAAGGCTGAATTTGAGCATGTGGGTCGAGATTGGTTTTCAAATTGAAGGTAATTTGGATCACCTTTGGGGCACACAGAGATACGAGGGTGGAAAGATGTCAGGACTACACTATTTGGAATGACCATAAGGAAACATAATCCCGGGGTTGGAATTTTGAGATTCAGGACCTAGGAGGTCAAAGGACTGCCAATGTAATTTTAAACTTCAAAGAATTCGGGCTTGAAGGGGCGGGAAGCCATTAGGGTTTCACCATTTAGAACGACGGTCGTTGGGTGGAAATTTGGTGGGAGCGGCCCGGTGGATTGGACCTGACATTGAGCTTGGCCGCTAGGTTTTCTCTTAAGTTTCTTTTGGTGATTTGGCCGGTGGGTCCTAGAGGTCAGAAAGGCGGACTTGCTTTTCCCTTTTGAACCGGTAGAGATGGGATGAAATCCCGATGTTCGGAGCCCAGGGAGGGAAATGGTGCCAAAGTTCATTTTCTCCTTGGTCTTTGCAGAAAATGGAGGGTCAGGATCCGGGAGGTGGAAAGATATCGCCAAATGGTTGTTTGAATGGTGAAGATGCCAAGGAAATCTATGGATAGAACTCACAGACCGGGGCCCGAGGACATGTTTGATCAGATGATTTGTGCATGCAACCTCCAATGACAAAAGGCAAGGTGGGCCTCAAGAGGTAGAAAGGCAGGGTCGCCTTGCCGTTTGGAACGACGGAAGCGATGTGGAGTCCCAGGAATGGATTCCCACATGAGCGATCCCAGGGAGCCAAAATGAAGGAAAAAAGTTTGGTTTGATTTTAAGCCTGACGATGATGTGTCAATGGAGGTCTAGGGTAGCGGGCCCAATAGGGCATCCTACCGTTTGGTCAGTTTATTAGCTAAGTTTTGCGACAATGGGAAGACCTGGGCCCGAAGGGCATGAATGCCCTACATGAAGAACATCGACGGTGAGGCCCGGTTCTGGATTTGTTTTGAGGAGATGTTCTAGAAATTTCTTAGAATTTGAACACATGGGTTTTTTAGATGTCATGTTTTACCTAATTAAAGCATTTTAGCCCATTTTGTTCATTATTTTAAGCAAAAAATCATGAAAAACCTCACAAGAGGGCGAACAACAAACCTACCTCGGAAGTCCAGTGAAAAAAGTTACAAAATCCACTAAGGATTGGCAAACGAGGGCAACGGGCGTGAGGGCAGCAGGGGTTGGAATCCTCAAAATGTCTGACTTCCTCTGGCTAACCTAACATATGAAAATGATAGGTCGAGCAAGATATTTATACCCCAATTAACATTTAATACGCCCATTCAATGCCCGTACAAATGACAGGAGGGTTGGTGGGTTTAAATCTCAAACGACGGTAGGAGGTCCAGGGTTCGAGGTCCAAAAAGACACGGCCTTGCAGTCGCTTCAAAGTTTATTTTGAAAATCACCAAAAAAAGGGAACCCGTGGTCTAGAGGACAAAGTATCACCGTAGTTTGGCCATCGAAAACAACGAAGAGAACACAGAGTTCTGGGGATGAAAGTCTGGAGGGGCGAGCCCGGTAGGGGTAAAAGCAATTAAACGGGTTCAAAAAAGGAGCCGGGTCCTAAGGCTCGAGAAGGCAGAAGCCTTCCGCTGTTCAAAATGGTGAATGCTTGAAGGAAACCCGATGAGGCAAGCTTTCCAGGCCCCAAGGCTGCTGGCAGAAGCAGATTGCCAAGGAAACTCCGCAACGCACCAGGACTTGGCAAAATTGGAGGGGATGAAAAATAGTCAACTTAAGATGAGAATTTGGAAGCACATTTGACCATTTAGGACACCAAAATGGGGCACACAAAATGCGGCAGCAACAAAATGATCCGGCAAGGCGAAAGAAAAGAGGGTCCCCATTCCGAACAGGGCATGTGTGCTGAGGGCACAACAGTCCTAAAGAACAAGGATGAACAAATGGCTCTTCTTCCTTCCACATTATTCATTGTGCTTTTATTTTACATGCTCTAGTTATTTTGCGAGCCCTAGCGTCTAGCATTCCTATCTATGATTGATAGACAGTTGTTTGTATCTTGATTGGAATTTGATGGTTGGAAAGATGATGAAGACGAGCTCCAAGTTTCTAGTGTTGAAACTGTGTATCCAAACCATGTGGATCATAGGTGTGGAAAACTTCTCTATTAATCAAATTATCAACAGAAGAATGAAAGATCAGTTTCCATAATTTACCACTATAACCATTAAATTCAAGATCAAGTGTTTCTTTATTTTTAGGTCCTTGGAAAAGGTCTTTCAATAGTTGATGCCCACATTCTTCATTGATCCATCTATCTGGGTGATTAATTGGAGGATTCATAAATCTATTTGGCCATTGTGGGAAAGGATAGTTGAGGTTTAGATATTGAGCAATATCATTATCAACTTCCTCTGTTAGATAGGTGAGAACCATGCTCTATGGATGCCATAGATTAAGCATTGTGAGAATATGAGCAGCTTCAAACATTCGTAACTTATCATGTAAAAGGTTTATAGAGAGTTTTTTCCTTTGATCGTGCCTATTATATGGATTGGAGCTGAACTCTTCATAGATGGGTTCTATCCAACATCCTTATCTAATGTGTATGACCTTGAAATTTCCTTGTCGAGAAATAAAATCAACAAACAAATTCTTTTGTCCAGGGAGATGAGCAATTTCAAAGTCGAAAGTGTCAAGGAATTGTGCCCATCTAAGCAGTCATCCTCTCTTAACTTTATCTTTTGATTCTTTTTTGAAGAATCCACGAAGCTTCTACAAATTGGATCTTAAAAGAAAAGGATTATCAACAATAAATAAATATAAGGCTTTAAGAGTGTTTACCACAACTAGAATTTCTTTATGTGTATTGTGATAATTTATCTCACTACGTTTGAAACTACTTGAAACATATCAAACTATTTCTTCATGATCTTCTACTTGTTCTTTCAAAACTCCTCCCCAACTATGTTCACTAGCATCAGTTTCTATAATTTTATTTCCACTACTTGGGAGTTTGAGTGGTGGTAACTGTGAGCACTTAGTTTTGATACACTGGATAGCATCATGGTGTGCTTGAGTCCATGCTGGTGAATCCTTTTGCAACAATTTTTTCAACAGGGCTCGATCATCTATAATATTCTAATAGAATCCTATAATGTAATTAACAAGCCCAATAAATCTTTGAAGTTCCTTTTGATTAGTAACTAGAAGAGAATTGATACGTGACAGAATATGAGACTATGCCTCCATTCTCCCTCGGGGAAGAAGTTTGATACCAATAAAGATGATTTCTTCTTGAGAAAAATGGAACTTATCAAGATTCAAAAGCAAACCATGTTAGAGACAAATGTCAAGAAATTTTTGGAGATGCTTAAAGTGAGTGCAAGGGCACTGAATGAAGATGATTATATCATCAATATATGGAAAAATAAATTTGGAATAAGGATGAAACACAAAGTCCATATTTTTTTGGAAGATAGAGGGAGCTATTTTGATACCAAAAGGTAATACATTCCACTATTAAAGGCCTTGAGGGATAGGAAAATTTGTTTTATGATGATCAGCAGGGTCAATAACGATTTACCAAAAGCCTTTTGTAATATCAAATTTGGAATAAATATGAGAACCTTGTATGGATTGCCAAATATGATGTTTAGAGGGAAAATGATGTTTATTATCTTCTAAAAAAACATTGAGAGGTTTATAATTAACAATGAGTCATTTTTCAGATAACTCGTTACCATTTTCATCCTTCTTTGGAACATACATTTCATAACAAAAAGAGGATGAAGAAGGAGAAATTAAGCCTTTAGCTAGTAAGTCAGAAATTTCCATTTGGAAAATTTAACTTTCATGTTTAATGAGTAGAAAATAATTAGCTCATACCTTTGGCTACATCTCAATCCCATTAGAATCCTTTTTGACTGGTAAGGTGCAAGACAATTTTCTTGTGAGTTTAGTGAGGTCCTTAGACATCACTATTTTTAGCAAATTATGTTTGAGATCTTTGAGTTGGGATTAGATTTGGTCAACTTTCTTAGTGAACCAAACACGATTATCCCTTTTGGGCACTGCTTCTAGTATCCATTTGGAGGTAGAAAATTTTACTACTATGAGATGAGGGACTCAGACTCATTTGATTTGGAGTTGATCTGAATATTTCTAGGTATCACTATTTCCAGTTAATCAATGGGAAAATTTTGATACAAAGAGATCTTTTGGTAAAGGAGATCATTTTCCAAAATTAATTTTCTTTGCACTCCCACAGTATACAATTGCATAACACATGCATTGTTTACATAAACTTTACATCTAATTATCTATTTATGATTTGCATTGATGATCACTCGAAGAACATTTGCAAAGAGCATACATAGATAATTGTTGGGAATAGGATTCTATTGATCGCTTGAAGCACATTCAAAAAGAGCAGACACGGATAATTGTTTAGAATAGGATTCGATTTAATTGCAATCCTAAACATTATTTCATGTATCTCCTAAGTCCTTGGAAAGTGTTCCCCAAACACTAGGATTAGAGAGAGATTAAATTCAAATGAAATGAACATGTAAATTGACATTTTTAATTAATTCTAAATGATAGGAACATGTGGGGACACCCATGAAGAGATCCTACAAAATAGAAGCACATGGGGCACCCACATGGAAGGTGGAACTCACCTTGAGTTAAGTTAACTGTTTGGAGTAAAAGATAAAACTTTAGTAATGGATGTAAAGATCATAGAAGTTAGGGACTGATGTTTACATGCATGGAGTTAAGTTCATATCAGTTTAGTTTAGTTCAATATCAGTTCAGTTTAGTTCAGCTATGATTCAGTTATCTTCAGTTGCATGTAGTTAGTTTGAGTTGCATGTTAGTTGACTTCAGTTGATTTGAATTGCATGACAAATAATAGGTGATACATTCAGTTAAGTGGGGATGATCAATCATGCATCTTGTTTGCATGAATTGATGGAGATATATGTTTCAGTTAACAAAGATTGACTTGGAACCACCTTGGGAACCCAAGTTGGCATCTTGGAGTTAACACTTTTGCATGAGAAGATATTTTATAAGGCTGAGTTAAGTGGGCCCATTCTTGGGCGCCAACTTTGAGGAGGAGCTTACAAGATATCTTCGTAATCAATGTTAAATTATGACTTCAGTTTGGGATGCCCAAATTGATGAAGGACTTGGTTTGACATTGTTTTTCACGGGATAACTCTACTTGGAAAGAATAGGCATAGGTTTTGTGAGATAAGCTTTGTGCTTTGTAATTGTAAATTTTTTGGAGTTTACGAGGCTCATTATTGTCTATTAATTGTAGCAAGTTGAAGAGGGTTTTATCAGATTTTATTACAGGTTGTGAAGAAGAATTGTTGAAGGAAAAAGAAGCATCTCAAGCAAGGATTGAAAAAGAATTATTGTAATCTTATTCTGAGATTAAATAATACAAGCACTATTGATTCTTGGTGGATTTTTTTTCCTGAAAGGGTTTCTCCATGGTATATATTGTGTCACTTCTATCTTCTGGTTTTATTCTTCTACAATCTTCTATCTACTTCTATAAATGGTAAAATGAATCTAAATAGATAATCATCCACAAAGAATTTGTAACAAAGAACACTTAATTAGATTACATTATAATAGTCTTACAAGTTGTAAAGCTACATAATTACCTCCATTTTCAACATTTGGTATCAAAGCTAATGGTTGGGGTAGAGTTTGGGATGCCTTTCTCTTAAAATCTTGAAGGTTTTTTGGCTATAGTGGGAGCTTTTGCTATTGTATTATTGCTGATTTTGGAAAATAAGTTTGTTACAATAAGTTTTAATTTTTGTTTAGATATTGAAAGATTCAATTGATCTAATTATGAGATGTGGAAACTAAAAATGGAGGATCTCCTTGAAGAGAGAGATCAATGGTTAGCTATTGGTAATGAGACAAAGTCACCTATAACAATGTTAGATGAGGATTGGGCTAAGCTTGATAAGAAGGAAAGAGGTACCATAAGATTATGTCTTGCTAATGTTGGTCTCTTGAATGTTTTAGAAGAAACTACTGCATATAAGCTGTGGAAGAGAATAGGTGATATCTATCAAACCAAAATTCTTACTAATAAGTTGTATCTAAAAAGACAATTGTATTCTTTAAAGATGAAAGATGGTGATTCTGTTGCAAATCATTTGAATGCTTTTAATTTGATTCTAAGTTAGTTTGCACCTGTAGATGTAAACCTAGAAGATGAAGATAAATGCATTTTGTTGCTTTGTTCTTTACCAGAATTTTGGGAAAATCTAATGTTGCTATCAGTGGTAGAGGTGCAGATTCAAAGATGGACAATATAATTCCTACTCTCCTATCAGAGGAGATGGGGAGGAAGTCTAAAATAGAAATCTAAGATGCCTTGTTTGTAAAAGGTAGGCCTGAGAAAAACAAACCTAAGGGAGACAAGGAAGGGAAAGGTAAGTCTGAAGGATGAAGTAAAGTAAAGTGTTGGAACTATGGGAAACTGGGACATGTGAAGAAGGATTGTAAGAAAAAGAAAAATATTTTTGATTCTTCTACAGAGGAATCCTTGGATGACGGTAATCATGCATTGATCATTTCATGTAAAAATGTTAGTGATGAATCTTTGCTTGATGTTAAAGAGTGATCTTCATGAAGAGGATGGTAGTCATGATTCCTTGTGTAGCTCGTACCACAATTCAGTGGGAATTGTTGGAAGTGACATGGATGCATCATTGGTAAGGTTATCTTCATGTGATTGGGGATATGCTTTTTCTTGGTTTAGAGTGGTTGCTATTATTTCATGGTTTACTCTTAATACACGTTTAGAGATTGGCATGGTACTTGTTCTCTTGAGACTAGGATGTTTATGTATGTTATGATGCATGTGATCTCCTTGGAGGAGATGGTTAGATCATGTTGTCATGTTTATGTTCCTGATTCATGATTGGAGCTTTGACATTGAGCTTGTGTAGTTATCTTATGTATTGGGTACATTAATCATTTTCTTGATTACTTCATGATAGTGCCATGTTGCATTTGGAGTTTGGTATGGATTGGTTGGTTACAAGTTCTCATGGATACTTGGAGAAATGGGTGAGGCTTGATTTCTCTTATGGTAAGGGATATATGTTGGAATGGTTACTTGTAAGAAAAGATTTTCCAATAGTAAAGACCAAGAATTCTACACCTTGGTTGTGTTGCAAGTATGAGGTAATCTAGTGGTGTTGTCTTTAATGTTGTCATTGATGTCAACACAATTTAGTATGTTGTAGATTGTACATGTATAGTTGAGATGCTACTGAGATGTTGTGAGTACATGGAGCTATCTTTATGTTGTTTCAGATGTGTCGTGTTGATGATTTTTTAAGTGCTTTTGAGAAAATTAATAAAGAAGAGAAGTCAGAGTGATGAATGTGTTTAGAATGTGCTCCAATATGTGCTCCACATTTCTCCTGTGTTGATCCTATGCTTGTGCAGATTTGAAGATTTGATAATGGTGATCTTGCGGTGATATATCCTGAGTTTTAGCTTCTGGTGTGATAGTACATGAAAGTTACATTCGCTGGTGTGTGAATTGTTCTGGCAGAGTTAAACTTTTGTGGACTGAGAGAAATGTTTCTGCTCCGCCCACGGTCCTCTGCTATTTTTTTTAGATCTTGCAGATCTGAGATATGTATTGAGATGGTGTTCTATGGGTTTTGGAAAAGAACATTGAAGTTTGGTGATTCAAAAGTTATGTTTCAGTGGTTCAGTATGGGTTTGCATAGTCTGGATGAACTGGTGAAAGGTGTTCAGAGTTTGAACCATATTGCATTTGATGTGGCTGTATCTAAAGAAATATAAGATGTATTATCATGCATAATGAAGCATGTTGTGGAGTCTGTGTGTCATCTTCTTGTTGGGAAGTGTGTAAATCAATGTTCATTTGTGTTTTCATTCGATTTGGTCGACCTAGTGTTTACACTTCATTTGAAGAATAAAATTTAATTAAGGAAATGTGTGGTTGATTCCAGATATTATTTTTTATCTTGAAAAATGTTTTTATTGGTTCACTCTCATTCCTTTCCACCACAGGAATGTTGAGTTTTTGACCTAATTTGAATTTATGAAATGAGGTATTTGTGGCCGACCTTGGAGAAAGTTTCTAAGGTTGAGGATGGTATAAAATCAAGTCGAATTGTGAAGAGTTGTATGACAGTGTGATGCAAAGTGACAAAAGTGAGCCAAAAATCTGAAGAGCAGAAGTGTGTGTGTGTGTGTGAGTGAGTTGAGACAATAGTACTTCATTGTGTTGGATTCCTAAAGGCAGTGAGCTAAATTTTTTTGCAATCCTTATTCAAAGTTGCGGATGTTTGTTAATTATTGTAGTGGATCTTTTGTTCTCTTTTGTATCTATAGGCAATGAGCCTTTGTGCTTGGACAGTGAGTTAACATAAATTGACTTGGAACCACCTTGGGCACCCAAGTTGGCATCTTGGAGTTAACACTTTTGCATGATAAGATATTTTGTAAGGCTGAGTTAAGTGGGTCCATTCTTGGGAGCCAAATTTGAGGATAAGCTTAGAAGATATCTTCATAATCAATGTTGAGTTATGACTTCAGTTTGGGACACCCAAATGGATGGACTTGTTTTGAAATTTTTCTTCACAGTAGAACTCTACTTGCAAAGAATAGGTGTGGGTTTTGTGAGATAAGCATTATGATTTGTAATTGTAAAGTTTTTGGAGTTTACAAGGCCCATTATTGTCTATTTATTGTAGGAAGTTGAAGAGAGTTTATCAGATTTATTGTAGGTTGTGAACAAGAATTTTTGAAGGAAAAAGAAGCATCGCAAGCAAGCATTGGAATTATTGTAATCTTATTTTGAGATTAAATAATACATTGATTCTTGGTGGAGTTTTTTCCTGAAAGGGTTTCTCCAAGGTATATGTTGTGTAACTTCTTTCTTTTGGTCTTATTCTTCTACAATCTAAACAGATAATCATCCACAAAGAATCTGTAACAAAGAACACTTATTTAGATCTACAATCTCATAGTTTTACAAAGTATTAAGCTACATAATTACCTCCATTTTTAACAATAATAAAGGACTCTAGACATAGATTAACATTTGAAAATACTCACACCTTAGACTATTTCAGATTCAATGACTCCTAAAATTACTATCTGATGCCCCAATAAGCTTTTGGGGTACCCTTTTATAGAAGGAGTGAGGAAGCATTACAAGGAGAAAGTCGATCTAAACATGTGGAAAGGAACCACTTATTAAGGAAAATAAAAATTTCCATAGCCATATAGATGAATTTGTTGGAAGAATGAAGAAGGAGACCTTTAGTTTGTTGTCTTTGTTGTCATTGATGTCAACATTTTTTGGTGACTGATTATCTACCCATTTGGTAAACTATGTTTGTGGTACATTAATTCGGTAATTTGGTCTGAAATAAATCTGACGTGAATATTGGCTCATATGATTTTAATATGTTATTTAGGACTGTTAGATGTAGGTGTGGTCAAGGATTCAACACTTTTAGTTGAATAAGTTGGAAATTGTAATTGACAGTTGTTCGACTTAAAATTTTTGGTATGATTTTTCTTCTGGATGACTTGTTCATGTGGTGCACGCTTCATGAAGGTTTAATGTGTTCCTTTTTAGGTCCAGGCTGACCTAAATTGTGTCTTGTAGATTTTTTTTGAGAACCAAAGAAGTTTTTGTTTTGAAGCCAAAAATATATTTTGAGTTAAGTATGCTTACATCTAATTAGGCTGACCTAATTGATGTATGAAAATGTAACCGTGTATATATATGAAACATTCTTATATTGTTCAGGGACATAAGTAGTGATAGTGTGAAATATCTGACAGTGTGATATGATGTGAAGTTGCTAATAGTCATTTGTAGTTGTTGTATACCTGCAAACTAGTGCAAAACCTTTTGTTTTCCAGAGCTTAATTGGAACTGTACTCATCACACAAGAGGTGCATTCCATCAATTCACATTTGGGAAGTGAGCCACACTCTTTTGTAATTATTTTTAGGATATGAGCCTTTCAAGGATAGTGTGTCCTGGTAGTGTGCCCTATAATATCTTATGACCATTTATAATATATTGTGAGTTAATCCTCACTGTGGTTTTTCCCACTTTGGGTTTTACATGTATAAATCCTGGTGTTCATGTGTCATGTGATGTTATGATTTCTTTCATGTTTCTATTTACTGTTGCTATAAGATATGTTTTAATTATTGAATGGTTAGTAGTTAAATGGTTTAGTGGAATACTAGTTCACTCCCTCTTAGTATTTCAGGTGTGCAACAATTGGTATTAGAGCTTGGCTCCTTTGGAAAAGTTTAACAACTTAGGAAGATCCTAAAGTTTGAACACATGGTTGACAAAAAGTATCATGTTCCTCTGTAAGAGATCTCTACAACTGAGGAACTTCATGTTGCTCTTCAAGATCTAGATAAAATTAAAGATGAGAAAGAAACTCTGAAAGAAAAATTGAAAGAATCAAATGAATGCATCAAAAATCTAAGAGAACAAATCAAGAAGTTCAAAGAAAGGAATAGAGAAGTCAGTGATCAGTTGAAGAAAGCTAATGAAGACACCATTGGACTAAAGGTGCAAGTGGAAGAAAAGAAAAGAATTGAAGAATGTCAGAAAGCTGAAATTTAGAATAAAATTGACGAATGCACAAAGCTTGAACAAGAAGTGGTAACTCTAGGATCTTACTTGGAGAAAGCAAGAACCCATGAAGACAAATTCAAAATAAGTACTCGAATGCTTGATGATTTGATTGTATTTTAGAAACCAACTAAGGATAAAGGTAGTTTAGAACTTGAAGAAGGAAAAATCTCAAACAAAAATCAGATTCCCAACAAAATGGACAATCAAAGGAAGATTCAAGGCAATAATAAACAACTCAAGAATTTAAGAAGCAATACCAGAAGGATTCCTATCAGACAACCTAATGCTCAAAGGTACCCATCTTTTAATGGAGTTTGTTTCTCATGCAATAAATTTGGTCATAGGGCAGCTGAATGTAGAAGTAGAATGAATTAGAATGTTGGATTCTTCTCTGGATTTTTTTTTCTTACAAAAGGTTTGGACATAGAGCTATTAAGTGTAGAAGCTAGGCAATGATGAATAGATTCAATACTACTAGAATGGATCAATATTTTCAAGGCCATATGATTTTGGACATCAAGCTAACTAGTGTAGATCAATGATAAATTCAAATTAGTTTGGTTAGAGAAATGTTTTGTGCCACACCTGCAATAAATCAAGACACATTTCAAAATTCTACTAAAGAAAAATTGAGAAGAAACCTGATCTAGAACAAAAGAACAAACTTGTGAACAAAGTGGATCCTACCGAAGTTAGAAAATAAATGGAGAAAATTTGGAAGAAAAAGGAAGAACCCGAGAATAAGGATGACTCAAATGCATATGTACATGCATCTAGTGTAGATAATTCTAAAAACTAAACCCAACAATGGATTTAGGGGGAGAAATGATAGAGAAATCTAACAAATTCCTGATACAAGAGGTTTCAAGCAGCGACACAAGGATATATGATGTAAGGTGTCATTCTGAAGATGTTGAAGAAGTTTCCAATGAAAAATATGCAAATATGAATAATTGTGGAGAATTTAGGGTTTACAGTATATTTTACAAAGTGTTTATCAACTTTTGAAGTTGGAATGTATTTAATGCAAAATTAGGGAAAAATCCAAAAGACATAAAGCGAGAAACTAAGTTGAGTTAAATCACATTTGCACAATTGGAAAGAAGTGGAGTGAGATGAAGATATTTGAAAGCGATTTAGAGTATTTGGCATCAAACCCTAGTTTTCAACAAAGCTTGAAAAGGAGATAATCACTTCGTAAAACCTAGATATGAAAACCTAGTGCAGAAAAAGTTAGATGTTTGGAATTGGCTCCCGAACTTTTCAAATGAGATGGATGCTAAATTTGTTAAGATAGAACTTAGTAGGATACATGATAATTTTGTGTGGACAAGCGTAGCCGGGTTAATCACCAAGGAAGTAATCTAATCTGTAACTAGTCTTTGTGCCACTAGACCCTTACCAATGTTGAAAGCTGTGAAGTGATGCAATTATGAAGCTAACTAGAGCCACATTTGATAGTAGAGCTCTGACTACTAAACCCATCACAAACCCAACTGTGAGATATACTACTATTATGATTAGACAAAAAATATACTTTACCAATCGAGGGAGATTTGTGTCTGCTACAAAAATTCACACTGCATATGAAATGGTAGTGAATGGGAGAGATTGTGATTTATGTGAGTTTCTCTGAATACAACTTATGGATAATCCAAGCCTAATTAAGTCAAAGAAACACTCTTTCAAATTTGGTACATTGGCAGTTTGTCTATTCTACTTTATGAGGGAGTTACCAAGAAGGAAAAACATCATATGGGAGTGGAATAGGCCGGATGCACCTCAAATATTTGAAAACCTACACAATCTTGGATATTTCAGAGCACAAAATAATGCTTTGAATACATTCTTTGCAATTTTCCAGAATGATATGCGTGAAAGAGATGTTGGCAATACAAGGGCAGACAATTGAGAGGGGGGTGAATCAGTTGTCATAGAAATTCAAAAAATTAAACCACTTATTAACCTTATTCTCAAATCTGATAATTAACCATGAAAACATAAATCATCAACACATCAGAAACACACATAACACCAAGATTTTTTTATGTGGAAACCCTATTAGGGGAAAAAACACGGTGGAGGTCAGTCCACAAGATTATAACCTATTAAAAGTATAATGAAAATGAAATATGGGGAATGCACATGCATTCATGAACACTTCCTAGAGATCACTTCTCAATTACAAAGGAAGACACATTGTCTTACAAAGAGATTCAAATTACAACCATCCAAATTTTGAACTGAGAAAATAACATCTTCTAATTCCTGATTACAGTTCCAGTTAAGCACATGAACACTTCTCCACTCTTCTTCACTCTTCTTCACTCTTTTCTCTACCTTTGAATGATATTTTAACATACACACGTTCAACATACTTCAAATGAAATGCACAATCACTTTTATATATCTGCCACAAGAAATTTCATTGCTACAAGTCAGCCACAAAGAAATAATATAATGAATATAGACTGTAGGCCCAAAACATTAAATATTATCAATGTGAATCAACCAAGGTCAACCAAAACTTAGTGAGGACCCAAAACAACATCTCCAACATGAAGACACTTCAATTAATTTCTCCTCAAAGATCCACAACATGCTACAAACACTATGTCGGCCAAGAACAAGAAAAACATGAACACGGAAGAGAAAATCACCAACCACGAGCACAATGATCAATGTAGACGTGCAAAAAAGATAAATAATGATCTAGAAACATCCAAAAGTATCACAAATCAAAAGAGAAGCATCCACAACAACCGAACTAACTGAAATAGCATCATCTTCAATTAGGAACACTAATTGAAGAAATAGAAAAACTATCAGAATGAAAATCTTCATAACTTGATCAAATATTCATGTGGATCTCTGAAACTCGACGTGGATAAACTAGATACACTCAACAAAAAAACCTTTAGTCCACAACCCTTGATCAACAACGCACAAAAATAACCACTAGTATGTCGGTTACACTGAACTTCACTTCACCACTGACAACCTGCAACTCATTTATTACAATTTCCTCAATATCCTTGACATATAAAGCTTCAAATGAATTTATGATAATAGTGTTGACATCAATGAAAACCACATATTAGCAACACAACCAGAACATC
Source organism: Sequoia sempervirens (assembly GCA_007258455.2). Classification (NCBI taxonomy): domain Eukaryota; kingdom Viridiplantae; phylum Streptophyta; class Pinopsida; order Cupressales; family Cupressaceae; genus Sequoia; species Sequoia sempervirens. The sequence continues at coordinate 73,239,214 of VDFB02373365.1, forward strand.
CAACAATGTCCCCCTTTGGCATTGATGGCAACACATGATGTGAAAAACACCATCAATGCAACTAACTCCTGCTTAGGTTCTTACTCATATTATCCTCAACACTTTCACATAATATTTCTCCCCATAAGGCTCTTCTCCCCCTTTGAAATCAATGAAAAAGATATCTAAGCTCTGAATCGCATATCTGAACCATTTGACTACTCTCCCTAAGTAGTAGCCACCACAACATCAATTTGAAACAAGATATGATTATGAAATGCACAAACTGATGCAATGCATTTCTTTGCATCTTAGTTATGATTATGAGGGGTAGTCACCCCTAAATTCCCTCTAAGATACTCAAAAATTATCCTTAGGCAATCGCTTGGTAAAGATGTCTACAATCTACTCCTTAGTAGGCACATACTGCAGTCTGACTTCCTTTTCACTTACCTTCTCCCTCAAAAAGTGAAACTTGATAGATATATGCTTTGTTTTTGAATGCAGCATTGGATTCTTGGAAATGTTAATAGCACTTTAGTTATCACATAATATAGCAATAGGCTCATCATATACAACTTTGATATCCTTCAACATTTGTTTCATCCACAATACTTGAGTACAATTATTAGCAACAACAATGTATTCGACCTCTGCAGTAGACAAGGAAATTGCATTATGCTTCTTGCTTAACCATGAAATTAGCTTCTTACCTAAGAAAAATTCTCCACCACTAGTACTTTTTTTTTCATTCACATCTCCTACCCAGTCAACATTAGTAAAGGAACTCAAAGTAAGATCATCATCTTTAGGATACCATAGGCCAAGATCAGCAGTTCCCTTCAAGTATCTAAAAATTCTCTTCACAACAGTCACATGAGATTCCTTCAAATTAGCTTGAAATCTTGCAACAATACATACAACATTCATGATATTAGGCCTAGTTTGAGTTAAGTACAACAATCCACCAATCATTGATCTTTATCTTGTCTGATTTTCTTTCAAAGAATCATCTTCTGTTGTCAACATGCATCAGGTCACCATAGGTGTACCAACTGGATTTGAATCTTCTATACCAAATTTCTTCAACAATTCCTTCAAATACTTGGATTGAGATATAAAAATCCCTTTATCTAACTGGTTAATTTGCAATCCCAAAAGGAATTTCATCTCACCAATTATAGATATCTCAAATTCATTCTACATCTCATTAGCAAACTTCATGCACAAACCATCATCTCCTCCAAAAATGATATCATCAACAAAGACTTTAATAATCAAATCTTTATTATGATCAATCTTGAAATACAAATTACTATCAACAGTACCTTTGTTAAATCCAAGCTTCAACAAATACTTATCTAATCTTGCATACCATGCTCTAGGGGCTTGCTTGAGTCCATACAATGCTTTCTTCAACTGACACACCATATCTTCCTTATCAATCAACTGGAATACATCAAGTTGCTCAACATACACTTCTTCCAATTCACCATTTAAAAAATCTGATTTTACATCCATCTAATAGAATTTGTAGTTCCTGTGAGCAGCATAGGCAATAAATAATCTTACAGCTTCAATTCTAGCAACAAGGGAAAAAGTCTCTTCAAAATCATTCCTTCCATCTGTGAATATCCTTTACATACCAATCTTGCTTTGTTTCTAACCACTTCACCTTGCTCATTCAATTTGTTTCTAAAGAACCATTTGGTTCCAATTACATTCTTGTCCTTAGGTTTGGGAACAAGAATCCATGTATCATTCTTTTCAATCTATTTTAACTCTTCTTTCATTGCTTCAACCCAATGCTCATCTTTACATGCTGCATTCACACTAGTAGGCTCAGTCTTTGAAATCAAGCAATACTCTTCTATAATTTTTCTCCTAGTCTGGACACCTTTGTTCTTATCATCTATAATCTGATCTTCTGAATGATTTAGTCTTACATACCTCAAAGTCTTCTTAGGATGTTCTTCAACTTTAGGTTCTTTTGATCTCTCTTATACTCTTTCACCAGTTTCTCCTTCTTCTTCATTTTCTTGATTTATTGGATTGATTTTCACTTGATTTGTAGTCTGAACTTGCTTTCCTTTGTTTGTACTATCATCCTGATCATCAGTCATATCCATAGGTTCTAGATAGTGTACCTGAGTATTCATCAACCTTAACATTTTCACTTTCAACCATTTTCTTCAATCTTTTATTGTAACACTGGTAGGCCTTACTTTTAGTAGAATAACCCAGAAAGATATATTCATCACTCCTAGCATCAAACTTTCCTGTCTTCATCTCTCTTAATATAACATCTGCTTCCAAATATCTTGAAGTATTTAATAGTAGGATTTTGACCAGTCCATAGCTCAAAAGGGGTCTTACCAGTATCACCTTTGATTTGTACCTGGTTGAGTGTGTACACAGTAGTACTCACAACTTCTCTCCAATACATATGAGGAACATTTCCTTCCAACATCATAGTTCTAGCAACATCTTCAATTGTTCTGTTCTTACTTTCCACAACTCCATTTTGCTGAGAGGTCTGCGGTGTAGATAATTGTCTCTTTATTCCATGTTCTTCAAAAAAAGAATTAAATTCACAGAAAGTGAATTCACCACCTCTATCTGATCTTAGGCATTTAATATTCAAACCTATCTCTGTCTCAACCATAGCTTTAAAGATTTTGAACTTTTCAAGTGCTTCAAATTTCTCCCTTAAGAAAGTAACCCATACCATTCTAGAATAATCATCAATGAGTAACATGAAATACCTATAACCTTGTAAACTTCTAACCTTAGAGGGACCATGCAGATTAGTTGCACAAACTCTAACAATTCATTTGAACAATGCTTTTTACTCTGAAATGAAATCCTGGTTTGTTTTCCCAATTGACATTCCTTGCATATTGCATTAGTAGGTTTCACCAACTTAGGTAGATCTCTCACAACCTTAGTGGAACTTATCTTGACAATATTATCAAAGTTAACATGACACAACCTCCTATGCCATAACCAACTTCCATCAAATTGAGCAATCAAACAAATTTTACTAGCAACACTTAAGTGAAAGATATTACCTTTTGTTTTTGTACTTGATGCAATTTAATTTTTGGAACTCAATATTTTGCACTTTCCATCCTTGAATTGAAGATTGTATCCCTTATCAACCATTTAAATAACACTTAAAAGATTATACTTCAAGCCTTCCACATACTGAACATCATCAGTATTATGCTTACTATCAAGAGAAACACAACCTTTTCCACGGATCACACCAGTTGTATTATCACCAAATCTTACAACGCCACCATCATACTTTTCTAAGCTTATAAACTTACTTTTGTCTCCCATCATATGATGTGAACATCCACTATCAATTACCCATTCATCTTTCTCTTCAACTCTATCAGCTAGGGATTTCTCCACATTTGTACAACCAATAGATTTAGTAGATACAAGATTATTTTCTTTGATAGCAATAAATACCAATTCATCATCACTTATATTTCCTTTATTAGATTCATCATTTGTCATGCCTTCATCAACAACATAGTAACACTTCTTCTGAAATCTAGGCTTGTTATGTCTTGGTTTAGCAACGCTTTCCAACACCTTGATGTAAAATGACCTATCTTATTGCAAGAAAAACATTTAAGAGGCAATTTTCCTTAATACTTACCTTTTCCTCTTGGTACTCTTTTGACAATAAGTGCTTCTAGCTCTTCTAGCTCTCTTTCTTCTTCTTCAATCTATCTGATTTCCTCCTCATACTTGAATGTCTTCCTAGATGAACTTTCACCAAGATCATATCTTTTTCTATCTCTTCTAGAAGTAGTAGCCTTAAATGCAGATTTGACCTTAGGAAGGGCATCACCAAATTGGCTTAACTCAAAAGCAGTCAGCTTACCAACCAACATATCTCTAGTTATGTTTGTTACAGTCCGAAGCTCTTCAATAGCACTAGCTTTGACTTTGTAAGAATCATGTAGGGATCTAAGCACTTTAACAACAATCTTAGATTCATCTATCTTTCCACCAGCACATCTAATACCACACACAAGTTCATTCACTCTTTGCATGAAAGTATTAATGTTATCATCATCACCCATTCTCAACCTTTAATATTTCCATTTCAAACTCTATAACTTAGCAATCTTCACATTAGCATCATCTTCATACAAGGTTTCCAAAATTTTCCAGATCTCATGAGCAGTCTTCAGATCCATAACATTTGTCATCTCAGAATCAGTCAAAGCACTCAACAAAGCTTCCTTAGCCTGAATATTATACTCAACATATGTACTATTTGGTGGAATAACATACCTATTACTTGTAATGCTCTAGTAGGGTTCACCAATGCATCTCAAATGGAACTCCATTTGAGTCCTCGACAAAGAATAATTTTTTCCATAAAATCTTGGACTATCCTTCTTGTAACTTTCCATCCCAGATCACCTTAAGTTGTTAAAATTCTTCCAAGAAACTTGCTCTGATACCAATTGTTGTCAATACAAGGGAAGAAAACTGAGAGGGAGGGTGAATCAGTTGTCACAGAAACTCAAAAACTTATTCCACTTATTGACCTTATTCTCAGATCTGATAATTAACCATGAAAACATAAATCATCAACACATTAGAAACACACATAACACCAATATTTTTTTACGTGGAAACCCTGTTAGGGGAAAAACCACGGTGGAGGTCAATCCACAAGATTATACCCCATTAAAAGTATAATGAAAATGAAATATGGGGAATGCACATGCATTCAGGCACACTTCTTAGAGCTCACTACTCAATTACAAAGAAAGACACACTACCTTACAAAGAGATTCAGATTACAACCATCCGGATTTTGAACTGAGAAAATAGCATTTGCTAATGCTTGATTACAGTTCCAATTAAGCACATGAACACTTCTCCGCTCTTCTTCACTCTTCTTCACAATCTGCTCTACCTTTGAATGATATTCACACATACACACATTCGACATACTTCAAATGAAATGAACAATCGATTTTATATATCTGCAACAAGAAATTTCATTGCTACAAGTTAGCCACAAAGAAATAATAAAATGAATATAGACTATCAGCCCAAAACATTAAAGATTATCAATGCAAATCAACCAAGGTCAGCCACAACTTAGTGACGACCCAAAACAACATCTCCAACATGAAGACACTTCAATTAATTTCTCCTCAAAGATCCACAACACTCTACAAACACTATGTCGGCCAAGAACAAGAAAAACATGAACACACGAGAAAATTGCCAACCACAAGCACCACAATCAATGCAGAATGCAACAAATATAGAGCATGATCTAGAAACATCCACAAGCATCACGAATCGCAAGAGAAGCATCCACAACAACTGAACTAACTGAAATAGCATCATCTTCAATTAGGAACACCAACTGAAGAAACAAATAAATGTCAAAATGAAAATCTTCATAACTCGATCAAATCTTCATGCAGATCTTTGAAACTTGACATGGATAAACTAGATACACTCAGCAACAAACCATTTAGTCCTCAACCTGTAATCAACAACGTACATAAATAACCACCAGTATGTCGGGTACACTATGATGAGCTCAAAATATGCTCATAATTTGAATATTCTGATGTATTTTAAATACCCTTACTCTTATTGCTGATGGTTGTTTTAACTCTTTGATTAAAGACTTTTTTTTATCTAAAATTGGGTAGTATTCTGTAGTAACACATTCCTATATTCCTGCAGCTTAACATCTCTATGTGTTTGTATTAATTACCCTGTTTGACCTCTCGAATGACTGATATAATGCATGTGGTTTTTGGATAATGAAATGGATTTAATATGCGATTAATGAATGTGTATCATGTTATTTTCCACGTGTGCTTTCTTTTGTTTCTGTTGCCATGTGCATCGCAGGTTGTTGAAGGAAGCATGAATGAGTCAAAGCGCAGCAGATCTCGACCTTGCAGTAAAGTCCATTTCCAGCATGACATCGAGGAAGTTGTTCCAGTGAAGACTCTTTGATCGGGTCGTTGGGAAGAAATCTAGATGATCATTAATCTAGAAAGAGTGGAATACTAAATTCTTTCTGAATCGTGTTGAACATATATGCCTTCATTTATGAGAAATTTGTTTCTCGGTTTTAGGATGCATTTATGTCCATGTCTTTCTTTGTTAGAGCTAGGTAGTTAGTTTCTTTTCTAATATAAATAAGTGTTCCTCCTATGTGAGTGAGCAACAAAATGTGTTAAAGTTAGTATTATAATGAGAAACAGTGTTTTGTGTTAGTTTTCTTACAAGAAGAACAATCAATGTATATGATTCCAAGTTTATGAATAAAAGCTGATGAAGTTTTGAGTTCAATTCTTGCATAACTGGTTGATGCTTGCTAAGGGGGCCCACTTAGTGAGTATCTGTAGTTAGTTATTTATTTTTTGTTGATCATAAGTTAGATTTCATTCTTGAAGGTTTTAGCGCAAACTTAGTCTTATATTGTTCCTGCAGCATTGGGAATCCATCCCTGTGTTTGTTCCTGTAGCATAAGGGCTAGTTCATAGTTTGTTTCTTAGTAATAGTTGTCATGATTTCTGCTTTGATTAAGTTATGCTTAAGATAAGAATACTTTACATTACATTCCTGCAACATAAGTATAATTCCTTCCAAGCATTTATTTCTGGTAAATTGTGACTGAAATTGGTTCTTAGTGCACATATAGTGCCGCTCCATTTCAAGTATATGTTCCCTGGTTTGACAATGTAAATGAATGACCATAAGAAGATGTTAGTCACCTGCTGGAATGTCCAATTCCTAGGTTAGGATTTGCCGTGAATTTTATATCCTTTTGTGGGCGCGACCATTTTTGGTGTCGTTGTCGGGGATGGTGTCAAGCTAAGAACCTGCCATAATCATTGTTAGCCATAGTTTAGTGTGTTTATTCAAGCATTTATGATTAATTCTATTGCATGCATAGAAGAAGAGATGCTCTGGGAAGATTCCTCCCTGACCTTCCATTCATCGATAACAATTCTGAACTAGATTATAATCTATTTGAGGAAGGAGGAGACCAAGATATCAATCCATTTGCTGAAAACCTGCTTGTTGAATTGCCATTTGACCCAGCTGACGAAGAACCTCAAGAAAATCCATTTGCTTTGATACTCCATCAAACAAATATGGCACGAAATCCACCTAATCAACCTCTTGCTTTTGAATTCCCCATCATTTCCCAGCAAGATAATGATAACCTTAAAAATATTCTTTCTTCATTACTTCCCAAGTTCTATGGACTAGTTATAGAGGACTCAGACACTTTCTTTTTTGAGTTTGACATCCTTTGTTGCAGCTATGATTACAATTCATATGCTCACAGGCTGAAGTTGTTTCCTGCTACTTTGAAGGAGGGAGATCTTAGATGGTTTATGAGTTTGGGAAGGGGTGTTGTTGATAATTGGGCACTATGCAAACAAAATTTCTTTAGAAATACAAGGAATATTGTAAGAGTGGTAGTAAGGGTGATGATATATTCAAGCCATAGTGGGAAAGTCTTCTACTAATGGAGTTTCACGGATGGAGATCACACATTTGTTGTCTGATTTCAAGCAGGACATCATAAACAACATGGCTACCTAGTTGGATACTATGCAAGCTCGGAAGAAACATGAGGAAGCTGAAGCAATGTTGGCTAAGTTTTGTCCACATTGTAGACAAAAGAAACGTGACTATAGATGTAAGATGGTAGCTAATCTGGAGGCTAAGCAATTACCTACTGATTTTAAGATAGTAGAGGGTGATGCTGACTAAGTATTCTTCATTGCACAAAGGCGACCATGGGCTCAAAGACAAGGTATGCCTCTAGACCCTTTCACTTTTGGTAATCCTTATTCTAATTACAATAACCAATGGCAACCTACATATGACCCATCACCACCTTGGAATACTCCTTAACCATACTGACCTAACTATCAGAATCCTCAATGGCAATCTCCTCAAGGAGGTTGGCAGCAACCAAAAGGACAATGGACTCCACCCCAAGGTAATTGGCAACAGAATCCTCAATGGAGAGGTTCTCAGTAATGGAAAAACCAATCCTTTGGATCCCTACAGCCTCAGTAGCCACCTCCTGCAACACCTGTAGCAAATAATAGCCCTTCAAAACAAACACCTATGACTTCTCAACCATTGCCAAATCCTAATAATAAGCAGCAGCATCAACAACAGCCTATGTATTTTGCAGAAGAGAATCAATATCCAGCTTATGCCCTAAATATTAACGATATCCATCTCAGGTATGGAACCACTCTCCCTGCTCCACAACCACCTATAATTATAGAGATTCTAGACTTTTCCTCTGAACAACCTATTGATCCTACAAAACATATACCTATATCAGATACTATCTCTAAAGATCCTGTCCTGCAGCATCAGACCAAATCGCCTTTTCCTCAGAGATTGCAAATTACTACATTCAAGTCTATGGAAGAGCTTACCTTTGATATTTTGGATCAGCCAAAGAATGTACACATTCAAATTCCCCCTTTTCAAGCTATTAAAGATGTCCCAATTTATGGAAAATCCATTAAGGAGGCCTGTTTAAAGAAACCAAGAAGAAAAAAAAGGATCCCAAAACTATCCATGTTCTAGGACAATTGACAAATATTATGTTAGGGAAGGTAGTCATTCCAAAATATACTGACCCTGGGAGTCCTTTGGTAAAAATAAATATTAATGGCCAGGTAGTAAAAAATATTTTGATTGACCTTGGTGCAGTCATCAATGTAATGACCAAGCATACAATGGAGTATTTGAATATCCTAACCATTCAGTCTACACCTACCATCCTGTAGCTTGCTGATAGTTCCACAGTAACACCTGATGGAGTGGTAGAAGATGTCATTGTCATCCTTGAGTCTTGGGAATACCCAACAGATTTCACCATATTGTCCACTAAGGAAACTTTGGGAGGGTATCCTATCATCCTAGGTAGACCATGGTTAGCCACAGTTGATGCTTTTATAGGATGTCGTTTATGAGACATGACAATTTTTGATGGTCAGTCAAGAAAGAAATTGGCTTTATACCCACCTGCCCAGCCTTAGCCAGACTTGTCTTAATCAATTTGGCTAGATTTAGGAGAGGAAACTGTAGAAGTCAATTCATTTCCTCATCTAATGATGCTGCAAACTAATCCATTTTTCCAACTTCAGAGTGAGGATGGCCTGCTTTTACACATTTTGCAGTCCAACTCTGATCTAAATAGCCCATCTATTCTAGATAGCTATCTTCAGCAGTGCTTCCACATGAAATACAGACACCACCTTTATTAGCAGCCTCCATGAATGATCTTACCAAGCAAGTAGAATTGTCTCCAGGCCGCTGTCTGAACATCAATAATAAGCTACCTCAATCTCAACAAACTGCCCTAGTCACAATGCTACAAGATCAACACAAAGATTTTGCATGGGACTATGGGGATATGAAGGGAATATATACTCAACTTTGTACTCAGAGGATCTATATTAAGGAAGACTGTTCACCTGTTAGGCAACCTCAAAGGAGGATAAATCTAGCACTCAGGGAAATAGTTAAAAGTGAGCTTCAAAAATTGCTTGATGTTGGTTTTATCTACCCCATTTCAGATAGTCAATGGGTACCTCCATTGGTGATTGTTCCTAAAAAAGGTGGAAAATGGAGAGTTTGTGTAGACTATAGGGAGCTGAACACATCAACTAAAAAGGATCACTTTCCACTGCCATTTGTTGACCAAGTGCTAGACTCATTGTCTGGTAAAAAGTATTTCTCCTTTTTGGATGGATATAGTGGGTATAATCAAATTAGAATTGCCCCTGAGGATCAAGACAAAACAACTTTTACCAGTCCATGGGGAACTTTTGCCTACTTTGTCTTACCTTTTGACCTGTGTAATGCACCTGCCATATTTCAAAGGGAAGTGATCAATATTTTTGCTAACATTTCCCATGATTCTATGGAGATCTACATGGATGACTTCACCACTTATGGAGTTACTTATGAAGAAGCATTAGAAAATTTGGAGAAAGTGTTGAAAAGATGTAAGGAGCAAAATTTGTCTTTGAATAGTGAGAAGTGCTTTATGATGATGCAAAAGGGAATTTTTTTAGGCCATCATATCTCTCAAGCAGGAATTCAAGTTGATCCTACAAAAATAGAAGTCATTCTAACTTTGCAAACACCTATGAAACAAAAGGATGTTAGAAGCTTCCTAGGACATGTTGGATATTATAGAAGATTTATCAAAGATTTCAGCAAAATAGTGTTGATGGTCCAGATAGCACAACAATAGTTAAACAAAATATTACTATTCTGCTCTCCTGAAAGAGAAAGAATAACACATGGATATCTTAGCTCCCAAAGTGTTTGTATTCGATTCTTGATTGTGCTGACTTTACTCAATGGTTGATGTGAAATGTAATGTTCAAGGGGCCTGCTGGTTTTGAGCTTCTAGATTGTTCTAAGATCAAGCATGAATTTAAACCTAATTTAACCAGGGTTTTAAAGAAATAGAAAGATATGGATCAAATCTTGGAACCAAAAAGAATGACAATTCATCTAACTTAACCAGACTTGTTACCCTTTCAAGGAATTGCTAACTAAAAGAAAACTACAAAACAAAATCAACTAGTGATTAACACACAGTTTCATTCATTCACAATGTTGATTTCAACAACAGATTGCAAGTTAATGTTTAAACAAAACACAAAATCAGATCTCATTCCTTGAAGGGTTCTCAGATCAAATGATTAAGCCAAGATAAGTACCATTCTGAAACACAATATGAAGTAGATTTAAATTTGGTTGCTTCTACTGTTAGTGAAACAGATAAGCAACATTTACAAAATTGGCACAATCACCAGTGTATAGAAAACCTATGCCTCCAAATTGTTTCCATCTATACTAAGAGAACTTGAAAGATACATTACTAACTATGCCGAGTCTAACTCTTATTCGACTACTCTTAAGTTTATCTTACTTATAAAATTTCTATTGTTCGAAATCTATGTCCTTATGTCCTCTTCCCTCCCTTTACAAAGAGGCAAAAATGCCATATATACAGAATGTACCATAAAGAATGTGTTGGCTCCTATTTTAGGGTTTACAAAATATCTCTTTCAGAAGGTTCAACACTCAAATCCTTTGAATAGAGTTAATGCTGCATTCAATGTGAATCCCTGTTGTCCCTGTTGGTGAAGGATCGACACTCAAATATTTTACAATCACAACATTGACTTCATGCCTTTGTGTCCACCTTCGAACTTCCCTAAAGAGGTTCTTTGAATGCTCTAAAAGAATTCCATTAATACTGATCTGCCTCTATTAGTAGATACCACAGCTGTTTCTGAGACTCATGGTTTCTTTCTCTTTTTTTGCTTTCTCCCCACTCCAGATCTCTCTGCACGTTAACCTCCTCTGAAAGCAGCATCAGACTTCCTGTTACATCTCCACACCATTTTTCACTGAGCTGCTCCATCATTTTAGGTCTCAGAGTAAGTCCATATTAATTACATTCTATTGATTTCCTTCACAGGGGTAGTCAATCAGTCAAATTGTCACTGGTCTGCCCCCTTAGCTCCTTTTGATTGGTGGAACAAAAGGCCACACAAGATTCTTAGGTGGTCAAAGGTCATTCAAATGGAATCGCATGTCGGGGAGACACTGGTCGTGTCTTCCCGATGTGATTATACCTCTTTTAGAAGCTATCGGTGCAACATACAATGGTCGGTAAGGCTTCATGCCGAGTTGCACAAACTATATCGATATCACAAAAACCATCGGCAAGACAATCACTATCGGTCAGAAGTCATGGCGAGTTCTTATCGGTCATACCGATATCCCTTTTCTATTGACAAACCCACCGCTATCAACAAGACTCCCCATTGTCGGAAAGACCTCTTCGCGATGAGTCCTACCACAACCACATATCTATCGGTGAGACATCTCTTCTCTCGACAGGACCTCATATCGAACTTCAAACATTACATCGAAGGGAGAAAACATGTCGGCGAGACTACCGCTAGTCAACAAGATATCATGCTGAGCTCTTCCATTCCCCTCGAGCCAACTCCTTTCTTTCAGTGAGACTCCCGCTGGGTTAGTGAGACCTTTTGTCGAACTCAAAATCTATCGCCGAGACCCTTCATCGATTGACAAGACCTTATGCTGAAGGCAATCTCCATGGGCGAAACCTTCCTGTGTCGAAAGGACATCTCCCTGAAACCACAACCTTAAACTGAAAATTTTACTAATCGGCAAGAGATCCCGAGGTTGACCAAACATTATGCTGAACTCAAGATCTTTCGGTGAGCTCATTTCACTTCGTTGAGGCTCCATCCTGTCGGCCAGAGGTCATAGCGATATCGTGCCATGTTGGCAAGACCTCATGGCGAAATTCAACCACTCTCCTCGAGCTCAAATTTCTTTCGACGAGACCCCGCTTGGTCAGCGAGACTTCATGTTGATGCAAACCCCCTTTCGCCGAGACCTGCATCCGGGACCACCATTCCATGTCGGCAAGAGTCCACCCTTTCGGTGAGACTTCTTGTTGACGCTACCATCCTTTATTGAGACCTTGTTCTGTCAGCGAGACTTCTCCCTGAACTCGAAGCTGTTTTGACGAGACCCCACTTGGTCGGCGAGACCTTTCACTAAGCTCCAAACATTACACCGAAGGGAGAATTCCTTTCAGTGAGACTTTTCCTCTTCGACCAGACCTCATGCTAAACATAAATCCTTCTCAATGAGATCCCCCGATGACATCCCTTTCGCCAAGACTTCTTCCCAAGTTGAGAGACATATAAAACCTTATGACGACTGAGATTTTATGGCGAATGGTTGATCCCAAATGAATAACACACTGCTAGTCGGCAAGACATCTAGAAGGTCTTGCCGACTTCCTTCTTAGAGGAATTTTATGCCAAACTAGATTGGGGGATGCTTTCCAACTGAGCTCCTTGAGAAATATCATCATGTGCATGATTTAATCCTGCAAAACAAGGTCTCCATTAGTCCTTAGAAGCATATAAAATATATTATTTATGATTTCATTCAATTTTTAGTAAGAAGAAAATCAACTCAAGCTAGGGCAGAACCAAAATCTAATAGAACAAAATATAGACCAAGGAGGAAAACAAAAGAACTCCTAAGACCAAACTAGACAACCAAAGGTGAAGAAAACACAAAAAAAGGGGGACCCATTTTGTTCCAGAATAAAATGGGGTGGTTATGCAAGGCATAACAAATAGCCAGTCCATTATATGCCTTATTGACTAAGGATTCTGAATTTAACTAGATTGAGGCCTGCGATAAATCTTTCCTATAGCTTAAGAACTTACTCGGGCACCTGTTCTTCAAGGATCAAAGTGGAGTTTTCCCTTTCATATACACATAGATGCTTCTAATTATGCCATAGGGGTAGTTTTAGGATAGAAAGAGAATACCATAGAGCATGCCATATATTTCATTAGCAAAAACCTTCGAGGCCCTTAATTAAACTATACTATCACAGAGAAAGAATTACTAGTAGTTGTGTATGCCTTGAACAAGTTTCAACATTATGTCATTGGTTACCAAATATTTTTCCATACAAATCATGCAACAATAAGGTACCTCATGAATAAGCCTGCCATATCTGGTAGATTAGCAAGATGGATCCTATTGTTGCAAGAATTTGATATCACAGTTATTGATAAGCTAGGATGAGCTAATGTGGTGGTTGATTTCTTGTCAAGACTTCAAACAACTACACTTGCCACCCCTGAGGTAATTGATGATAGCTTTTTCGATGAACATCTATTTTCTATTGCTGCTCAAACTCCATGGTATGCAGATATTGCAAATTATTTAGTAGCCAACAAGATCCCAACCCATTTCTCACCAAAGGAAAGGCAATTGTTTGTAGAGAAAAGTTTTAACTTTTCATGGATTGTAGACTGTTTTTTTTATACAAGACATGACCAAGTCATGAGAAGGTGTGTTAGGGAAGATGAGACCTATGACATTTTGCATGCCTATCATGATGAGCCATGTGGTGGGCACTTTGCAGCCAAGAGAGCATCTATGAAAGTTCTTGCTACAGGATACTATTGGCCCACACTACACAAAGATGTTGTAGCCTACACAAGAAAATGTTATAGATGTCAATGCATGGGGAGACCAACAAGATTTGATGAAATTCCCTTGTATCCTCAAGTGGTAGTCAGTCCCTTTGACAAGTGGGGCATGGATTTTGTTGGGCCTATTGATCCTCCATCCAATGGGAAATCATACATTTTGGTTTGCACTGGTTATGTAACCAAGTGGGTGCAAGTGAAAGCAATGACACATGTCCATGACAATAAAGTTGATGAGTTCCTGTATAAGTAGATTTTTACTTGGTTTGGAGTCCCAAAGGAACTTGTTACTGATCAAGGAGCTCAGTTTACATCAAACTTAATCACTGCATTGATGAACGATTACAAGATCAAGCACATAAAGTTTAGCCCCTATCACCCTTAAGCCAATGGTCAGGTAGAGGTTACCAACAGAGAAATTGAGGCAATACTTACTAAGACAATACAATTACACAAGAAGGATTGGAGCAGTCACCTTGCTGAAGTAGTCTGGGCCTATAGGACAACATGGAAAACAACTATAGGGCTCACTCCTTTTGAGTTACTCTATGGAAAAACTGCCATGTTTCCAATAGAGTTTGAGCATAAGAACTTAAGGACTGCTCTCCAGCTTAACATTGATATTTCATAAGCCCAAAAGGAATGCCTCCTATAGCTGAATGCATTGGATGAGATGAGGAAAGCTGCCCTGCAACATATTGAAGCTATCCAACAACAAAGGAAAAAATTACATGACCACCATATCAGACTAAGAAATTCTTTGCCGATGATTGGGTGTTGTTCTATGACTCTAGGTACAAGGAAAATCAAGGTAAACTCACCACAAGATGGCTTGGTCCTTATGAAATAGAAAATGTGTTTGATAATGGTTCAGTTCAGTTAGCTACAATAGATCTTGTCTGATTCAAGCTACTGGTTAATGGACACTGTCTTAGGTTGTATCATAAGCCAGTGTCCAAAGAAGAATTTATGAAGCAGTTTGTTTAAGATGCGGCCACTGATTTTCTTGCAGCAAAAGGCTTAAGTTTTTCTCCTGCAACATCTCTTTAAAATTCTATGTTGCATGCCCATAATAAAGGTTTCCTTTTTAAGGAAGCCACTTACTCTGATTTTCATCGATCACCACCATTCATTTCCTCTTCTTCCACGTCACCCATCCATGTCATCCATCTTGCCGTATCGCCCTCATTTATGGTTTCAATTCCAGCCATCATTTCATGATGAGTTGTGATATTTCCCAGCATGTACGAGAACTTATTACAAGTTACGCGATATCTTTTATTGTCACATCATTTATTTATTTCATTTATTCATTAATTGCTATGTACATATCAATCATTATTTCCTGTTCTTCACCTATCCTTTCGCACATGTGTGGACACATGCCAAATTTTTAGTAGGGGGCGGGGATAATCCATTTCAACTTTTTCTTATGCCGCTATCACAACTATTAAGATATTTTTATTTTCTTGTACTTACCAAGTACGACTACGTGCTTTTATCCTAAACAACAATTAACTGCTTGATTTGGGTAGTTTTTAACAATCATTTCATGAAATTATCCTTTGTGTCATTCTTGGAAAAGTAAAGAAAAGTGACGGCAAGGCAAAAAGAAGCAGGGCAAAAAGCAAAAAAAAGTTTTTTGAATTTTCAGAAGAAGTTTGAGTTTCAGGAATCTCAGCAGGGATAATTTGTGAATATGGGTGGCCACTTAGTAAGAAATGAGCCTACAACTCATGAAATCTTGACACAAAATCCTCAAGCGGTTCAGGCATTCAGCAATTGCGGTTGGCTAAATTATTTTCTGAGAATATATTCTTTTAATGAGGAAGTTGTAGGTGAGTTTTTGAGAACTCTTTCAGAGGGAGAAGCTACAGTGTGGGGTTTGATAGTAGCCATTATAGAAGAGTGGATTGCAGAAGTAACTGGGCTTCCGACAGTAGGAGAAAATTTTCGTTCAAGGAGAAATGTCTCTGCTAGGGCATAATTCACAATACCAACAGATGAAACCTTGGAGGTTTCCAAACAAGGATGCAAACAGGTGTCACTGCCTCCTCCATACTCAGAATATGCCACCTTCATAATTAGGTACTTGACTTGTGAGGGATGTTTTTCCTATTTGCATTCTTATCATTTTAAACTATTGAGTCATATGAGGCACGATTTAGCTGTCAATGCTCCAAATTTTTTGTTAAACCTTTTGAAAAATTGTGCCCATGAAACCCAGAGGGGTAAGGAAAACTCTATTGCCCATCATGCCCTCATTAAAATATTGATTGAGCATTCCTTGAGGGATGTATCACCCTTTCTTGGCAAGAATTTGTTGCCTAGAAGGGTTTGCAACCTCCAGAACCTCCTAGAGAACTGCCTGCACGACACAAGAAAAAGAAAAGGAGAGTAGAATCTACAAGTAGGGAAGCAGAGCAAGAATCATCTGCTCCTGTAGCACATAGTCCTGCAACCTCCACACTAGAGCCCTCTACCCATGTACAAACCAGGTTTTCTAGTAGAAAAGAAAAAGGAAAAACAAAGGTAGGAGATTCCTCTAAGGCATAACAAACCCTAGTATGTGACCCTCATGTTCAAAAGCGAAAATGTTCTACTCCACTCCTTCCTGCAACATCTTCCCCTGTAGCAATTTCTCCTATAGCAACGCTTGTTGCTACTACAGTTTCACTATGATCTTCTCTTGCTGAGTTTGAATCCTCTAGGCCGGTTAAAAAGAGGAAAGCCACGAAAGTGTCTTCTGCAGCTGTTACTTTAGAAACATTGCCAAGAAGAGTTTCATCAAGGAAACAACGTAAAGTTACCTCAACCTCTGTTCAACTAGAAATTATTGTAATTTCTGAGGAATCTAGAGAATTAAGTCATGATGTTTCTCAAAATGTATCTGAGAATGTTCCAAAAAGTCCATTTGTTATTCCTGAGAAAGCACAATAGGGTAGTGGTAATAAAAGGGGGATGCCAAGTCTTGATGACTTGGCTGAAGTAGCTAGGCAAGTTTCAGAAGAAACACAATCTCCTCCTGAGCAACAATAGGAGTCTATCCTGCAGCAAGAGGAAGAACAACTTGAACAATCAGAAGTGTCCAATGAAACTCCATTACCCCCTGAAACTTGTCGAGCATTGGTTGTTTATAAAAGGACATTGTTGATTGAATATTTGGAATATCTTAGGACTACATGGAGGCCTGCTACATTTCAAACTTTGAGTTTCTGCCATTTAGCCAAAACTGAAATTCAACAAAGCCTTTGGGAAGAAGAAAAGAAGAAATTGAAAAGAGAAATTGAAAGACAAAAACATGAAATTAAAGAAATGAAAGAGAAAATGGATGAAATGGTGAAGATAACTGGTAAAATTATGGAATGTAGACCACCACCTAGGGTATATGCTATGTGCCTTGAAGAGAAATTTCTTTGGTTTCAATTGATGGGAATTTCAAGAAATTTAGACCCTGCCATTCACACAGCTAAGGAATTTTATGATGCATATCAAGTAGCACCTAGTTGGCTGAAAAATTCTTTATGTGAGTTTTATTTGCATGGATTTCTAATTCCCTCTGAAATATAGTGTAATTCTCTTCTCTACATTGGTGACATTCATTTGAGGTCACTCATGTCTTGGGCGGCCAATGAAACTATGGAAGACAATTAGAGGCTTATGAAGAGGCTGAAAGGAATGAACCTATTCCACTGCGACCTGAAAGCTCAGATCCCCACACAATTCTGAGAAATTGGCTCACTGTTGTGTATGGATTCAATGATCAGACAAAAAGAATGAAAATATTTGATATCAGGAAGCAAGTGTATGATGAGTTCAAAGACCAAACATATCTATTTTGGAAGCTTTCATCTTCCAGAATTGAGACAAGATGGGAAAAACTTACTGTTGGTCTGAGGAAATCTGAGCCTCATAGCCCTTTGAACTTTAAGGTAGCCATTAGAAGGACAGAGAAGTATATACAGCTTGGTCTCCAAAAAATATTTGAGTTATGGTTGCCATTAACATTTCAACCTCCAGTTTTGATGTGGCCACTTTACCCTTATCCGGCTACAAATGTTAATGAAGATGCAGAAACCCACAGGTATGAGAGATGGAATTTTTTTAGAGGTTTCTACTACAAATTCAGAACTTCATTATAGGGCCATGCTACTCCTACTGATTTTAGAGAAACAACTAGAAAGCTTAATGTTGGAGGACCATCATTAGGATAAGTAGGGGGCAAATGAGGAGCTCAAAATATGCTCATAATTTGAATATTATGATGTATTTTTAATACCCTTACTCTTATTGCTGATGGTTGTTTTAACTCTTTGATTAAAGACTTTTTATCTAAAATTAGGTAGTATTCTATAGTAACACATTCCTATATTCCTGCAGCTTAACATCTCTATGTGTCTATATTAATTACCCTATTTGACCTCCTGAATGACTGATATAATGCATGTGGTTTTTGGATAATGAAATGGATTTAATATGTAATTAATGAATGTGTATCGTGTTATTTTCCAGGTGTGCTTTCTTTCATTTATGTTGCCATGTGCATCGCAGGTTGTTGAAAGAAGCATGAACTAGTCAAAATGCAACAGATCTCGGCCCTGCAATAAAGTCCATTTCCAACACGACATCGAGGAAGTTGTTCCAGTGAAGACTCTTTGACCAAGTCTTTGGGAAGAAATCCAGATGATCATTAATCTAGGAAGAGTGGAATACTAAATTCTCTCTGAATCGTGTTGAATATATATACCTTCATTTATGAGAAATATGTTCCTCGATTTCAGTATGCATTTATGTCCACATCTTTCTCTGTTAGAGTTAGGTATTCAGTTGATTTTCTAATATAAATAAGTGTTCCTCCTGCATGAGTGAGCACCAAAATGTGTTAAAGTTAGTATTATAATGAGAAACAATGTTTTGTGTTAGTTTTCTTACAAGCAGAACAATCAATGTATATGATTCCAAGTTTATGAATAAAAGATGATAAAGTTTTGAGTTCAATTCTTGCATAACTGGTTGATGCTTACTAAGGGGGCCCACTTAGTGAGTATCTATAGTTAGTTATTTATTTTCTGTTGATCATAAGTTAGATTTCATTCTTGAAGGTTTCAATACAAACTCAGTCTTATATTGTTCCTACAACATCGGGAATCCATCCCTGTGTTTGTTCCTGCAGCATAAGGCCAGTTCATAGTTTGTTTCTTAGTAATATTTGTCATGATTTCTACTTTGATTAAGTTATGCTTAAGATAATAAGACTTTACATTACATTCCTGCAACATAAGTAGAATTCCTTCCAAGCATTTATTTCTGGTAAATTGTGACTGAAACTGGTTCTTAGTGCACATAGAGTGCCACTCCATTTCAAGTATATGTTCCCTGGTTTGACAATGTAAATGAATGACCATAAGAAGATGTTAGTCACCTACTAGAATGCCCAATTCCCAGGTTAGGATTTTCCATGACTTTTATATCCTTTTGTGGGCGCGACCACACTGAACTTCACTTCACCACTGACAACCTGCAACTCATTTATTATAATTTTCTGAATATCCTCGACATATATAGCTTAAAATGAATTTATGCTAATAGTGTTGACATCAATGACAACCATGTATCAGCAACACAACCACAACATCCAACAAGAGAAAGGGTTCCCAGAAGCCTGGTGAAGAAGTATGCAAAGGACATAAGTTTTCTTGTAAGCACAAATGAATGCATCATAGAAGCAATTGAACCTAGAAATCTCTGGATAGAACCTCTAGGATATGAGGTTGATGAAAAAATTACTAAGATTTTCATTGAAATATTGTTAAGTAGTCCAAGGGATCCCTCTCTACCCCAACATGGAACATATGAAGAAAAATCTAATGAAGTGAACTTAGAAACTCTTGCATCCCATAAAGAAAAAACAATAAGAAAGAATGTTGAAGCATTCTTCCAATGGTATTCATTCTCTAAGGATGATATTGATCAATTAAAGGAAGCTCTTAATGAGAGGAAGACCAGATCAACTGAACTATCCTCTGGACCTAGGAAATCTTAACAAATATCTTCTAATACTGCACCTACTTCTAGTGTTGTTGCAACAAAGAAAGGAAAGAAGAAAGAACACAATACTCCTACATCAGTCGATATAACTGCCTCCACCGGTCCTAGTACCCTTTCTTCTAAAAGAAAGAAAATACCCCCTATTGCACAATATGTTACTTTGAAAAGAAGAAGAGTAAAGCAAAAGGAAAATAGGAAAATAAACCTAGGTGATGTTGTACAAGAAGAAATAGATCTTGGCTTGCAAGAGGAGAAAAAGTTGAAAAGGAATAAAAGGAGTAGTACTTCCACTAGAAATGAAGAATCTGAAACCAGGGTCAATATCTCAATAGATGAAGAGATAAAGGAAGAAGATAATACTTTCAAAATTCATGTGCATGAGAAGAAGAATGAAGAAGGCACATTAGATCCAAAGGAGGACATGCTTCCGGTAAGTGATCAACCATCTCTAAATTTGGAAGCCTTAGTGAATAATATGATAGACTATGATCTTTTGTCAACTACTAAGTTGTTTGATGAAGTCAATAATGAAGATAAGGGAATGATCATTAATTCTTTCATTTGGTATATAGTTATTATCAATGTGAGTATGGAAACTATTCAGAACAAAGTAACTGACAATGTTTGGGAATAATTAGTACAAAGAAGGCACGAAGCCACAAATACTAATGACAAGATGAAAACTGATGCCTTGAATTATTATGAATCCTCTTTCTATGAGGAAGAGGAAGCTAATCTATTAAAAGAATGTTCTACATTATTTAAATTTAGACAGAGAGTCAATATGCTTGCGACTAAGGAGAAAGATAGTATAAAAAAGGTAAGGCAAGAAACTTTCGACACAATAAAAAATTTGGCAAAGAATTATGGGATAAGAACTAGTTCTTCATCCCATACAGCTTAGGCACAAGAGCATGTTAATATCATAGAGGTAATGTGTCATCCAATTTTGGAAAGTGTTGGTAATGATACAGAGGAGACAACCAACAAAAAAACTAAAGATCAACATAAAGATGATATTGGTAATGAACCAGAAGAACATCATGAATCCACTAGAAATAATGGTGAGAAAGATAAAGATGAAGTTGAAGGGAGCAAGGATAAAAATAAAAATGATGATAAGGACGATAAGGATAAGAAGGAGAAAGAAAAAAAGGAAAAATATTTTGGAAAAACCTTCGAAGAAGAAAAAGAAGAAGAAAAGAAGGAAGAGGAAGACAAGAAAGCAACTTAGGCTGAAAGAAGTGAAGAAGAAAACCCCAAGGCTACTGAGCTATCAAAGACAACTGAAGAATCATCCAAAAGCACTCTCAAAGGTTGAATGACAAGGAAAAAAAACTTCAACCTATGCTACTACCTTAGTTAATTAAGCTTCCATCACATTTGGGCTATGTGGATTTGACTAAGATTGTACCAAGTGAGAAAATAAAGATTTGTGGTATTTTTCTCAACTCTGTTACATAGGAAACTGGTGAAACTTATCAAAAAGGAAATGAATTGATAAATGAAGCTATTAGAGCTTAGAGGAGATAGTCCCCAGTGTCACCATTGATGATTCCTTAGCACCGATTAAAAAATTAAAGTTTGTAGTTGATTCTATCAAGGAATATACCTCTAACCTCAAGGTACAAATTGTGAAAGAAGCAGAGTCAAGTCTTCTAGAGAAAAGGTTATTGATTCTACAAGATAAGTGTGCAATTGCACATGATAGAGTGTTGAAAAATTTGAAAGAGGTAAGGGACTATGATGAGGAAGCTCAATTTTTATTTGTATACTACATGTGGTGGCTTGATGTCTCTCGAGGCATTAAGGATTTAATGGACTCAATAGAATCTCAACTTGTTGATTCCTTAAGAGACTACAAGGTTGTAGATAACATAAACTACATTGGTTGGACCTCTATTGCAGACCTTCAAAACAAGTTTTTCATTCTACAAAGACAAAAAGAAGATGCTATAAGGCAATTTGGACATCTTGGAGATGTGGTAATGTCTAGAAACATTGCCATATCCAATGCCTTGGTTGATGTAGAAAAGTTGGAGAATATGAAAATTATTCCATCCACTCTGAAAGAAGAGGAATGTTTCATGGAATTGGAATCACTATATAAATCTCTTGCCAAAGAAAAAGGGATTTGGGATGATTGAAAACCTACTTGGGAAGCAATTCTCAAGGAATTACAAGGTGCCCATAGCTCTTGATTAAAAGTCTCTGTTTAATTTATCCTTTGTCCTTGATGTCAAAGGGGGAGAAGGTTCTATGTGAAGGAAGGTTTAGTGTAAATAATGTTTTGGTTTTAAAAATAGTTTTGTGTTTTTTTTGGTATATTTGAAAAGGGGAGTTGAATGAATTGATGTCGCACAATTTTGGTTTTGAAGTAAATTTCATTTTTGGCAAATGTTGCTATCAATGAAAAAGGGGGAGATTGTTGGAAGAATGAAGGAGACCTTTGGTTTGTTTTATTTGTTGTTATTGATGCCAACATTGTTTGGTGACTAATTATCTACCCATCTTGTAAACTATGTGTGTGCTACATTAATCTGGTAATTTGGTCTAAAATCACTCTAAAGTGAATATCGACTCATATGATTTAAGTATGTTATTTAGGACTGTTAGATGCAACCGTGGTCAAGGATTCAAAAATTTTAGTTGAATAAGTTGGAAATTGGAAATGACAGTTGTTTGGTTTATAGTTTTTGGTATGATTTTCTTGTGTCCAACTTGTTCATGCCGTGCATGCTTCATGAAGGTTTAATGTGTTCCTTTTTAGGTCCGAGCTGACCTAAATTTTATCTCACATATTTTGTTTTGAGTGCCAAAGAAGTTTTTGTTTTGAAGTCGAGAAGATATTTTGCATTAAGTATGCTTACATCCAATTAGCTGACCTAATTGATGTATGAAGATGGAACCATGTATATATATGAAAAATTCTTATATTCTTTAGGGAAATAAGTAGTGATAGTGTGATATGATGTGAATTTGTTGATAGTCATTGGTAGTTGTTGTATACCTATAAACTAGTGAAGGACCTTTTGTTTTCCATAGCTTAATTGGAACTATACTTGACACACAAAAGGTGCATTCCATTAGTTCACATTTTAGCAGTGAGCCACACTCTTTTATAATCATTTTCAGGATGCGAGCCTTTCAAGGATAGTGTGTCCTAGAAGTGTGCCCTGTAATATCTTATGACTAGTTATAATATATTGTGAGCTAATCCTCATCGTGTTTCATGTGATGTTATGATTTCTTTCATGTTTCTGTTTATAGTTGCTATAAGATATGTTTTAATTATTGAATGGTTAGAATTTAAATAGTTTAGTGGAATACTGATTCATCCACCCTCTCAGTATTCTGGGTGTTCCAAAAAAGTGGAATGATCAGGAAAGTGGGACAAACATGCATAACACACATGGCACATAAATGTTTTCTTTACACCCAAAAGCCACTATATGGACTTCCTTTTGATCTCAAGAGGATTACCTCATACGCATGTTCTCGTGAGTGTGTTTATGGATTTAGACATGGTTTATTCTCTCATTCATACATTTTTATAAAGTAAAGTATGATAAAACTTATGAGTGACAAACCCACTCACTAGTCATCTTAATCAATTTTTCCACCAACACATCGAGGACATGAGGTGTCATTATGTAGTTCTGGTGGTCCTAAAGAAAAAGGATGAACATGTGGCTCTTCTTCCTTATTATTCATTATGTTTCTATTTTACATGCACTAGTTATTCTGCAGACTCTAGCCTCTGACGTTCCTATCTTTAATCGATAGGTAGTTGTTTGTATCTAGATTAGAATTTGAAGGTTGGCAAGATGAAGAAAATGAGCTCGAAGTGTCCAGTGTTGAAACTATGTATCTAGACCATGTGGAATATAAGTGTGGAAGACTTCTCTGTTAATCAAATTATCGATAGGAGTATGAAAGATCAGTTTCCATAATTTACCACTATAACCATTAAATTCAAAATCAAGTGTTTCTTTATTTTTAGGTCCTTGGAAAAGGTCTTTTAACAGTTGACACCCACATTCTTCGTCGAGCCATCTATGTGGGTGATTAATTGGAGGATTCATAAATCTAACAAGCCATTTTGGGAAAGGATGGTTGAGGTTTAGATATTGAGAAATATCATTGTCAACTTCTTATGTTCGATAGGTGAGAACCATGCTTTGTGGGTGCCATAGATTAGGCGTTGTGACAATATGAGAAACTTCAAAAATTTGTAACCTATCATGCAAATTTTTTTTAGAGAGTTTTTTCCTATGATCACGACTATTATAGGGATTGGATCTAAACTCTTCACAGTTGGATTCTATCCATCATTATTCTCTGATGCGTATGACTTTGAAATTTCCTTCTCGAGAAATAAAATCAGTAAAAAAATTATTTCGTCTAGAGAGATGAGCAATTTCAAAGTCGAAAGTGTCAAGGAATTGTGCCCATCTCAGTAGCCATCCTCTCTTAACTTTATCTTTTGATTCTTTTTTGAAGAAGCCACGAAGGTTTTGCAAATCGGATCTTAAAAGAAAAGGCTGATCATCAATAAATAAATAGAAGGCTTTAAGAGTGTTTACCACAACTAGAATTTATTTATGCATACTGTGATAATTTATCTCATTGCCTTTGAAACTTCCCGAAACATATTGAACTATTTATTTACATTCTTCAACTTGTTCTTTCAAAACTCCTCCTCAACTGTATTCACTAGCATCAATTTCTATAATTTTCTTTCCACTGCATGGGAGTTTGAGTGGTAGTAACTACGAGAACTGAATTTTGATATGTTGGATAGCATCATGGTGTGCTTGAGTCCATGCTGGTGAATCCTTTCACAACAATTTTTTCAACAGGGCTCAATCATCCACAATATTTTGATAGAAGCTTGCAATGTAATTAACAAGCCCAATAAATCTTTGAAGTTCCTTTTGATTAGTAACTAGAAGATAATTGATATGCGATATAATATGAGACTACAGCTCCGTTCTCCCCTGGGGAAGATGTTTGATGTCAATAAAGATGATTTCTTCTTGAGAAAAATGGTACTTATCAGGATTCAAAAACAAACCATGTTGGAGAAAAATTTCAAGAAATTATAAGAGATTCTCAAAGTGGGTGTGAGGGAATTAACTGAAGATGAGTATATCATCAATATATGGCAAAATGAATTTGGAATAAGGACCAAAAATAGAGTCCATTTTTTAGAAGATAGAGGGAGTTGTTTTAATACCAAAAGGTAAGAAATTCCACTAGTAAAGACCTTGAGGGACAAAAAAAAATTTGTTTTATGATGATTAGAAGAATCAATAGCAATTTTCCAAAGGCCTTTTGTAGGAAAAAACTTGGAATAAATATGAGAACCTTGTATGGATTGCCAAATATGATATTTAGAGGGCAAAGGATGCTAGTTATCTTCTAGACATACATTGAGAGGTTTATAATGAATGATTCATTTCAGATCTCATTACCAATTTTATCCTTCTTTGGAACATACATTGCATGACAACAAAAAGACGATGAAGGAGAAATTAGGAATTTAGCTAGTAATTCAGCAATTTCCTTTTAGAAAATTTCACTTTCATGTATATTGAGTAGAAAAAAATTAGCTCATACCTTTGGTTGCATCTCAATCCCATTAGAATCCTTTTTGAGTGGTAAGTTGCAAGAGAATTTTCTAGTGAGTTTAGGAGGTCCTTAGACATCACTTTTTTCAACAAATTATTTCTTAATATTTTTGAGTTGGGACTGGATTTGGTTGACTTGCTTAATGAACTAAACACAATTTTCCATTTTGGGTATTGCTTCTCATATCCATTTGGAGGTAGAAAATTTTTCTGCTATGAGATGGGGGACTCAGACTCCTTTGATTTGGAAATGATCAGCTACCATAATGATAGGTTCCCATTTAGCCGATGTGGCACTTCCAATTATGCCATCATATTGAAAAATTGAATGAATTTGAAAAAATAAATTGTGCCATCTGGGAATTATAGGGGTGCAAAGCAAATTAATTTTCAAAATTTATATCCTTTACCAAAAGAGATCTTTATATCAACATTTTCCCAATGATCAACTGAGAAATAGTGATATCTGGGTAAATTTAGATCAACTCTAGTATCAATAAGAAAATGTAAAGTATAAGGATTAAGAGACCTTAAATGAACTTGAAGGCTTATACCATAATAGCTGGTAGATTTCATCATTTTACAATTGCCTTTATTTTCTGGATCATTCATTGTCGAAATATTATCCATAGAAGGAGAATGTCTGATTGGTTCCTAGAGAATTTCTTTTGGATTAGAGCATATTGGAATGGTGTGAATCATATGTCCTTATGGAGGATCTGGTTCAAGTTTCATTTGAGAAATGAAATGGTCCAAATTTCTAGTTTGAATTTCAGCTTCATGCATCTAATCCATTTCTTCTTCTTCTCAGAGCTCATCAATCTCTAATCAAGCTTCAGCAATGAATTTTTCCATAAATTCAAGCCTTTGATGTCGCTAGGTGTGACATGCTGAAGATCCAATAGGAGGTATTGGAGTTTTAGGAACAACCTTTGGTGTAGGATTTGATCCTAGTGAGAGTTGTCTTTGGCGTTGGTTTCAAACAAGTGAAACAAGAGGTTTTTCTTCCTATTGTTCCAATTTTCTCTTGACGAGATATAAATTATGCAACTATTGACGTTGATTTTGCCAAGTTCTATGCATCATCATCATAGACTTTTGCTCTTCTTCAATTTTCTTAATATCTTTAACTTTGGCTAATGTTTGAGAAGAGGATTTAAAATATGGTTGGCCCTTCATCATTCTACATAAGAATGATATTTTAGATAATGCATTTGAATAGTGAGAGTTGACAGAGCTATAAACTTGGTCAGTGGTTTCATCTATAAGACATTATTCTTCTTCTTTTGAATCAAAGAGAGGAATATCATCATTGTGACTTGGATAGTCACCAATGAATTCATATTCAGACTCATTTTCAATGCCTAATTCTCTGACTGCCCAAAGTTTAGATTTTATTTTCTTACTTTCGTGTTCAGGGCATTTTTTTGCATAATGTTCAACCTTGCAAATGTAGCAAGTAGGTTTCCTATTTTTCCCTTTCTTATGGAATTTCTTTCTATGGAAGAAACCTTTCTTTTAGTGTCTTCAAAACTTTCTATATTTTGAGAAGTGCCTTTTAGGAGTTTGTAAGTTGTATTCAAAGCACTTATGTTTCTTTTTGAGTTTTCTCTTTTCTGGCTTATAGTCATTATAACCAAAGTTAGAATTCAATTGGTTGCAAATAGAGGTTGACATAAGTGGTTTGATTTTCCTAGACCTCTGCCTATCTAAATAGGTTTGGAAAGCATCCTCATTAATCTCTATGATATAGTTACATAGTTGAGGAAAGGAGATTTCCTTGAACTCAGGTCTAGTACAAACAAGAGTTTCCATTACCTTATGTAGGTAATAATATTTAACTTGAGGAAATCTTCTCAAGAACTTGTAATACATGACCTCAAATTCTTGTTCATGGCCACTGTAATAGAAATTGAAATATTTCTCTACAAAATATGCATTGATTTTTCTAATATCACAACATTTGTTGGTGATAAATTTGTTATAACACATTTTTTGTATGGCATCTGTACAACCGAAAAAACATGATTATTAATTGATTATAGACAACATCAAGGCTGGTGTTGAGGAGGTCTTCTTTATACTGAGCATCTAGGTGATCCCAAGCTCATCAAGCAAGATTGATCATAACATTGAGAGCTTGTAGGTTCACATCCCTATTTTGGAATCTAGTACTGGTGCTGATGTAGTTTTGTACTCATGCATTTAGAGCCTTTATACTTTTAAAATTTTCAATTGGGTCAAAATGATCAAAATTTGACCATGGAGATTTTTTAGCATGAAAAGTCTGTAGGTTTGGGAATAAATTGATGATCCTAGGGAATTTCCAAAGTGTCCTGGGTTGCCATTTTCCATATGGACCTTTGCTTTGTCCTGATGTATGATCTTGTTGACTCTATACTATCCCAACACAGGGTCCCATTCTTTGAGAGTTTTAGGCTCCTTTATTCTAGGGTCAAGAAAGCCTTTAGTAGAAATTTTTATATTTTAAAAACTGGTACTAATAACAAGAAATTTAAGCACTTTGGCAGGTGGTTGTGTAGGAATGCAATATTGTATATGATGGGACTCATTCAGGATGGTTTGATTAACTTGATCAAGTTTCTGTGTTACTATGGTTTGATTGGTATCCTGGGTTTGTTGGATAAGAGTAACTTGGTGAGTAATAGTGGTGGTACGATATTGAATTACAGAAGTTGCCTAGTCTTTTTGTGCCCATCACAATACAATTGCATAACATGCGTATAACAAAGCTTAGAACCAAAGATGGATAGTCTCATTTCTATACTTATTTTAGAATAGATGAGGAGAAAGTCCATGAATATTGGCTCCCAAGATGCCTTGCATGTGTGAGGAAGGTCCAAAGAAAAAGGAGGGCCTAAAGGGGACAAGAAGAGAGACAAGTCTAAAGGACTTTCTAAAACGCCCAGGAAGAGCAGAGTAAAGTGTTGGAATTGTGGTAAGAGAGGGAATGTGAAGGAGTGTAGAAAAAAGAAAAAGAGTTCAAATACTTCCATGGAAAATTCCTTAGAAGATGGTGATTCTAATGCTTTATTTATTTTTTCTAACACTATTAGTGATGATGCTTGGCTTATTGATCGAGGTTTCTCCTACCATATGATTCCTCATAAGGATTGGTTTACTTCATATTCAACTTATGATGGGGGAAAATTTTTCCTTGGTGATAATAACACAAAAAATATTTTTGGTAAGTGAAATGTAAAGTTGTGCTTCAGTGATGGAAGGGTTAAAACCCTTGATCATGTTTTACATATTCCAAGATTTGCAAGAAATTTACTTTTGGTATCCAAGTTGAATGATTCTAGAATGCATGTGGAATTTGACAAGTCTAGTTATGTGTTGATAAGAGGGAGTTTGGTGATAGCTAAAGGATCTCAAATTGGAAATATTTTAGGCTTAATGCTTCTAATTTTTGTAACTCTTCCAATGTAACTGGCACTGAAAATTATGCATTTTGTGGCACCATAGATTGGGTCACATAGGTGAAAAATTTCTTAAGACCATTTTGATTAAAAAGTTGGTTGATGGTATTTCTAATTATTTTGTTGGAAAAAATAATTTTTGTGAGCATTGTGTGTTTGGTAAACAAAATAGATCATCATTTCCTAATGGGACTAATAAAGATAAGAGACTTTTAGAGATCATTCATTTAGATGTGTTTGGACTAGTGGATGCCCAATCTTTTGGAAAATCTCATTATTATGTTACCTTTATTGATGATGTGTTAACATACACCTGGATTTATTTTATGCATGCAAAATCTAAATTTTTCACTAAGTTTAAGGAATTTAAAGCCTCAATTGAAAAGAAAACAAATTATAAGATAAGGGTTTTGAGATTTAACAATGGGGGTGAATATTATTCTAGGGAATTTGATGATCTCTATAAGAATACAAGTATTGTTTAGAAAAATAATACTCCTTATACTCCCCAACAAAATGGTATAGAAGAAAGAATGAACCAAACTTTGATGGAAAGAGCTAGGATCATGTTGAGTGTTGCCAAGCTTGATAAATGATTTTGGGTAGAAGCTATAAGTACTACATGTTATTTGGTTAGTATATATCCTTGTTTAGCTCTTGTTGATAAAAATCCTTATCAAGTGTGGATAGGTAGAAAGCCTTATATTTCACATTTAAGGGTCTTTGGTTGTGAGGCTTTTGTTCATGTGCCTCAAGAGAAGCATTCTAAGTTGGATCCAAAATCACATAAATGCATCTTTGTTGGTTATGGTGATAATGTAAAAGGTTATAAGATTTGGAATCCACTAACCCATAAATTTTTTTCTCTAGAGATATGATTTTTAAGGTGTTTAGAGCTTACTCAAATGAAGAACAACCAAAGGATAAAGAAAAGAAAAAATAGTGCACTTTGAAACAAAGATTTAAAAGTAGGATGATACACATGTGGAAGAACAACCAAATGGATTAAAGGATGGAGAAGAAGAAGAGGGTTCAAAGAGTTTAGATGATGTACAGGAGAAGAATACAGAAGAAGAACATCAAGAACGACTTACTCCTATCTTGAGAAGATCCATAGGATAATGAAATCTAGTTGACATGTATATCCCGTCTGATTTATGTTGTGTATTTGCTTTGTTGAGTACTGACAATGAAACTAGATCCTATAGGGAGGCTCTTTCTTTAGAAGAAAGTGAGTCTTGGATGCACGCCATGCAAGAGAAAATGATGGCTTTGGATAGTTGTGATACCTGGGATCTAGTGAGTTTTCCCAAAGGAAGGAATCCCATTGGTTGCAAGTGGGTATTTAAAAAGAAATTTGAGAAGACAGTTGGTTAGAGTAGTACAAGGGTAGATTGGTGGCCAAGGGCTACTCCCAAAGAGAGGAAGTTGATTTTAGTGAAATTTTCTCTCCTATTGCTAAGTTAAATTCTATTAGATTCCTATTATCTATTACTGATACTTATGACTTTGAAATAGAGAAAATAGATGTTAAAATTTCTTTCATACATGGGGATCTTGAGGAAGAAATTTATATGCAACAACCTAATGGTTTGATTGTGAAAGGAAAAGAACAATTGGTTTGTAGGTTAAAGAGATCTTTATATGGTTTGAAACAATCACCCAAGATGTGGTACTGGAAGTTTGATGAATTTTCATTGAAGTTGGGTTTTGTTAGAAGTGAAGAGGATCATTGTGTTTACATTAAGGTTATTGATGATCATATACTAATCATTTTCTTGTATGTTGATGGCATGTTGTTTATGGGTAGCAACAAGGTGATGCTTAGGGAGCTTAAGACTCATATTTTTGGCACATTTGATATGAAGGATTTGGGGGTTGCTAAATATATCCTTGGGATTGAGAGTAATAGATATTGGGTTCACAGAAAGCTTTGGTTAAGTTAGAGTAAGTATGTTGATACCATTTTGTAGAGGTTTAATATCATGCCTATAAACAAGTAAATATTCCATTTCTGATTGGTACTAAGTTGAGTTTAGATATATTTCCTAATTTAGATGATGATATTGAAGAAATTTATAATATTCCTTATGCTATTGTCATTGGTAGTTTGATGTATGCAATGGTTTGCAATAGTCCAGATATAGCCCAAGCAATGGGAGTTTTGAGCAAGTTTATGTCTAACCCTAGTAGAGAGAATTGAAATTTTGTTAAGGGGGTGTTTAGATATTTGTGTGGTACTTCAAATTAATGTTTGGTTTATCTTGGTACTTATAATGTGGATAAGTCATTGGACATATAGGTTTTAGTTGATGCAAATTGGGTTATGACTTGGATAGTTGAAGGTCCACTAGTGGCTATGTTTTCACTTTATTTGGAGGTGCAATGAGTTATATGAGTAAAAGAAAACCTATAGTTGCATTGTCCACCAATAAAGCATAGAATATGGCTGCTACTCATGCTTATAAGGAGCTTGTATGGTTACAAAGACTTGGTATTGGTATTGGTTTTGGTTGTAGGACAGTGAGGAGCAGATGTGTCAGTCAGAGTGTAATATGTTTGGCTAAGAATTCTATGTATCATGCTCATACTAAGCATGTTGATGTTCAATATCACTTTACGAGAGAAATTATTGAAAAATTAGAAACTTTGGATAATGTTGTAGATTCTCTTACAAAGCTAGTAACCACAGATAAGTTCTCTTGGTACAGGAAGGCCATGGGCCTTGATCGCTATACTTAGTTTCATGTTGATGTATCTTTGTGGGTGTAATTTACAATCTATGATGTCAAGTGGGAAAATTTTAGGATTTAGGTGACTCAACCTTGTAAATACATTAATTAATTATTTTCCTAATCTATTTTGTAAATTACCTATAAGAGGTGAAACCATTTAACCAATTATGGTGAAAGAGCTCATGTAAAGATGAAGTTATTGTTACTGTTTGTCTTCTGGGAAAAGGAAAAAATAGCTAGGCATCCCATTTGGAATCTATTATTTTTGGAGGGTTATGAAATTTTTCATAAGTTGTAAAAGTATCGATGACACTATGAAAACTATCATAAGATGCTATGACAACTATGAAAACATTTATGATAGCATATATGACAAATTCTTTCCCTAGGTTCCTATGCATGAGAGATGTCTTATGACAGTTGTAAGAGCATCTATAAGTTGCTATTTTGGATGGATTTGGTGATTAAAAGGAGGTAGGTGTTGGGTTTTTCCAAGTGGTTTTTCTACTTTTTGTTTAGTGATACCATAGTGGTATTCATCCCCACAAGTTTCTATGAATTGGGGCCTTGAGATAGAGTTATTCATTGAGTTGTGCAAGTAACAAGGTGTTTCTGGATTCTATATAGTTATTTAGAGAAGTGTATTGTTGTTGTAATATCTCTTGGATTAGTAATATACTTTCCTCTCTCCTTTTGTGGTGGATTTTTCCCCTTAGGGGTTTCTCCACGTAAATCTGGTGTCATGTGTTATGGTTTTCTATTTCTTTCTTTACTTTTGCAATCATATACTTTTAAGGGTTAATCTTTGGTTATAGATTTGCAATTATAGTCGTTTAAAGTTCTTATTGTAAGCTTTCTTCACCTTGTTTTACAACACTAGTCACCTTCTTTCATTCTCAAGGAATAGATCTTCTCCAACAATAATATATTGTTCCCTAGAAGGATTTGGCTTGATAAATTTCTCAAAGTTTCTTCCCAAAATATTTTATAGTGGTTCCTTCATGGAAATTTATAAGAACATAATTTGCATGGCATAATTTGATTAGAACCTTTGCCTTCATTACATTACATTATACTAAGATTCTTGAGTAACATCCATAGGCCTCTATATTTTTGTGTCAACATCCCATAAATCATAATCAATCAACAAAAAAATCATTTTTAGTTTCCACATCTCAAATTTTGTACCAATTTTTTTGTACTTCAATTAGCCAAGGTAATGTTCTTGTCATATTTATTTCTCACAATAAAGTGCAATTTATTTTTTTGTACAATCTCCTATTTAAATAATCATTAGCTTAAAATACCTCTAGCCAACAACTAAAACTAAATATTATTAGGATTGGATACCACTTGTGAGGAATTAAGGTAAGTGGAATTAGTTTCTTACACCTATCTTCAAGGGAGTGATGTATAGAAACATAAAATATGATCCATTTTTTTTATTTGTAAGAGTATTGTATTAGCAATCAAAAAAGATTATAGTATTCCTGCAAAGCCAAAGCAGGGAAAAACATTTCAGAATGCATCCAATCCTTGAAAGACCCACAAAATTGTAGAAATTGGCCACCAAGACAAACAGTCAACTCCCACCAAATCCAAAACCAACCAAATGGACCCCAAAAAAGAACTAGAAGCAACAAAAAAATTTACAAACATAAACTTATAGACCCACCAGATAGACCACCACACATGCCACTATACTCGTCTCGTAGAACCAGGCTAAAATCCATTCAGTTTTGTGAATTGACCGAATTCCACCATCCGGTCTAAACCATCCACCATCACCAGCCCAAGAAACTTCTTTAGGAAGTTGACCCCATAGGCTGCAATCTGGCAGTGATGAAACAACACCAAGCCCTTGATCTCCAACAAAAAGGGATAGATGTGGATGACTTCTCCCACCACCTTCACCAAAGGCAAATCACGAGCCCGTGACATGCCCCGCCCCAACAATGCATATTTGAGCACCTCATCCAAACCACCTAGAATGTCATTCTTGAACAATTTTCAAATGATGGCCTTTGCCTCCATCTTTGGCGTTCTCACATCCAAGAGAGATGTGAGAAAATGGGAGGTAATGTGGGTGTTAGCCTGAAGGACTCTTGGTTTTGCACAAATTCTTTCCCTAGCACCATTTTCACTACCACCACCACATGAGGATTGATCCTCATAATAATTCACTTCAACCACTGGTCGGTGATGTGTTTAAAGGCCATTTTCCACACCTTACAATCTAGTTGAATTGGAGTGTTGATTCCAATACTAACCATTGCTTCCACCGAAATCTCCACAACGAATTTAGAACGTTCCGCCATAGCTAATTTGTAGAGCAAGCCAAATACAAACTTAGAAGATGGTAGGAAAAATGAAGCTCAACCAACCTCTATAAAGGAGCCAGTTTCGATGAGTTTATTATGTTATACATCAACCATCGTGCTCAGCCAGATTACCTAACGTCCATCTATCCCAAGGCTCGTTGTCTATCCACCATCTGATGCCAATTGGGGTTATGGCCATAATATGCCCAATTCTCTGGGAGATATGTCATGATGGCCAATGTCACCAACCTAGGGCATGCTAAACAATAATAGCTTCCTTCGTGTGGTCGTGGGGAGATAGGCCCACCACTGATTTCTTGTCTTTTCAATTTCCATTTGAACATCGGGTTGCTGACTCATCTAGGCAAGGTCCAAGTTGGCCACTAGATGTCATCACTTGATGACTGCCATGGTCTCTCCACCCCCTTATGTGGAGAGACACCCGCCCTTCCACCCATAAGTAACTGTCGAGTATTAGTTGCTTATTTCCTTTAATGACGTCCCATCTACCCCCAGATTGGAGAGGAGATCCGCCTTGATATTTCCTTCTCTTAGAGTGTGATTAATCATGAATTCTTCAATCCTATCCAACCAAGCTAATGTGATGTCCAACTTGGAAACCAACTTCTAGTTCTGGACCTTTTTAATTCTCACAGTGTTGATCACAAGTGCGAAGTCACCCTCAATAATCACTTTCCTTAGACCAAGCTCAACACACAAAATCAAACCCAAAATCAGAGCTTGGAATTTGATCGCATTGTTAGTCTCCACTGGGAGGGGTTGCCAATTTTCCTAGAGTGTGGCCAACACTATTCCTTATTATACAACCAACACCTAAGGGACTAGGGTTGCCCCTGGAGGCACCATCAAAATTTAGTTTGGCCCACCTTGCTTTCAGAGGCAACCAACATACTCTCCTCTCTTATGTTGTGACTGCACCACTGACCCCAAAAAAAGAGGGAGGTTTAAGGTCCATATAATAACTTTTAATCTTGGAGTCCCAAACTGTAAAATTAATCTTTTTGGGGTTGATAATCTTCGACATGGAATTTTCCACTTAAACTATACTTGCCTCAATTTTTCTTTGTAGCCCTGATTTTGACAGCTCCTCCTGAAAGATTTTTTGATTCCTTTCCTTCCAAATTTCTTAGATGAGAATTGAGGGGCTTATGATCCAAAGACACCTGAACATTGCTTGCCTATAGTGCATTGGCCATCCCCTGAGAAACTCTACTAAACTAGTCAGGATGGATGAGGACCAATAAATCTTGGCATATAGCCACATCCAACAACTCTGAGTAAAATTGCATCTTAGAAATAGATGATCCCCTGAGTCCTCATCCATTTTACATAAAGGGCACTGTGAAGGCCCAAGGTAGCCCAATTTTTTTAACCTATCTGCTATGAGAGCCCTACCTTGCATTGTTGCCCAGGTGAATAAATCAACTTTAGGTAGGCATAATTTACCCCTGGATAAGCTGATTGGTAGATTGGATTCAAAGCCACCCTCTTTCGAGAGCGCCTCATATCCATCTTTCACCTTGTATTCACCATTCTATGAAGAATTCCATCTGATTTTGTCATTCCCTTGCCTGAGAAATATTTTCTGAGCCTCCAATAATTCCTCATAGAGCTCCACTTCACACCCTTGAAAGCCCAACATTTTGATGCTCTTTCAATTACAATAAATACCACCTTGTTGAGGTTGGTCCTCCAGATAATCTCTTACCCTATCACCCCATGACTATTTAGTTTCCACTCTTACTTGATCCAAATCTTCAAAAAGAGACAATTTACCAAAAACTTCCCAAGAATCCTCCCAGAACAAAGTTGTTTGACCATCCCTGATCTCCCAAGTAAGATAATCTAGTACAAGATCTCAAGAGCTGCATATGAAATTCTAGACACTAGAGCCTTTTGGGAGGTGGCTGGCAGTTAACATCGAATACTCTCCCTCATCGAGATACTTTGCTCTAAGAATTTTGACCCATTTCAGTTGTTGTTTTGAATGTGTTGATGGTTCAGATGAGCACAACAACAGTTAAAAAAAATATTTCTATTCTATTTCTCCTGAAAGAGAAAGATAACACATGGATACCTAACTCCCAAGGTTTTGTTAATCGGTTCTCGACTAAAATACATAAAAACTCACATCGACTGAAATGTCTGGCCCACCGGTATAATTCAAATGAATAGAACCACTACTAGTTGGTGAGACATCTAGAAGGTCTCACTGACTTTCTCCTTAGAGGAAATTTTTTCCAAACTTGATTGAGGTATGCTTTCCAACTGAATTCCTTGAGAAATATCATCAGGTGCATGATTTAATCCTACAACACAAATGCCTCCATTAGTCCTCAAAGCATATAAAACACACTATTTTTCATCATTTCATTCAATTTTAACAAAAAGAAACCCAACTCTAGCTGAGGTAGAACAAAAATTTGACAAAACAAAAGACAAACTCAGGAGGAAAACAAAAGAATTCCTAAGACCAAACTAGACAACCAAAGGTGAAGAAAACAAAAGAAAAGGGGGGACCCATTTTGTTCTAGAAGAAAATGGTATGGTTATGCAAGGAATAACAAATGGCAACTTGGCTAGGAAATTGGTTTAACCATTTTCAAGAAACTGAAGGATTCAGCTACCCATAACTCCTTGTTTATGAACATCACAACTCTAGTTGGGTCAGTTTTAGCAACCAAGGCTAAGCTAGGATCTCAAATGTAAATCAACACTGGCTACCCCTAAATCTATGTGTGTCCTTGATGGTTCATCTTCCTTTTATAAAGTTTTCCTCATCTTTTGAACAAAAATGTGCAAGATTTGAACTACATGAGTTGATTCCCTTTAGTTGTTGTGCAATGATATCCTGGGCATTGCTCTGCTACCAGTCAGGCATCCATAGCCTGGAAATAGATACCTCTAGTTTTCTCACAGCATTGCTCTACTGCCAATCAAACGTCCATAGCCCCGATAGAGATACTGGAATCACCCATTCATATCGAGTCTTCTCTTCCTTTTAGATAGTTCTCTTTTTTTCTTTCTTTTTGAAGTTTTAGATATTTCA
Source organism: Sequoia sempervirens (assembly GCA_007258455.2). NCBI lineage: Eukaryota > Viridiplantae > Streptophyta > Pinopsida > Cupressales > Cupressaceae > Sequoia > Sequoia sempervirens. Next base: position 73,276,581 of record VDFB02373365.1, read on the forward strand.
TTCAATTTTTCTGAATATGTCAGATGTCAAACATCTATTCTAGGTTGAAAATTACCATGGACCTCATAAAAACATTTGGGGGATAGGATTTTTCACTCAAATTTTACAACACTATTTCCCTAGGAAAAATATACCATTACAAAAGTAGATGATCTTGATGATTTGTGACAGATTCAAAGGTAGTTAATGACTATTGTTTACTTCGCACCTTTTTTTCAAGACTTTCCACAACTCTTATTGACAATGGGCATAAAACAACAAATTTAGGACAAAATCATCCAATTAAAACACCTGAAAATATCTAAACCACTTCTCTCCTAATAACCAAAGTATACTTCAGATAACAACCCACCATTTAAAGATGGAAAGAACAGAGAAACCCCAAAGAAAAAAACAAGACAGACACAAAAGAACAAAGGAAAAGAAAGGATAGAAAGAAAGAACAAACAAACAAACATCAAAACTATTTACAAATAGAAAAGCAAATTATTTACATAAAGAACAACAAACTATTCACATAGAGAACAAAATTATTTACATACAGAGACTATTTACAAGCAGAGACGTAGAAAATACTTACATAAATGCACTCCCCAACAAAATACCAAACTTCACGATTCAAAATAATGTTTAAGAAGCTGTTCATTGATAGACAATGGAACAGGTTCTCCCATTAAACTATTCAGTTGGAAAACATTTTCTCCTAGGATCTCATCAATTTGATAGGGACCTAACCAGAGCTTATCGAATTTTTGGTGACTGCCCTTCTTTTCACTAGCTTTATCCCATAGCAGAACAAGGTCTGATATTCTGAAAGCCTTTATTTTGGATCTTTTGTCAAACCAACATTTGAAAATTGCCTAGTGTCTAAAGAATTGCTGCAAGGTGGCATCCCTCTGCTCTTTTAATTTCAAGAAGGCAGCTAATCTTACTTCTATCCTATCATCACTAGAGTAGAATTTTTGCATGAACTCAATGATAGGTATTTGCAAATGAATAGGGAACACAAGCTCTTGTCCATAAACTAGTTTAAATGTTGAAGTCTTTAAAGTAGTCTTGATCCTAGTTCTATCTGCCCATAACACGAATCTTAGCTGGGTGTGCCAGTCCCTAGGGTTGTTCTCTAATAGTTTTTTAATTACCCCTAAGAGATTCTTATTGGTTGATTATGCAACTCCATTTCCTTGTGGGTAATAGTTTGAATAATATTTTAAGACAATTTTGTGATCATAAGCCCATGAAATGAACTCAACAGAAGAAAAGGAAGAACCATTGTCACATACTAATGTGAAGGGTACTCCAAACCTAGTTGTGATGCATTCGGTGAGGAACTTGATTACTACCTCTATCATGTTGCTCTTGAAAGGTATAGCCTCCGTCCATCTTGTGCAGTAATCTGTGGTGGTCAGAATAAATTTGTGTCTTGTAGAAGAATTTGGGTTAATTACCCCAATAAAGTCTAGCACCCATTGGGAAAATGGACTTACCTCGTAAACAGGTTGCAATGGCATGGTTGAATGGTGTTATTTTGATGCAAAAATTTGGCATAGGTGACATGTTCTTACATGTTGATGGGAATCTTTGAACACACACGACCAGTAGTAACCCGATATGAGGATTTGATGTGCTAACAAATCTGCAGACCCATGACTTGTGCCATGTTTCCCATGAAATTTAGTAATTACATGCTTAGCCTCTTGCTGATCAAGGCATTGTAGGTACACCCCCTCGAAATTATTCCTATACAACAATCCTCCTTTGAGCATATAATGAGAGCTTTTCATTCTCAGCGCTCTCCTCTGAGTTGTATTCATTCCCTCTGGGCTCCAATTATTGACCATGAAATAGATGATATTGACATACCAAGGGTCGTTGGAAAAGGAATGTGTTGTGTATTGCTAGAAATAATGTTCTCACTAGCATTAGGTATGGATTTAGACAGACCCATACCTCAGACAAGTTTCATAGGGCGTATCTCCAAATTAAACTCTTGCAAAATGGCCACCCATTTCCCCCTTCGTTCTCCCAACTCGCTCTACATGAGTAGAGACTTCACAGCTGCATCAAGAACTACATTAATGATTTGACTTCGTAGGATGTAATGTCTAAAATTATTGACAACTCTAACCAATGCAAAAGATTTTTTTTCAAGAGGTGGGTACTTAACTTCAACATTCTTAAATGGAGAACTCATGAAAGCAATTGGCCTCTCCTCTACCTCTCCTCTTCGTTGAGTTAGGATGATTGCACAAGAATGTTAAGAAGCAAAAGAATAAATATATAATGGCTTCAAGTAGTAAGGACTGGTGAGGACGGGCACTTCCAAAATGGATTGTTTGACTTGAGAAAATGCAGCCTTTGCCTAATCACCCCACTCTATTTTGGCATCTTTCTTCATCATTTCATTCAATGGTTTTACAATTTCTGCAAAACCCGTGATAAAATTTCTCACAAAGTTGATCTTGCCAAAGAAAGATCTCATCTCCTTCTTACTTCCTAGCATGGCTATCTTCAGAATGGACTCAACGCGGTCTGGATTGATCAATATTCCTCTTTCTGAGATTATGTGTCCCAAAAGATTCCCTTCAGAAACCCCAAACACACACTTTTTAGGATTCAGGGAGACGCCATACTAGATACATCTTTCAAGAACTTTAGCTAAGTTTGTTGCGTGGTTCAGTCTATCTTTAGAGAATACTGTCAGGTCATCCATGTAAACGATGATTCATTTTCCAATCAGATCTTTGAATGCTATGTCTGTGGCACACTGAAAGGTTGCTTCAGCGTTTATCAAACCAAATGGCATCCTTTTGTAAGAAAATGTTCCCCATTTAGTAGTGAAGGTTGTCTTCATTCTATCTTCATAGTTAACCATCACCCGATTGTATCTAGAATAATCATCCAGGAATGATATCATCTGAGACCTGTTGACAGTCTGCAAGAGTTCGTCTAGTGAAGGGAGTGGGTAGTTGTCTTTTTCTGAAGCTCTGTTCAGATTCCTGAAATTTACACATAGCCTGATCTCTCTATTTTTCTTACGAACTGGAACCAAGTTAGCCACCCATGTTGAATGTCGTATAGGGAAGATTATTCTTGTAGAAAGCAATTTATGAAATTCCTTGAAGATCAGTGGTTCAATCAGGGCGTTGATAGGCTATTGCTTCTATCGAAATGGTTTAGCTTTCGGCCTCAAAGGAATAGTATGAGTCATAATAGAGGCATCAAATGTCTTCAGATCCTTGTACCCCTAGGCTATTGCAGCAATATCCTTCTTTAGTGCCCTTAGTATATCTTTTCTAATTGCTTTAAGTCAAGCTTTCCCTATGTAAACATTTCTTTCCGGGCCAGAATCAGCTAGGTTGATGGTTTGATATTCACCTCCTTTATCTTCAGCTGATATCTTCTCCTGAGCCCTTGGGTTTGAATAAAAAATTATTTCTAAGGCCACCATTGGGAATGATATTACCTTTTAAATTGAGGACCCCCTCTGTATCACAACCTTCATGGTTCCAATCTCCTTGATCCCTATTGGTCTCATCAATAATCTGTCCTTCAAAAGCATCTGACCTTGCTAGAAAAGCAAGGATATGTCGATCATCATCAAAGACTTGAAAGTTCTTGATGTTATCAGGAACAATTGGGGTGGAAATCAACTCTACTAATAATCTCTTAAGCTTGGAGCCTTTCATGGGTTCCAGGGTACTTGCGGCAACAACTAATGAATTAGCTATCTGATTTTCCTCTCTAGGGATTAAACTAATCCCAAAAGCATCGAAGTCTTCAATCAGGTTCCATACCCAATTTCTATAAGATGCCAACCTTCTATTGTGACATGTGTATTGGTTGCGCACTTTCTTGATAAATAATTCTGAATCCCCTTTAACCATTAATGCAATAACTTTCTTCTTATATGCAAACATCAGCCCTCGAGCTAGAGCTTCATATTCTGCTATGTTATTAGTGCATCCAAACTGCAACCTGTAAGAAGCAAAGAAAGTTTTCCCTTTCGAGCTGGTTAATTCAATCCCAACATCACAACCTGTTTTGGATTTGGATTCATCAAATGTGAGGGTCCACAACTGATCATGAGTTGGATTTAATATTTTTGAGGTTATTGTGGGCATTTGGATAGAATGAGCCATAGGTGGGGCTACTTGATCTTTTGCATCAAATATAGGAAACAGGTGTTCAATAGGCTCCTCAGGTGTAATTTCCAATTCCTGCACATATATATCATATAATTTGTGGCTATCCTTTTGATAGTCACTTACATCTTTGATTAATCCCTTAGGTTTTGGTATACTCGTGAGTGCAGGGGTATCGAGCAAACCTTGGGGTTGTTTCTCATAAACATACTGGTTTCAGAATGTGATTGGGGTGAGTTCAATTTGAGAAGGCACTTCATTTGAAGGTATCTTGTCCCTAGTTAATATTACTGCATCTTTGGCTTCAAATGAGAAGTGATCTGCAATGGTCTCAAGGTGACTTAGGCTAGTTTCATCAGCTTGGGAAACATGATTTAAAATGCTGATGCAGGGTTGGTAGGTCAATTTCGAATGATTTTGGTAGTGTATCCTACACCAATTAGGGAGTAAAAGACTTTCCAAATCGATGTCTTCCCCTAAGACCAGCTGATCATGTTACAGCTTCCTGATCAATGCTTGTTGATTTTCATTAATCATAAGGTTAGGGGAATTTTGTATTGATAATTCTTTAGGATCAAGAACTGAAAAGGTCAAAATTTCCTCTCTTTTGTAAACCCCTATCTCGGTCTCAAAATAGGATACCTCATTGGGACAATCATATTCAGTGATGATATGCTTGAGGCGAGGTTCACTTTCAATCCTAATCTGCATAGGCACTCCCCTCCATGGTAGCCACATATGTAAAAAGTTGAGGGAGAGATATCCCCCTATACTTTTCATCAAATCTCTGCTCAACAGCATACCATAAGTCTCGAGAATGTCTACTACTTGAATATCTATATTGGTTAAAATCCTAGGGTCAGACCTACTTGCACGTGTATATTTCTCAATTCTCCAACTACATTAACCTCTGTTTTATCAAGATGGATGACCTTCTTGTTTGTTTGGATAGGGTTCAATCCCAATTTCTTACATATAGAAAATGACATAACATTGCCAGAAGCCCCTGAATCTAACAAACAATTATGTAGATTCTTCCCACAGATTCTTAAACTCAAAATAAATGGTGGGGTACCTACCTTGCTTCTGTACAAAGTTGTGTTCATATCTACAACATGTGCCACCTTGTTTTTCCCTTTTGATTTATCAGCTTGTTCCAAATCTTTCAGCACTATATCTTGTTGAGTAGGGCACCACCTTAGGATGTCAAAATATGATAAAGAGGTTTTCTGTCTCTGCATCTCAGCAACAATATCAAATTCAGTGTTATAGCTTGCATTACATCTGACAACACGAGGTGAATTACCTTTGTTATGGAAGTCAGGTGGACCTTTTGGTGGAGGAGGGTTGTTATCAGCACTTTGATTCGGAGGCACCATGTGATTAGGCGGTGTTGATGTAGTGAATAGACCCTTATTCTAATTTCTCAGGAAGTGTCCTCCCTTTGTCTGAAAGGCTTGGGCATCATACAAATATTCCTCTAGTTCATTCTCACTTTGTATTGGGAATGAAGTTTCTTCCTCAAAGAGGTCATAAGTCATTGTTGTATCTATTGAGCCTCTTTCTTTATTTGAATTCCCTTGGAATGTTTGGGCATTTGCCTGTGCCATCTTGACAACTTTCTCCATTTTAGGGAAGTTTACCTATGAATGGGTTGCAGTATCATGCATCCTACACCAGTTAGTCATAAAATTAAGGTCAGCCACATTTGTAGTATGTGACCTCTCCTCATTAGCTTGATAATTGTGAGAAACTCCACCATTATTTGGCCCTGTATTCCATTGTCGGTTGTTATTTGGCCTCTGGTTATATCCTCTATTTTGGTTTTGATAGCCTTGGTTAGGGGATTTTTGGCCTTGATAACCACTCTAGCCATGATTGTTGTTATTCTAATAATTACCCTGATTGTTATTGCTATGATTAGGGTAATTACCTTGGTTCTGAGAGGGGTTCAGTTTAAGCTGAGCCATATCATTTGTGACTTGAGACATAGTTTTCTTTAAGGTCTCCAGCTTGCTTGTGAGTTGGACTGTCTTTTCACTATCAACACTCTTAGCAAAAGGTGGCTGGCTGACATGATTTGGTGTTCCAGCTTGGTTATGATAACCATGTGGGTTGAGATGAGCCTGTGATTGCTGAAAGAAGTCAGGAGCTCCGTTGGCAAAGAATGAAATAGGAGGTTGAGTCTGCAACTTAGACATAGGCCCATAATGGGAAGGAGACATTCCTGGGATGGTATTGAATAAAGGGGTTGGGCTAGGCATCTAATACCCTATTGAAGGAAAACCTCCTCCAAAACTTCCTTGTGAGAGCTAATTTGTTGTTGCAGCTTGATGGCTAGATGATAAAATTTAGACAAGGAATCAATGTCTGTGGGCTGATAAGTCCTTTGTAGGAACAAGCCAAGCAAAGTGTCTATAACTCTAAAGTATGCAAGAATGGCACTATTCTCAACGACTAGGTAGGGGTCCTGCAGTCTCCTATACATTCATTGAAACTTGGTATTAAACAAGGGCAAAGGTTCACCTGGCTCCTTTCTAATGGTACCAAATTGGTGGAACAAAATGGCTAGATCCACATAAACTTTGAACTGATTGATGAAAGCATTCTCCAAGTGTGTCCAGGTCAGAATAGAACCTTGTGGAAGATTAAGATACCAGTTGTATGCCATATCCCCTAAGGAATAAGGGAACAACCTACAAACTACATCATGGTGAGCTATCTGAGCTCTGGTACAAGCATCCTTAAAAGCTTGTATGTGCTCTTCAACACTCCTTGATTCGCCATGAATGTATTTGGGACAAAATTTCTTAGGATTCTTAGGCATATCATGAAATCCTCCAGGAATAGTCCCCAATGGAGAGGGATTATTCTAAAAAAATGCCATTGGTGGTGGTTGAGCCAGCTATGATGACACTTGAGATGGATTCGGTGGTGGATTGATAGGTATCCACTGGGGTATTGGTGAAAATCCTGGTGGAGTGAGCAGAGCTGACAAGGGTGGTATGATGGCTGCCCCAATCTTGTGACTCTTATGTCTTATTGGGGTCTTGAGTTCTATCAAAGGTGATGGATTTTTAGCTGATCGAAGAACCCTATAGGAAATTTCTAGTGAGAAAAACCCAGTATTATCCAGTTTTCTCTTCTAGGTCCTCCTTCTAGCGTCAATTTTGTATTGATGGTTCAAATGATCACAACAACAATTAAATAGAATATTATTATTTTGTTTCTCCTAAAAGAGAAAGATAACACATGGATACCTAACTCCCAAGGTTCTGTTAATTGGTTCTCGACTGTGCTGATTTCACTCAATGGTTGATGTGAACTATAATGTTCAAGGGGCCTGCTGGTGTTGAGCTTGTGGATTTTTCTAAGATCAAATATAAATTCAAATATTCTTTAACCAGGGTTTTTAAAGAAACAAAAAAATATAGATCAAAGCTTTGGAACTAAAGAGAATAATAATTCATCCAACTTAACCAGACTTGTTACCTTTCAAGGAATTGCTAACTAAAATTGCAAAACAAAATTAACTTGTGATTAACATAGTTTCATTCATTCACAGTGCTAACTTCAACAACAGATTTTAAATCACCATTTAGACAAAAAATAAAATAATATTTCATTCCTTGAAATCTTCTCAAATCAAATGATTAACTGAAGATGAATACCATTCAAGAACACAATATGAAGTAGATTTAAATCCGGTTGCTTCTATTGTTAGTGAAATAGATAAGGAAAATTTACAAATCTGGCACAATCACCAATGTATAGAAAACCTATGTTTTTAGACTGTTTCCATCTATACTAAGAAAAATTGAAAGATACATTACTGCCTTCTGTCGAATCTAACTCCTATTCTACTCTTAAGTTTTTTTTACTTCTAGAAAATTCCTATTTTCCTACTTTTTTTCCTTCCTACCTCTACTCTTTTTTTCTTTACAAAGAGGAAAAAATTCCATATATATAGAACGTGCCAAAAGGAATGTGTTGGCCCTGGTTTTAGGGTTTACAAAAAAAAATCCTACTTCAGAAGGGTCGGCCCTCAGATCTTTTGGAATGAAGTTAATGCTGCATTCAATGTGCATCCCTGGTGTCCATGTCGGTGAAGGATCGCCCTTAGGAGAAGCCTTCAAATCTTTTACAACCACAACATTAACTTCTGGCCTCCGTGTCTGCCCTCGAGAGCTTCATTAGAGCTTCTTTGAATGCCCTGGAGTATAGCCATTAATATCGATCTACCTTTTTCTAGTAGAACTCACACCTATCCCTAAGACTAACAACCTCTTCTTCCTTTCGGCCTTCTTCCTGCTCTAGATCTTTCTGCAAGTTGACCTCTTCTAGAAGCAACCTCAGATTTTCCTGTTGGATCTCCACACCAGTGTTCACCAAGCTGTTCCATCACTTTTGATCTCAGAGTAAGTCCATACCATTCACATTTTTTTGATCTCCTTCACAGGGGTAGTCAATCAGTCAAACAACCAATGGTTTTCCTTTGGTTCCCTCTGATTGGTTGAACGCATGCCACTTAGGATTTCCAAGGGGTCAAAAGATTCTTAAAAAAAAATCACGTCAGTGAGACACTAGTCGTGTCTCCCCGATGCAATTATGCCTCTCAGTAGTGATCAACATAGCATACAACTGTCGGTGAGACCTCATATTGAATGCAAAATTTATATCGATATCACAAAAAACCATCGGCAAGACAATCATTATCGGACAGAGGTCATAGCGAGTGTGCAAGAGTTATACAGCAACATAAAGTTGTCGCCTAGACTACTACTATCGGCAGGACATCATGGCGAGTGCAAACCATTGAGCCAAAAGTCCCGGCGAGCCTTTCATCCTTGGGCAAGACACCATCGGGTCGACCAAACATTATGCCGAAATCAAGATCTCTCGGCAAGCTCATTTCATTTTGGGGAGACCCCATCCTATCAGCCAGAGGTTATAGTGAAGCCCCCACCTTTCGGCGAGACTCCCATGAGTCGGGAAGACTTCTCCTCGAACAACCCTTCTTTCGTCGAGACTTCTTTCATTCGGCAAGACGTTATGCCGAATGTAAATCTTTCTCCCTGATAATGACCTTGTGAACAATTGTCGGGGAGACTTTCATCTGTCGACAGGACCTCATGGTGGGTTCCATTAGTCACACCGAAGGTTTAAGACCATCAGCGAGACCATCGCTTGTCAGTAGAATAGTATACCGAGCGCAAATATTTCGCTCGGAGTCTCCCCGAGCTCAACCTTGTGAACCACTGTCGGCAAGAGTCCCCTGGTCAGTAAGAGATTACACTGAAGGCATAACCTTTGGCGAGACATTCAGTAGTCAGTGGGACTTCTCCCTAAGGCCTTCATCCTTTAGCGAGACTTCACCTGGTCGGCAAGAATTTACCCCTTCGGCCATACATCATGCCGAACTCAAACTTTTCAGCAAGACTCCCCCGTGTCGGTAGGACATCTCCCCGAAACCATCCCACTTTGGCGAGACCTCACCCTGTTGATGAGACCTTATCCCAAAGCCGCACCCTTTTTGTCGAGACCAACAACCATCGGTGAGACCTTCATCGGTTGGCAGGACCTCTCTCTGAGCACAAATTCTTTCGGCAATGCTAACCTTGACTACAACAGTCGGCGAGACTTCCTCCCAAGTGGAGAGATACATAAAAACTCACATCGACTGAAATGTCTAGCCGACCGGTATATTTCAAATGAATAGAACCACTACTAGTTGGCGAGACATCTGGAAGGTGTCACCGACTTTCACCTTAGAGGAATTTTATGCCAAACTTGATTGAGGTATGCTTTCCAACTGAATTCCTTGAGAAATATCATCAGGTGCATGATTTAATCCTACAACACAAATGCCTCCATTAGTCCTCAAATCATATAAAATACACTATTTTTCATCATTTCATTCAATTTTAACAAAAAGAAACCCAACTCAGGCTGAGGCAGAACCAAAATTTGACAGAACAAAAGACAAACTTAGGAGGAAAACAAAAGAACTCCTAAGACCAAACCAAACAACCAAAGGAAAAGAAAAAAAATAAAAGGGGGGACCCGTTTTGTTCTAGAATAAAATGGGGTGGTTATGCAAGGCATAACAAAATGAATGGCCCAAACCAACTTTTCCCCCAATGCCTTATTTTGAAGAAATAAGTTTTTTAAGCCTGTTCCATCAACCTCTTTTTTCTCACACACTTTTTTCCATTTGATTAATGGGAACTTGTGTTGCTCTGATTTTCCTTTCTAGAAAAAATTCTTCATCTGTTTATTAATGTTTTTGCAACAGAAAGTGGAAAGCGTGACATCAAATATGTTGGTAGTGCTGATATGACTAATTTTAACATTGGTAGGCACCCAGCCTAGGATAGCCATCTACATTTCCATGAAGCCATTCTATCTTTCACTTTCCCAATAAGATCACTCCAAAGAATTCCACTTTTAGTCCCTTTGTCCAATGGTAAGCCAAGATATCTACATGGGGGATTCCCCTTTTTGAAACCAAGGATCCTCAGAATATGAATTTCATGGGCTACCGAAGTATTCAAGAAGAGGACTTCTGACTTGGTGGTATTCATCTCTTTCCCTGAGGTGAGGGAGTATTTGTCTAAGATACTTTTGAACCTGGTGACTTCCCCTTCTGAAGCAGTTCCAAATAGAAAAGTTTCATCAAAAAATTGTTGGTGGGTAACTGTGCTTTTGTTGCTTGTAACCTATAGACATTGCACTGCGCCTCTCCTCTTCTCTGCTTAAATCACCCTTCCCAATGCTTCTGCCATAATAATGAAGAGGAAGGGGGAAAGGGCATCCCCTTGTCTTAGACCCTTGGAAGCATTAAAGAAGCCTTTTGGAGAAACATTTACCAAAATAGAGTACCTGGGACATTTAATCCACTCAAAAATCCAACCCATCCACTCCTTTTGAAAGCCAAAGGCCTCCATGGTTTTGAAAATAAAATGCCAATTGACCTTGTCATATGCCTTCCTGATGTCCAATTTTAATAGCATTACAGGTTTCTTAAGTTTTTGCACTGAATGGATCACTTCCTGAGCTATGGTCACTCCATCAAAGATTGACCTGCTTGGGATAAACCCCGTTTGTTCCTCCAATATGATGTGTAGAAGAATTTGCTTCACCCTATTTGCTACTAATTTTTCTAGGATTTTATACAAAGTATTGCACAAAGAGATTGGCTGAAATTCTTCCATAGATTCATGTTTCTCCTTTTTTGGGATGAGAGCGATAAACATATTGTTTATTTCTTTTAGGACTTTGCTAGTCACTCTCGAATCTTCGATTGCCTCACACACATCTTGCCCAACTATATCCCAATATTTTTGAAAGAAGATTGTTGGGAAGCCATCAAGACCCAATGCCTTTTTCAGATGTAATTGGAATAGGGAGTGTTTAATTTCCTCTTGTGATAATTTCAAGAAGAGCCGCCTATTCTGTTCTTTCAAAACCACCCTTGGAATGTTCCTTAGCAATTCATTTTGTGCCTTTAGGTTGGACCCTTCATAGTCGTTTAGAAGAGATTGAAAAAATTATACTGTTGTTTTCCTTATTTAAATAGGAGCATCTACCATTCTGCCATTCAGACCTTTGATGGCAGAAATTCTATTAACCTCCCTTCTTGATTTTGTTGAGTTATGAAAGAACTTCATATTCCTATATCTCGCCTTTAACCAAACTTCTCTGGATTTTTGCCACCAAAAAATATCTTCTTTTTCTAAAACATCATTTAACCTTCCCAACAAAGCCTTCTCCTCTTCAAAGTTGTTTGCATCCATGCCCACATCAATCACTTTCCTCTCTACCTCTTGCAACACCTCTTCAATTTTTTTTCTTTTCTTCAAAGATGTTCTTGAAACATGCCTTGTTCCATTGCTTGAGATTATATTTTACAAATTTTAATTTTTTCATTACAATGAACATTTTGGAACCCATAGGATTACAATCTAACCACCATTATCTGACCAGATCATCAAGATTTGAATCTTTGGTCCATATGGATTTGAACTTAAAGGGGCACTTGAAGGGACTTCTTTCACTGCAAACATCTAGTTCAATAGGGAAGTGATCTGACCCCACACCTGGGAGAATAGTGCACTTAAGCATGAAATGGAATCTACCCCAGTCACCTTGAAAGAGGAATCTATTGAGTTTCTCTACAATTCTACAAAAGCATTTCCTCCTATTTGTCCAGGTGTAATTTCCATTTCCCATTTTCACTTCCATTAGCGAATTCTAGTCTACAAAATTCTTGAAGTCTATCTAAGATTGAAGGGACCTTCCAACACCACCCCTTTTGTCCTTTGATCTTAGAATAGCATTGAAATACCCCAAGAATACAAAAATATTGTATAGACTGATTTAAAACTCCCCCTAATTCTTGCCAAACTAACCTTTTCTGAAGGCAAGAAATTGGACCATAAACATTGATAAATAAGAAGCTTAATTTGATAAGAGACTCCTTACCTGGAATGTCAACCAATGTCTGTTATTTTTAACCTCTTCAACAAGCATTGACTGTGGTTTCTAGACAATCAATAGACCACCTGAGGCCCCTTCATCATTGACCCCGATACACCTCCAAGATTTAAACTTGCTTTCAAACTTTCTCCTTTCCTCGAGATCCAACTTTGTTTCTTGCAGCATCCCAACATCTATGTGAAACTTCTCTAGCTGATGCCTGATTAGCCATTGTTTTTTAGGGGTGTTTAAGCCACTAACATTCCAAGTTAATATTTTCATGGTTGTTCAGGAAGAGCTGAGCTCTTCCCTACTTTCAACACCTCCAAGATCTTCTTCTGGCCACTTGCCTCCCCATCCCATTTGAGTTTCTCCTATTTCAGGATTTTTCCTCTCCTTTTAATTTCCCCACAGTTTAGGGATGACCTTTGCATTTCCATCAGGCTTATACCTAGTTTCCCACCTTCACAATGCTCCAACTCAGTGACTTTCCTTTTCTTACTTGAAGCCTGGTCGGGCAACTCATCATCTTCCAACCTTGGGTAATTTTTCCAATCATCAAAGCCATCCTCCTCTTCCATCCTAAGAGAGCCACTCTTGGTTGCCTTAGCAAGCTCCACCATATAATTTCCCACCTCAATTAAGGAATATAGATCTTATTTCTTGCATATGTTTCCTAACAAATCTATGGATTCTGCCACTTTATCCTTCAATTCATCCTCAAGGTCCTCCTGGATCCCAATACTCGAATCACCATAATTATTTGGATTAGTCTCTCTGGTCTCCCCTAGCAGCAATGCTACCTTCTCTATCTGTGAGTGCTTAGGAGAGGGATTTGTATGTTGTGATGCATTAGGAAATTCAAAATCCTCCTTGTTTGGAATGATCAGGGGTTCTCTTCTCCCTAGTGACTTGATAAGCTTCATATTTTGGATTGGATCTGGGATTAGTTTCTGCTTCTAGAATCCCCATTCCATATCCAGCTCTATTTCATCCCACCTTCCCTGGAATGGTTTATTTTCCACACATAACCTTATTGAGGAGCTTATGTCATCCTTATTCATCTTCTCTTCTGTGTAAACATAGGTCCCCAAAAAATTTCAAATTTCTTTCAAAATATCTAGATGCCAAAAATCTAGTGAAAAATCAAGCAATCTCCACCAGTCTTGCTTGACCTCCATTGTATGTGTATTCAGGTTAAATCCAGTGATCCAAATTCTAATGTAGAAGTTGTAGCCATCCAAAAACTAGGTACTATATTCAATTTGCACCTTGAACTCAATCGATGGACATATGACCACAAAATAGTCATTGGACAACCTTTTCATTTGCAGCTCCGGATCCCACTTCCCTCTACACCAGTACACCAAAAAATCCCATTTGAAATCTTGCCCTAGCCACTTGGCGATCAACCCCAACCATTCCAGCTGATCCCTCTCCATCTACAACTTTTTTGAGTCAATTGTTATCACTTTCCTCTAGCAGGAGTCAACCTCCATGTTATTACCATCTCCTTTCCCCTTGTCAGGTCCATGAATCAATGGGGAGCCCTCAATTCTATTTCTGTGAGGCATGTTTCCTCACCAATCCTTCTCATGTCCCTGATTTTGGCCCCAATTAGGGTTGTTACCCATTCAAAAATTTCCTCTTTCATACCTTCTTCGCCTTCCAACTCTATACTTGCGAGGTCCATTCTATAGAGCAGAGTCGGGAGGGATATGTTAGTTTTTCCTTGCAGGACCTCGATTTTGCACACCCCTACCATCACATGCTTCAGATATCATGCAATTCTCAACATTTTCTCAGCTCCTAACATCTTTTTCCAATGAACTTGCCTCCAAGTTGAACCTTTCTGATCCTCTCTACGACTTGGCCTTCAACCTTCATTCTCACCTGCAAACCCTCGCTTTGCCTCATTTCACCTCCAAAAATTTCTTGCACCTATACACACTATGTTAGGGAGAATCAAGCATCTTCATGATCCAAAATTTTTAACCAACCTTAGAAAAAATAATTAATTATACCATGAAAATGATTTACGTGGGGGAAATCATTTTGGTAGAAAAAAATACACCCCAAAATCTACACAATGTATTATCAAATTTAAAAGATAACTAAAATACACTTGAAAAGAAATTATTTACAAGATTACTTCACTGACAATAAACTTGGAAGGACTTTGACAATATTCCAACAATACCTATGTATCAATAAATTCTCATGTAAAACCACTTCTTCAAGTATAAATTTATTTACCAATGAACAAGGTAGTAAATCAAAAATGTTTTCTAAAGCTATGTTACTAAATTCTCGAAAGGTGGCATAGACTTGGAAACAATTTCCAATGTCACCCATGACGATTTATTATCACTTGCTAAAAATAGTAAATAAAGCGTCTATAGCTTCTAGTTTGACTCACTCAACATAGATAACCAAATTGTCACAATTTCCTATCTCAAAATAGGTACCATATGAAAAATAATAAATCATATCATAGATGTTCAAGATTCTAAAATAACTCCTCTTATTATTAGCTCTTATGCATTATAAGATACCATCATAAGTTATCATAGAATACCACAAAAGAGGGGTGGTCTAAACCTTCTAAGTTCATATCCACCTGATGATATCTTACAAGTAATGTAACAAATTATTTACACATGGCATCAAATTCCAATTTGAGGTGGAGTGAAAATATTAACTAAAATAAAAAAACAAATACATATTATAAAAGAAAAATATTGAATGATAAAATAAATAATGGTTGAAACACTTTAATTCCCAACAACTTCAATGTAGAATAAATTATTATTAACACATTTATTCCCTCAATTGTGTGTACTATCACAATTAAAGTACAACCCTTTGACCCTTTTTTCTTCAATTTGGTGAGAAGTTAGTCTAGTAGATTGAATGTATGATTATTTGGGGATCTCCTCTCCTTTATTCTTACAAATCCATGCATTTTTTGGCCATTTTTTCCCTATGCCTACCTTTTCCTAATCATTAATTTAGACACAAAATTTGGATTGAACATACATGTGCCTCTTATTTGATGGGGTCCTTTAGAATCCCTAGACATAGTTCATTGAATTTTTATTGTAATGTGTTCCACTCATAAAGATAGGTTTTGAAATTGTTGAGTATAGTCCTTGACTATACTTGTTCGCATTTTTTTTGGGATTTGGCTAAAGTACCTATCCATAAGATGATGAAGATGAGTCCCCCTCAAACATGACCTTTCACAAACAAAAAAAATAAGGACATAGAAGTATGCAAATTTATTATTCTTTTATCAAAACAACTATAAAATATCTAATACAAACTATCAAGGTCATAAGACCTTTGTTATAGTAATATGGTCTACAATACTAGTAGTAAAATTAGACATGCAAGTATGGGAATGGAAATAATGGCCACTTGAAACAAAAACACCTAACCTTGTTATGAAATAAACAAATTCACCAATTTCCTTATCCAATATGAGCCTCTTTCCATTTGAGACAAATTTATATGATTTTTCTATATTACACTGAATTCTGACTCCCATTTGGATGTTATATGAATCCAACTGCCCCTTTTTTTTCCTAAGAAAAATTCCAAATTTTAGTAAACTTTCATGAGCCATATAAATTTTCACCTGAGCACTTGATTGGGTTCATTTTTTTTAAACTTAAGTACTCAAAGTGCTCTACAATGCTAAATAGATTTTAGCCACATTTCAAGATTAGAAAAGGTTGTTTAAGGCCTCAAATCTCAATTTGAATAATTTATTAGGATGTCATAAACTTAAATGATTAACATCTACCATTTAGGAATGAATCATGGCTCAAAACTCACCCATAATGTGTAGTTTTCTGATCTAGAGATTTGGGGAGATTTTGAGTTCCAACACATTCATATGCCAACTTACTAAAATATAAAATTTCTATTTTTAGTCCTTATTCACCAGACAAAAATAAAAACAAAAAAAGAGGTGATCCAAGATTTCTTTTACACAATGGATGCTTTTGCATCATAAGGCTATTTCCATAACGTGTCATGAGTTCCTCTTTAAAAATAAACCATGTGACAATTTAGGAAAAGAAAGAGCTATCTACTACATTAGAACCCTAGTTGGATATTAAATTAATTATACCCCTATTGAATGTGCTTGTCTAGTAGTAGTTTTTGCTTCCCAAAAACTACAACATTACATGCTTAGTCATCAAATTAAGCTTATCTCTAAAGTTTATTCACTAAAATACATACCATCAAAAGTAACTCTTATAGGCCATATGGCTAAGTGGGTTATGAACCAAAGTGATTTTGACATCGAGTATGTGGACCAAAAGGCAACTAAAAAGTAGGTCATAGCATATCAGTTAGCAAAGGCACCTATATATGACAAAAATCCTTTGGTATCTGAATTTCTAGATGACTTAGCATTTACCATAGCATCAAAAAATTAATGGAATCTATATTTTTATGGTTCCCATACACAATAAGGATTAGGACTAGGGATTATATTCATCACCCCTCAAGGTGATTTCATTCCAAAATCCTACCAGATAGCCTTTTCATGCACCAACTAGTGGTATGACAAGTTAATGATGACTATCAAACCAAAGATAACAAGTTGATGACACAAAAAAGAATGGTTGAAAACTTCAATGAACACTTCATGTTCATTACTTTTGAAAATAATACAAGGGTCAACAACAAAGCAATAGATTCTATGTCAACCATTGGGTCTCTACTAGATATGTTGCACAACAACCATAAGTGTGAATTTCTTTTAGAGTAGATTCTCATACCAGCATTCAAAGTTCCCAAATTATAATTCATGTGCCAAGTTGTTGGTCTCAATTCCCCATGAAATTTACCTATACCTTCATGATGGTATCATTCCAACCAACCTTGCCAATAACCTCTATAAAAACTTTATCCAAAGATCCTCTCATTTCATCATTATTGGTGACACCCTTTACTGAAAAAGTCTTGATGGAAAGTTACTTAGATTTCTTAACTTATAAGAAGCTAAAACTACCTTACAAGAAGTACACGAAGGCATTTGTGGGTCACATTCTAGTGGCATTACGTTTGTGAAAAATTTGCTTAGAACTGGGTATTATTGACCAACCATGGAACAAGAAGAAAATCAATTTATAAATAAATGCCTACAATGTCAGTAGCATGGCGATCTTATCCATGCTCCAACGTAGGAACTATGAATTATAATGACACCTTGGCCTTTCTTGAATGGGAGCTTGATCTCATTAGAAAGAATTCACTCACATCATCCAATGGCCACAAGTTTATCATCACTACCACTGAGTACTTTATAAATTGGATTGAAGCCATTCCTATGACTTACATCACCGATTACCAAATATACAAGTTTATCCTTAACTACCTAATTTGTCACAATGATGTTCCTCAAGCCATTATCATAGAAAATGGAACACCCTTCAAAAACTAGGATGTTTGAGAACTTTGTAACCAATTTCATATCCAACACCATTTCTCCACACCCTATTACACTCAATGGAATGGTCAAGCTAAATCATCTAACAAGACTATCTTAAAAATATTGAAAAATACTATTAATGATGTTGGTTGGGATTGGAAATTGCAACTAAATCCCACCTTATGTGATTACCGATGAGTATCAAAATACCTATTGGTGACACTCCATGTTCCTTGGTCTATGGAACCAAAGCCATCTTACCCATTTAGTTTGAGCTCCCATCACTAAGATTTTTATTGCAACACCTAATTGATGATAAAGAGTATTGAATGTCTAAATTAAATGAGCTAGAATTATTGGGTGAGGGATGCCTACAATAACTTAATCATTTGAAAGCCTATCAAAATCATCTATGTAGAAGCTATAACAAGAAAATCAAGGGTAGACACTTTCAAGTGGGAGACCTAGTTCTTAAGAAGAATTAGAAGAATCAAATGGATCAAGACAACAAAGGAAATTTTGAATCTAATTGGTTAGGACCGCTTGTTATTATCACAAGCTATGGATCTAAAGCATATCAAATAGAAACACTCGAAGGGGATCCCTTGCAAGAACCTATCAACAACAGTCATATGAAGTGGTTCTATGCCTAGCCCATGAGGGGTATCTTATTTCAAAAAAAATAAAAAATAAAAAAATAAAGAAAAAAAGGATAAAAATAGTAAGGAGAAAAATTGTCGTCTAGTGAAAGCCACTTCGGTGGCGCTTTGGAAAAGTATCTTGGTGAAAACCTAGAAAACAAGTGCCATGAGTAAATAAGAACCATCTACCGTTTATCAAACACTATTTCCCATGCCATCCATAATAAAATATTCATCCATCATCCATCCATCCATCTACATCCCTATCATGACTTGGTGTTCGAATAATATCTATCACTATTAGTACCACTTGGCATTGTCCTAAGGTCATATTATCCACCCCATAATGAGGTAATCTAACTTGTGACTGGGAGCATCTTCCTAAATCTAGTCGTCAACATGGATTCTTATAGATGACCTAAGTCATTCTAAAAATACAAAAACATTCAAATATGTTCTAAAAACCAAAAAACATCCAAATATTTTCTAAAATCCAAAAAATCCAAATATTGTAAAAATCCCAAAAAATCCATATAGCATATAACACCAAAAACAAAATTGAAAAACATAAAAAGAACAAAAATAGCCTAAAAAATATTTGAAAAAGTAAAAAATATTTTAATTTTTTTTTCCAAAAAGGAAAGAAATCATCACCAACCATCCATCTACAATAAAATTTCCATCCATAATAAACCTATCGTCACCCTCACCTTTGATGAAACAAACAAAAGCAAATGCAACGATTACTAAAACACAAATGTTCACCCATAATAAACCTATCGTCACCCTCATATCAACGACCTAAAGGAATCTAAATCAACATCCAATGAATGTCTTAATAGATACATATTTCTTATTATAGGAATCATTTCTAATATCACATGAAATATAAACTCTCTGGCAAGAGCTATGATGGCATTGATGTGTTTTGTTAGTTGGTCTTTTCTTTTGTCTCATTCAATCACTCACTCAAAATGACCTTGATCTTCAATATATTGGTGTTTCTTGAGGGGTACATAATGGGGCATAGTCATTTCTTTCATCTGCTATGTTTGTTGAATTTTCTTGTAATACGACCTTGGAAAATACTTCCCTTGTGTGTGCAAGGATAGTCTTAGGAAATACAGCTTGTGCATATCAGGTTCTTTATACCTTTTGTGTATTGGTCTACTTGCTTTGATGAATTTATTCTCTCACATGATAAAATAAGGTTTTTGTATATCGGGTATGAACAAGGATACTCCTATCTGTTTGCAGTCCATGCAATAGATACAACACCACCCTAGTTCTTCATACCTTGGCATCGTGTCTACTTGCTATATCAAAATAAGGATTTCTCTATATTATTTAGCATAATATAAAAGAAAAATTAAAATCATCTATCCTATCTCATCACATATCCAATAAAATATTGAAACCCATCTAATAATCATAGATTTATTGGTACTTGATCAACAAACATCATCTCATTCTATTCTATTTATCTAATCATCCATTCTTCTAATACTAACATTTTTATCCATGTATCATGACATACACAAAAATATGCATCGCATCCTACATCCATAAACTGTCAGCAACATCTCATATCATTTATCATGCATGATCATCATATATCATATCAAAATACAAAAAGAATCATACATCTTGTATCCACATATCATTGGCAACATTATACATGATAATCAAACATCATCACATAGTATCAAAATTATAAATATATCATGTCCATTCAATCATACATAATAACATCATATCATAGTTGCATAAAAAAGTATATCACCTCACATATAGTAAAAAATGAATTTCATGATACAAAATATTCGATACATCAAACATGTGATAGAAGATATATACATCAAAAATACATATACAAGAGGCTATCCATCATCGATTAATGTATATATGCATCATAAATCTATCTACATAAAACATATAATACATAAAAATATGATTACAAATACATATAAACACTCTACATTGAGCTCCCCCCTCCTCTTGATCATGAGGAGGCTGAGGAGGACCCATCTGTTGAGTGGGACCCTATGGTTGTTGGCCCTATCCCTGAGACCCCTGAGGTTGGTGTCCTTGTCCCTATGATCCATGTGAATGACCCTATGGAGGTCTACCCACTGACCCTCCATCTGATCCTATTGGACTAGTTGCACTCCTCTATGAAATTGGGTTGTCATCTATGCCCAGGAATGGCTATATCATACAATGTCATGTAGTACATAACATTGCTCTAAAGAAGTTGAATCACCTATATGTGTTGAGCCAAGAGAATAACTTGTCCCTTCCCAATAGCCTCTAACTACTACCGGTGTCCTCTCTCCCGGTCTCTCTCAACTTTCATCTAAGCCAATTGATGGTGGTGAGAGATCTTTATGTCTCATTCTTTAGTTTGCTAAGCCAACTAAACTATAAGGATATCCTGATTTTGGCGGTATCCATCATGCTTATGACGTGCCTGATATTACTTTTGAAGAGTGAAATTCAGCCTTTGATCCTCTAGATCTACACTGACATGCACTTTATCACCCTACATAGGGGAAATCATTGTAATGACACCAATGACAAGATATTTTCCCTACCCTCTGTCCTCTGCTACTAGGATCTCTACCTCGGCCCTCTATCTCTATCAATGGGCTCTACTAGTGTCATCTCCAACCTCCAATGACACCCCCATCTGGATCTATAAAATTCAATGGTCTTTGGGGACCCCACTATGCATCATAGGCTAGAGTAATGCTTGGATCTGCCTATCCATCTACCCAAATCCACTGAATTTAGGCCAACTGATCAAACTCTAATATTGTTATCTATGGTACTACCATAGGTCCCAAATCCTATATCTCTCGAATAGTTTGAGTGAAAACTGTGTGATAGTTATCTATGCGAACATCTTGTTGCTCCCCAAACTGTCTCCTAACTCTGTCAGGAAGATAACACTCCAAGATATATTAGGTTTGGACAATCAAACACCTAGTTTTATGGAAGTATGGAAAATGTTGACCATCATCCTCTCAGGCCTCCATTTGAACCCATGGTCTCCATCTAAACTCAACTATATCATCAACCTAGTGCCTCTAGTGATCTAAGTCTCCCATCCTACTTTGGGTAAGCATGGTATCATATATATACACTATGTGGTATCCCACCTCTCAAAATTCCTCTTCGATCAGTTTGAGCATGGCAATGTGCTCCCAAGCCTAGATATGTAACAAAGTAACTCCAACAAACAAGATGGTAACAGACTTAAACACCACCTAGTGCATATCATGGTATAGGTGGGCTAGGATGCATGGGTCCTAGGTGAAGACACATACCTCCTCTATAATCCTCTCAATGACTCGGTCACATCTGACACTAAACCTCCTTGATCACCAATCTAGCATGATCTAACCACAAATCAAACCAACTACCACAATGATGGTTTAACTAACCAAATTGATATGCTGGCGCAAAATCAATCTGGTTGTCTTTGACCTCCATCTTGTCATCTCTCATGACTCTCTCCAAGTCCTCCTCACCATGATTGATGCCATAGATCACCTTTTTGTTGTAGATGGGTACCCTCAGAATGTTCCATACATCCTCTAATGTGATAGTCACCTCCCCAATGGGTAGCAGGAATGAAGATGTCTTGGATCTCCACCTCTCGACTAGTGCAATAACCAAGGATAGGTGATCCTTGATCTCTGACATATATGTTGTATAGTATAATCCAACAGCTACAAGGAACTCAATATTAATCTCCATAAAATCCCCCATTCATTCTAAAACCTATGGTCATTTCTCTTGTGATAGGATTAGGTCCAGAACAACCTATAACGATAACATTCACATTGTCAATTTCTCAAAAAAATAAAATAAAAAATATAAGTTTGAATAATCCTAAAAAAAAGGGGCTATTTTTCAAAAGCTTTGACTTGTCATAGTAAAAAGTGATCCTTTCACAAAAGCGTCACTTTACCAAAATAGATGCGAGCATTTTTTAAAAGATTCGCATAAGCATAATCATGCATGCCACAAAAATTTCCAATCTTGAAGCATTTATGTTAGTGCAATGCTTTTGAAAAAAGCTTTGTGTCAAGATTCATAAGTGTGGCATCAAGTTACATAAGCGTCATTGTTTATGCGACACATTTGTTGACCTAAATTTACTCCTACTTTTGGCTACCTAAAACTACGTGTAAATAAAGAAGGGTTAGTCACATATGGGGGTGCCGATACCAACTAGCCATTGGAACTGATGGACCATGTTTACATGATGTGGGGCTCAAACAACAGGTGCCATAATGATCAAGTCTCATGAAGGAGTATGGAGGGTAAAAGTGCTTAAAGCTCATAATCTCTCAACTCAAAGTGTACAAATGAGCCTAAAATGAAACCAAATGCATATATATGCCTAGAGAATCCTATGGTTTTTCCCTATAGCTTATTTTTCAACATTTCCTATCCATCCTAATCAGTTTTGGGCTTCTTAGGACTTCATTTTTCATTCTCTTCTTTAGGTAAGTGCAAGAAGTTGGGTCCATGAAGAGGGGAAATTTCAGGTAAAAAATGTTGAAAGGAATGAGTACCTATTTTTTTAAAATGGGGACCTATTTAGGAACACGATCCCAAGCCTTAGATCGAGATCTCATTTCTAAACGGGCACCTGTTCTAAACATAGAATGGGTACCCATTTTAAAGCAGATAGCCATTCTAAAAATAGAATAGGTACTTGTTCTAAAAAAATGAAATTCCAACCCACTTTTGATATGGTTTTAGGCTCAAGAAAGGCTTGGTAACCCAACCCTTAGCCTTGGACCTTCAACTAAAAGACTAAGGCAATGTCAAAAGAAATAACTGACTATGGCAATATAGCTGACATACTTTCTTTTAGAATTGGTTTATAAAATTGAAACCTATTATAGATCACAATGTCTAGTTTCCAAATATGTAAATTTTTTTTAATGATTGGATTATGTTTTCTAATTTTTAATTAATTTCTAAGAAAACTAGTCAATAAACTTGAAATGTTAGGATTTTTTAGTTTTTTAATAACTTTTAATTTGTTATTTTTTTGTAAAAAAAATTATATGGCATCAATCTACAAATAATTCTCTACATAATGAAAAAAATTCAAAAAATGATTAGTTTAGGTCAAATTATGGTGTCCAAACACGTTGGTTTTAAAAAAACATAATTAGGGCCAATAAAAATTTATAAATATATATATTCAGTAAAAAATACAAAAAAAATCATTAATCTTGAATTTGTTACACATCTTTCCCCAAAAGGAATTAGAAAATAAATTTTATTTAGGTCAAATTATGGATTATGTGCATGGTATGACCCTAAAAAATGACTTTTAAAAGTGGTTTTTGTACATGCCTATTAATTTTTATTTTTTATTTTTATCATCTAGGTATTAGAATAAATTACATATATGGAAACTAGACTCAAAAAACTAAATTTAATATTACTAATTTTTTAATAGATTCAATGTGTGAATCTAAGTGCTTCAAATTTTCAGTTCAACTGTGAATTTTTTTGAAAATTAAGAAAAACACTTCCACTTTTTGAGCTATTTGTGGACCTAACTTCTTGCACTTGCCCCTTTGTAAAACTAATCCTGCCATCCTATTGTGATCCCGACCCAAAAAGTAATTTTTTTTGGTCAATCTCTTGAGGGTGTAGCCTACCACCCTTCTTTCATTCGCTAGGGCACAATGGGGCATTATATGATTTTTTTAAATTTTTTCAAGTAGGATCAAGTCTTTGAAACAAAATAACAAGTACATTATCTCAAATAGGGGCAAAATATAGACACCTAAAATTGTTTGAACATATCACACATCTCGAGTTCACCTTTTAATATCATTTTCCTCATTATCATTTAATTCCTCACTTTAATTAAATAATTTTCAATTATTTGATTAAATTTACTATTATCCTCTATTATTTGATTAATTCATCATTTCTCACTAATTCCCCCTTGTTAATTAAAATCAATTTCCCTCTTTCCAACATGGTTAAATAATTTTGATTATTTAATTAATTCTAATATTTTCTTCAATCCCCCTAGATTAAAAAATTTGTAATTATTTAATTAAAAATCCTAATTCTCTCTCATCCTCACAATTGAATAATTTTCATAATTATATAATTTACTATTTTTCCTCCAACTTGCAAAAAGAATATTTTTTTTTCAAAAAGAGAATATTCTCAATTCAAATTCAAATATCTTATTCCCTTGAATTCAAAATATCTTCAACCAATTTTCTATGAAAATAGGGATATTCTTCATCTCCTTGATTTTGTCTCATCCATTGATTTTCAAATTCAATCTCCATCATTGTTTAGAAATTCTGAAATCTATAAAACAACTCATTCATTCATGAAAATCATTCGTAATTTTCATAAGCTTGGGAATTCTTGAATTCTTGAGCAATCTTGAGCATCCTTTTGTGAATCACATCTTCAATTGAGCTTTTCTAATCATGGATTATGCACAATTTGAGCAATCCACATCGCAAATTTTCATCAATCCACAATAGGATTGAAAGTTTGCATGATTTCTTTGAGTTAATTATGTTTGAACTGCATTTCATTTAATCTAGTTTAAATCTTTGAAGCATTAGCAAATTGATTTCATTGAGTATGGGTTATAATGATCTTAATATTGTAAGTTTTTTAGTATTTTCTAACTCTAATAGCTTGAATTATGTTCTCTAACCATCACTCATATTTCCCCTACAATAAGGTGCAACTTGAAAAGGCTCGACCAAAACCCTCATAAGTGACCAATCAAACCCTACTTGGCAAAAAAATCTTCATTTTCAGCTACTTCCCATAAAATTTCCTCTTTAAAAACTACAGTTGGAGAAATCTTAGCAAATTGGTATGACTGTTCGCTTGAAAGAACCCCAAATCCTTTGCAGGTGTGTCAATTTTCTTTACCAAATCTGCCATTGGTTCCCCCCCATCTAGCTCATAGATTGGACGCCCATAATTTGCTTTATTTTCTACATGACAATAAGATTGGACGCCCATAATTTGCTTTATTTGACTTGGAGTGATTTTAAAATTAAATCTTAATTGTATATATAAGTTTTATAATTAGAATAATTTTGATTAAGAATATTTTTTTCAAATTGATTTTCTAAGAAATTCAATGATTTCTTAAAATTAGGAAATTTTAGAATAAAATTAAGTATTTTAATTAATTAATTTTATTTTTTAAAATTCTAAATTCTATGTAAATTTAGAATAATATTTTAATTATTTTTTATTTTTAATTTGATTTCATGCAATCTTAGTAAATTAAAAATCTTCCAATTTTAAAGTCAATTTATTTCTAAGACTAAATAATTAACATTTATTTTTTAAATTAATTAGTTATTCTTATTATTATTATATTCATCTTTCTGTTTAAAGTTAATTATTTCAAAAAAATGATATTAGTTTAATTTACAAGTTGTACCTTTTAGTGTAATCAATGTCCTATTGTTTTCATGAACATAATAAATATCTAGATAAATTTATATTGTGTTCTTAGATGATATCCTAATCTACTCCAAAAATGAAGAACATGTAGTACACCTCCAACTAGTATTGAAAAGACTACTTGATAACATATGTTGTATATAAATGACTAATCAAATAAATGAAGATATTGTATGCATGAATTGTTGAGTGCTGAAGCCCAATGGGCATTCTTTTTCCCTCCAATTCGTTGTCTTTTCATATTCCTCTTCTAGGAGTGAATTGTAACTTTATTTATGTTGCACTTCTCATTTGTAATTGTTGTTGTTGAGAATAATAATATTCCTCTGCTCAGTGTGGATGTAGCCATATTTTGGTGAACCACGATAAAATCCTAGTGTCATATTTTGTTTATGTTTTCTCATTTGTAGCTGCTATGTTCTTGCATCTTTGTTTTCGCTCTTCATTCTTTTCAATTGGTATCAGAGCTATACGGTGACGGTATAGCTGGTTGGGAAATTGGTGATGAATTTCCTGAATTATGGAGGAAGCGAAGATAGAGAAATTCTTGGGTCAGAATTTTAGTTTGTGGAAGGTGCAAATGGAGTCATTGCTGATAAAGCAAGACCTCTCACTCGCGCTTGATGGGAGAGCGAAGAAGCCAAATTCAATGATAGATGAAGAGTGGGAGAAGCTGGATAGGAAGGAAAAGGCTACAATTTTTCTCTCGCTGTCCAGTAATGTATTGTTTAATGTTTCAATAGAAAAAGCTTTGAAGGAATTGTGGGATAAACTTTCTTCGATGTACGAGATGGCTTCAACGTCTAATAAAGTTTTCATTATGAAAAGGTTGTATAACCTGAAAATGAAAGAAGGTGGAATTGTGTCCAACCACCTTAATGATTTTAATACGCTGGCTACTCAATTAGTTTCAGTGGGCATCAGCCCAGATGATGAAATTAAAGCAATTTTATTGCTGTGTTCGCTACCGAACAACTGGGAGGGAGTTATTATGGCTGTGAGTACTTCTGTGGCTGCGAAAAATAAATTGAAGTTTGATGATGTTGCCGCTACTCTCCTCAGCAAAGATATGCGAAGGAAGAACCAAGAGACCTCTTCAGGCGAAGCCCTAACTGATGTTAGTAGAGGAAGGCCTCGTCATAGAGGCAAAGACAATTATAGGAGAAGATCAAAATCTGCAAAAAGATCAAAATCCAGAGGCAGAATTGGCGACTGCTGGTTTTGTGGTAAGCCTAGTCACACTAAAAAAATTTGTTATTCCTATAAGAAGGCACAAGAGAAGGTTAAAGACAACGAGGTTAATGTTGTTTATGAACACAATGATAGTGTTTTGGTTTTGTTCGTAAGCGAAGTCACTTCAGACTTGTGAGTTTTAGATTCAGGTGCATCTTTTCATGCTACCTCTTGTATGGATGCCTTCTCTAATTATCAAGCATGACAGTTTGGGAATGCTTATTTGGGGGATAACAAATCTTTAGAGATCATTGGTAAAGGGGATGTTCTCTTACAATCCAAGAATGGTACCGCATGGCTTTTGCAAGATGTTAGACATATTCCAAAACTCAAGAACTTGATTTCTATAAGCCAACTTTTTTCACAAGGCTGCAATACTTTTTTCTTTCCAGATTCATGGAAAGTTAATAAAGGTGCCTTGCAGATTGCCAAAGGAGATAGAGTGGGAAGCTTATATGTTTTTGAGAATGGTTCTCAAGTGGGAGCTGCTATGGCACTGACAGACAGTGAGACCGTTCTTTGGCACCAATGTCTTGGACACATGAGTAAGAAAGGCCTTGAAATGTTGGTTAAAAGAGATCAATTACCGAGTTTGAAATTAGTGGATTTGGAATTTTTCCAACATTGTCTTTATGGCAAACAAAAGAGGGTCAACTTCTTGAAGACGGGACGTGAAAAGCGTACTTCACCTTTGGAGCTTGTCTACTTGGATGTCTTTGGACCGACTGAGGTAACTTCTCTTGGTGGGGCTAACTATTTTGTAACTTTCCTTGATGACTACACTAGGAAAGTTTGGATTTTTATGATTAATAGGAAGTCTGAAGTTTTTAGCAAATTCAAAATTTTTAAAGCTTTGGTTGAAAATCAAAGTGGACATAACATCAAATGTTTGCAAACGGATAACGGTGGTGAATTTTGTTCACTAGAGTTTGATAATTTTTGTGCTGAGAATGGTATTCAGAGGATCAAAATTGTTCCTTTTATGCCTCAAGAAAATGGGGTTGCGGAGAGGTTAAATAGAACAATTTTGGAGAAAGCACGTTGTATGCTTTCCAATGTAGGATTGGGAAAAGAGTTATGGGCTGAAGCTTGCAACACAACAGTTTATTTAATTATTCGAAGCCCATCATCATGGTTAGATTTTGGTCTTCCAGAGAAGGAGTGGCTTGGAAAGCGGATCTCCTATTCACATCTTCGGGTATTCGGGTGTGAAGCATTTGCTCTTGTTCCCAAGGAGAAATGATCCAAACTGGATCCAAAATCTTAGAAGTGCTTCTTTGTTGGGTATGGCGAAGATCAGTATGGATTTTAGTTGTGGGATCCTGTCGCCAATAAAATTACTCGCAGCAGGGATGTGGTTTTTAATGAGCATGTTTTTCCAGCTTTGCAGACACAGGCAGTAGTTACTAAGGAATATGTCCCTTTCTCAATTTTTGCAAATGATAATTCAAATGGATCACTTGGAGGTAATTCGCAGGTAGGTAATGTCGATGGAATTAATTATTCACCCACCTCTATTTTATCCCCTGCCCCTTCTATATCATCATCTTTTTTTTCTCCAAATGATGATATGCAACCTTTGTTTGAACAAAGTTCTGGGAATGATTCGCAGCCTTCCTATACTACTAATTCGCAGCCTCCACCTCTTGTTGTGCCAGCCCCTAATTCCCCTAATTCTGCACATTATGTGCATTAGTCTGTTGGTATGCAACCTCCTTATGCTACGCAGCCTCCAACTCATGTTTTGTCATCTCCTCTTTACTCATCTCAGTCTACATTGGCCAATACGCAGCCTTCACACCTTTCTTCCCAGTCTTTACAATTGTCTTTAGTGCACCCCTCACACGCTTTGAAGCCTCCAGGACACAGTGCACACTCTTTTCCTGCGCAGGGTCCAAGTCTATGTCATTCGAAAGTTCCTATCTTTGTTACCCAGTCTCTCTCTCATACCAGGCAACCTTCTGGGAGTGAGTCGCGGGTTTCTATAGACTCTACTCAACCTTTATTACATTATATGCCACCCTTAGACCCTTCACTCGATGTGCCCACAATGCAACATCAGCTAATCTGTTTTCAATCACAACCTCAGCCGATTAGTATGCAGGGGCAGACGATTGGAGACCAAGCACAGGGGATTATGCAATTAAGAGATATACAAAGGCATAGTCTTGAAGAACATGTTTTGAATAGAGGTGTTTTGCAAAACGAGGTAACAAGTATTCAAAATCAACTACAGTGTATGAATCTGGATGATTCTAATTTGCCACAAGAGGGTCCTCAGTTACAGAGGTCTACCCAGGAGAAGAGATGTCCTTCTAAATTCTCTGATTATGAGTTATTGTTTTCAGAAGAGGTTGAGCCTGAGCTTTTATGAACCAGCTACTTTCAAAGAAGCTTGTCAAGCAACTGATTCTGATAAATGGCATGATGCAATGCAAGATGAAATGACTTCATTGTAGGCTAACAACACTTGGGATTTAGTGCCGCTTCCGCCTAATCGCAGACCCTTGAAAAATCGTTGGGTGTATAAGTTGAAAGAAGAGGATGCAGGCAAGAAACGTTATTGTGCCAGGCTGGTTGTCAAGGGGTATGCTCAACAGAAAAGCATTGATTTTAATGAGATTTTCTCTCCAGTTGTGAGAATGAACACAATACGAGCAGTTTTGGGTTTGGTTGCAGTTTGGGATCTTGAACTTGACCAGTTGGATGTCAAGACAACTTTTCTACATGGTGATGTTGATGAAGAATTGTACATGGAGCAGCCAAAAGGTTTTAAACAACAAGAACATGAACATATTTATTGCAGGCTAAAGCATAGCTTGTATGGGCTCAAGCAAGCCCGCACCAATGGTATGTTAAGTTTGATCGCTTCATGATTGAGCACAAGTTTATCAGGTGTGAAGCGGATCCATGTGTTTATTACAAGCAACTTTCTACTGGTGAATTTGTTATTCTCTTGCTCTATGTAGATGACATGTTAGTAGTTGGTACTAGTAAGAGGATTGTTTCTGAGTTGAAGACGCAATTAGCTATGCGGTTTGCTATGAAAGAATTAGGCGCAACCAAGAAGGTTCTTAGCATGACGATCACTAGAGATAGACGAAAGAAAGAACTCATGTTATCACAAAAGGCATATATTAACAAGGTTATTGATAGATTTGGTATGGCTGATGCAAAAGTTGTTTCTCTTCCTCTTGCTGCTCATTTTCATTTGTCTTCTAATTTGTGTCCAAAAACCCAAGAGGATAAAGATTTTATGGAGAGCATTCCTTATAGATCTGCAGTTGGCAGTATTATGTATGTCATGGTTTACACTCGTCCCGACATTGCTCATGCAGTGGGAGTTGTGAGCAGGTTCATGAGCAATCCCGGAAAGTCTCATTGGGAAGCAGTTAAATGGATTTTAAGGTATCTTAAAGGTACTACTGATTATGCTTTCTTTTGGTGGAAATAATGTTCAGCTACAAGGTTTCACTGATTCTGATCTTGGTGGAGATTTAGATAAACGAAGGTCTACCACTGGCTATGTTTTCATGTTTGCTAGTGCAACCATTAGTTGGATCTTGAGGTTACAACATTTTGTTGCTCTTTCTTCTACAGAAGCTGAGTATTTGGCTCTTTCTGAAGGTGCTAGGGAGATGATTTGGTTACAACGGTTGTTTAGTGATCTGAGATGTCAACAAAGTGATTATAATTTGTTTTGTGATAGTTGCAGTGCCATTTTTATGGCTCACAATCATTCATCTCCATATTGACACACATGCTCATTACATTCATCATGTGGTTGAAGAGGGCAAGTTAAAGGTTGTAAAAATTGACACAAAGGTCAATTCGGCAGATATTTTTACCAAAGTTGTAGGCAAAGAGAAGTTTGAATGCACCAGGACTTCTCTTGGTCTGGTTAAGAAGAAGTAACAATAAATTTAGAGCTGGGAAATGGTTGGCAAGTTGCAGCATCCGTTGGACTTCAAGTGGGAGATTTGTTAAGTGCTGAAGCCCAATAGGCATTCTTTTTCCCTCCAATTCGTTGTCTTTTCATATTCCTCTTCTAGGAGTGAATTGTAACTTTATTTATGCTGCACTTCTCATTTGTAATTGCTGTTGTTGAGAATAATAATATTCCTCTGCTCAGTGTGGATGTAACTATATTTTGGTGAACCGCGATAAAATCCTGGTGTCATATTTTGTTTATGTTTTCTCATTTGTAGCTGCTTTGTTCTTGCGTCTTTGTTTTTGCTCTTCATTCTTTTCAATCAACAATCAAAGTAGAAAAAATATCTTCTAGATTTTTTCAATGATAATTCTTTGAATGACCTCGTTTGAAACATTATATGATAATTTAAAGGATAGAAGTACCTTTATACGAATGAATGAACACATAATAAAGTGAAAATTGAATAAAATTTTAATGTGTATGTCTCATATGAACAAATATCTATCTTGTATGGATATATGTCTATCCCATTTAGATGGATGCTTGTCCCATATAGACAAAAGATACTTGGGTATACAACTAAAAAATATCTAACTACTTAATATTTTTTCAAAAAATGGATCAATTTTGAAGTACAACCTAGGGTTGTTACACCTAACTTATTATGTTTTAGTCTTTTTAGATTTTAATTAAGATTACAATGCTAAAATTTAGAAAATTTATCCCCTTGTTGGCCCATATTCTATCTCAACTCTATGTTGTCAAATGTGGACTGATTTTATAATATTATTTCACTAATGGTTTAATAAAAATTGTGTGGACCCCAAGTCCAATTCACAAATTAAAAATTATTTATGTCTAGGTTTGGCCAAAATTAACTAAAAAATATGATGAAAACTAATTTTAAGGAAATGTAGCGACATAAAATCAAGCGAAACTCTATAGCTCATTTGATTGGGTCCTAATAATGTGACTTATATTTTTGTTTGCAATCAAATCACTTTTGTAATCTAAGGAAGTGATGAGGCAATAATTAACATGTTGGTGTTTTACCTTGACTAATCTATAACTTAGGGATGATGAACTATAATAGAAAGCGAGGAATCATTTCACACCTTGCAATGTGAGAGCTTCACACTCAAAATTTTGATTATATAAAGTGATAAAAATGCTCCTAAAATTTTAGTCAACATACTTAATCTAGATATTAAACTATAAGGTTAGCTTATTAATTTTTATATTAATTACTGGTGTGAAAATGTATATCATATAATTAATTCTTATCACATTTTATTCACACTAGCATACTTAAGTTTACCTAGGTAATGTGTCTTTTGTGTCTCAAGTCATAATATTAAGACATGTGTCATGATTTAATTTAATCTTATATATGGTTTCATCCTTATTTTTATGATAAAGATTTCTCTTTGTGTATTGTAATGATCAATCATTATACTTTTTCATCTAATAAATTTTCAAGCTTCATAGTAAATCAACTGCTTTTGTTGTGTGCCATGATGTTTTGGCTATAGGCGATCTTTGGGCAACTGTAGGGTTTCAAACATCAACTCCATCATGGTATTAGAGCTCCAGATTTATAATTTTCTTTCTTTTTAATGAAATTTAGTTTTGATATTTCAAATGTTGCATTATAGAACAAAGCACACATCATTATTACATCTATAAGGCATCAAGACCCTAAAATCACCTATCTAAATTTCAATATTAGAGTCTAGAAAAATTAAGGTGATTTTTTGGGGATCTCTTTTTTGTGTAAAAGGTTTAGTATGATTGTATGGATCCATATAGAATGGTATTGCCATATAGATCTATATTGCATGATACTGGTTTATCACCATCGCTATAATCTACATAAAAATATGGCATATAAATTATTGATCTCTTTTTGACAATGTACTTTTTTGCTAGTAAATAAATTTAAATAGTTAGCAATTTTTAAGTTTTTTGGTGAGTTAAAAAATTATAGAGGGTTGGTTATTGTTTTAATTAAGTAGCAACAAAAACTAGGGGGCTACATATATTTTTGTTTTATCACAATTCTTGGCATATTGGGGAGACTGAAGGACCCAAACCCTTACACCACCCATGATCTAGCAATGCCTTTGAGTAGGATGCGTCCATTAGAAATTCTAGCCAAATCACCATTGTACTATTGTTTTGAGAGCAGTCTGGTCCATCTACTATTGCCACTTTCCCACAATGCAACTTGTCACCCCTTTCAGTAATCATTGTCAACTCATCTGAATGGTACCACCTAAGAGCCACCAACCAAGACCCCTACCCTAATTCTATTTGGCCTAAAGGACGACTATTTTTCTTTTTGGCATAACTTGAGAATATGGTATAATATTTTTTAAAATGAATATTCATCAAAAAGTTGGTTCCAATAATTTTTCAATGGTGCTAGTACTTTTCTTAGATTTTTTTGTTATTAAATTTTATTGTTTGTTGAAATTTGATTGTCTATTTTTACTTTTGAGTTCATATCTCTTTGACAATATACCCAGTTTTTGTGATTCTTGCAATATTAGAAAGGTACTAACAAACTCTTCTTACCCACCTATGTAATATTTTTAGATTCAACACAATGTATCTTTCATTTAGTTTGTCAATTTTATGTATTCTAGCTAATAACTTGGACATCTTGTCTCCTAGAGAAGTTCTTTCTTTTAGGTGAGCTTCATTTCAACTCTTCTATTTTATATTTATTTTTATGGTTGTAATCATGTCTCTAAATTAATAAAAAATAAATTTTATTATTATGTGAAGAAAATACATACAATAAATGAATGCATGCTAAAAAAATTGATGATTTAAAACTTATTTATGAACTTCACCAATTAGAACAATTTTACATTACAAATGAAGTCAGATGACATGCATTGAGATCTTTACTCCATCATCACATGTTTTTAATTTAGTTCAATGAGATCATTTTAGTCTTCTAGATCCACCTCATTGTGATTCTTATCTATCAAATATATCATCCTTGTTTTTGGAGTTTCACATTGTTGATGTGGAGAATTCATTGGAGGGCATGCATTACCTCTTTGATGGCAATGATCTAATCACAAATTCAATGTTTCTAGATGTATTTTAGGTACTTCACTCTCTTAGCTTCACTTCTTTGATTGAAAATTCAATTCTTATTTTGAAGGAGATATATTTATTCAACATGAGGACATTAAAGCTTCTTTCAAGGACACACTTTTGGATTTGGATTCTCTATTTATCTAGATTATGAGAATGACTTTATTATTGACTAGTGGATTTGTCTCTTCCCAAGGGGAGAAATGTTGTTTGTAGGCAATGTGTTGTTTTTTCTCTTTAGGTTCTCACCATTGGCACAAGCACTACTTCTTTGTGGGGGGATTCATAGTCTCATCTTTTATCTCCTATTGGGGGATCTACATTTTAGATTTGTAATAGAAGTAGTACTCGTGTGGTCATGTTGAGTCCTCGTTTCTTCCATCACATGTACATGCTAGTTTATATCTTTTTTTCTTTTGGTGAGGAACTTTTTTCTATGAGGTTTTTCTCTTTTCTCTAGTTATGAGGGAGATATTAATTTGTACATGGGTACTTCATCAAGCCTTGTAGCTAGGACCCATCCATCATTCATCATTAGTGCATCTTTGTATTTTATCATACTTCGTAAGTTTCACTTAAGGGTTTTGTTGATGTGAAAATTTATCACCTAATTAATTCTTATTAGGTCATATTCACACTAGCATACTTAAATTTACTTAGTCCATGTGCTTTTTTATATTTCAAATCATAGGATTGAGACACATGTCATAGTATAATTTAACCTTATTGAGGATTTCACCTTTGTCTTTATAACAAGGGTTTCTCATTGTATATTGTAATAATCAATCATTGTTTTTAGCATCTAATGAAACCTCAAATGCTTCATAGCAAATCAATTGCTTCTCACTTGTGTGATAGGGTGTTTTGATTATAGTTGATCCTTGGGAAGTTGTGGTAGTTTAGTCATTAACTCCAACATTATTATATTATGAAGGTTCTTAACACAATACTATCCATGTAAGCTTAGCAAATTGTGACTTTATAAAATGATCATTTCAATTCTAATCAAGCATAATGTTTATTTTGATGATGTGGATTCCCAATCTCATTAATTTAATGGCTTGTGTTATTTGTTAACTATTTATATCTAATTAAATCTTTAGATAAATTTGTCTTTTTAATTATAATCTAACTAGTAAATTTGACATAATTGGCATATGGTAGGATCATTTATTTAATAATTTGATAATATCCATTATATATATATACATATATAATTTATATAATTAATTTTATAACCATCATATATATATATATAATTTATATAATTTAATTGTAACACAAATCCTCATAAACTAGAAATCTCGCTTTGTTGTGCAATGGGTATGCCAAAGAGGTGTGGAAGGTCAATTAAGAAAAAGATTGGTCTACTTTTTACATATTTTTGTGTAGTACATGAGGTCAATTGGTAGGAAATTTAGAAAATGATGTTGTTTATGCAATAATGGTCTTAATGGAGAATCTATAGCTTCAAATCAACTATCCATCCGCTTAAGGGGATTCAAACATGATTGAAACAAAACCTTTGAATCAAGAAGATAATCAGAATCCATTACCAATAGTATCATGTTATGTTTGTAGTAGGGAGAGAGGAAAAGAGAGGGAGGATAGGGATGGAAAGAAGGAGAGATAGAGGGGGGAAGTGAGATAGAGAGAGGGGTAAGGATAAAAAGAGAAAGATATAAATGGATATGGAGATGGAGAAGGAGAATTAGACAGATATGGAGGAGAGGGAAATATTAATAGAGAGGACAGAGGGATAGAAAAAGATGGAAGTGAAATATACAAAAAGGGAGAGAATGAGGAGAGATAGAAAGAGCTATATTGTACCTAGATAGAGATGGAGGAATAACAATATAGAGATAGAAGGAGATATGAAATAAGAAATATGGAGTTCAATAAAGATAGAGAGGTAAAGAGCTATAGATATAAAGGTCTAGGAAGAAGGAGATGGAGAGACATATATAGATAGAGAGAGATATGTCTAGAGGTAGAGGGGGAGAGAAAGATAGAGATAGAGATGAAGATAGATCAAGAGAGGAAGATGGAGAAAAATAGATATAAAGATAGAGATAGACCTAGAGGGAGAGATAGAGATAGAGAGATAGGGAGATAGAGAGGAAGATATAGAGATACATAAAGGAATCTTGAGAGAGGGAGATAGAGCTATATAGGAAGAGGGAGAGGGAGAGATAGAGAGAGATATAGATGGTGAGATATAGTGATAGAGAGATAGAGATATACAAAGATATAGTGAGAAAGAGATAGAGATATAAGGAGATATAGAGATAGGGGGAGAGGGAGACAGAGAGACAGACAAACAAAGAGAAGTATATATAGACAAATAGAGAGGGAGAGACAGAGAGAGAAATTGGGGGAAATAGAGGGAGAGAGAAAAAGGGAGATGTAGATATATGGGAAGAGATAGAGAGTTATAGGAATATATAGAAGAGAAAGGGAGAGAGGTAGATATAGAGAGATAGAGACAATCAATAGAGAGAGGGAGAGAGAGAGGGATGAGAGATAGAGATAGGGAGGAAGAAATAAGGAGTGTGTGTGAGAGAGAGGGATGGAGAAATATGGATTGTGTGTGTGTGAATGAGATAGAGATGGAGAGGGAGAGATATAAATCGATGAAGATGGAAGGAGAGAGAGAGAGGGAGAGAAATAGAGAGGATAAAAGCAAAGTAGAGAGATATATAAAGAGGGAGTGATAGGGAGAGAGGTAGAGAGAGGGACAGAGGGAGAAATACGATAGTAAGAGGGAGAGATAGAGAGATAGATATAGTGGGGAAGATAGAGAGATGTGGGAGATGCATAGAGAGGAAGATAGAGATAGAGATGGAGATGAAGATGGATATGGATATGCAGTAGATCTTTCACATCTTTAGTATATACATTTCCTAGTGAATGTGGCTTCCAGGGGTGACTATAATAAGTTCCAACAAAGATATAAATGAAGAAGTGATAGCTTCAAATAAACTATGCATCCACTTACAAGGATCCAAACATGTCTGAAACAAAAAATTGAATCAAGAAGATAATCAAGACCAATTATAAATAGGATCATGTTATGTTTGTAATATGGAGAGAGAGGGAGAGGTAGGGATAGAATGAGGAAGAGATAGAGGGGGAAGAGAGAGAGAAAGGAGTAAGGAGATAGAGATAGAGATGAAGATAAAGATAGAAATGGAGATGGAAATTGAGAGGAACATTTATTTGTTAAAAGAAAATTATCCCTAGAGCCCATCATGCATTAAGTAATAAAAATTGATTGATGAGCATAGGGATTTATTGCATGATGAATTGCCACTCAATGATCTTTGAACTTAGGCCAATAAATCCCATTTATATGTAATCATGTTTTTCTATCTTTTGTCATAAAGAGATCCTTTGTAAAAGTATCTCAACTACACTTTTATATGGTAGGGAGTTGGAGTTATCTTTTCAAGTGGGTTGTGTCTATCTTTTAGACCCCTAAATAATTTATGTCTATCTTTTAAAAAATTAGTTGTATTTAAATAGTGAGAATGATTATTTGTTTTGTATTATAACATTTATCAAGGTTTAAGTTTTTGGTATGATTGATCTTTATTTGACCCCTCAATAATTTTGATGGGTTGGATAATTTACTTGTGATAGTTTAACCAAACCATAACTTCTAATTTAGACATATTCTCTCTCATACTATTATAATTTAACATATAAAAATAAAATTTATTATATATAAGATAAATTATAATTTAGTATATATATATCAATTAACTACAAATTGGAGAGATTAAAAAAAAATGAAAGTAAAATTATGACTTATATTATAAGTTACATGTCCATCCTTTGTTTCCTTAAAATAATTATAATTTAAAATGGAATGTAAGAGCATATAGATAATTGATCTCAAAAAAGTTAGTTTTCTAAGTATGATTTTATCTCTTCATCGCCCTAGTGAAGTCATCATATTTATTAGTAATTAAAAATATACAGTTACATTAATTTTAGAAAAAAAAATCTTAAAAATTAAACAATTAAAACAATACGACAAAAATAAAGAATTTAAAATGCATTGCAATGAAAGTAAAACTATGGTTTAGAGTTTTTTTTTTTTTTTAAAGTAATTATAACTATGGTTTAGAGTTTTATCTTTTATTGCAAGAGTTTTCTGGATTAGATTGTGTCAAAAAAAATTTGTATCAACGTTTTGAATCACATTCTGTGATTCATCATCAAGATAGAAGAGAGCAAAGGAATAGAATGAAAATTGTAGACCAAGAAGGAATAAAAAGGTGAGAGGAGGGAGGGGGAGGATGGCACGAGAGTCAAGGTGGAAAGGACAGCTTGACCAAAGAGTTGGAGAAACAAAGTAGGGAATAAAAAGGGGAAGAACCTTGGAAATAATAGAAAACAAATAATTGCAATCCTACTTTGTTTCTCCAACTCTTTGGTCAAGCTGTCCTTTCCACCTTGACTCTCGTGCCATCCTAAAAAAGTTAGTTTTCTAAGTAATAATTGATCTCAAAAAAGTTAGTTTTCTAAGTATGATTTTATCTCTTCATCACCCTAGTGAAGTCATCATACTTATCAGTAATTAAAAATATACAGAACTTACATTAATTTTAGAAAAAAAATCCTTAAAAATTAAACAATTAAAACAATACTACAAAAATAAAGAATTTAAAATGCATTGCAATGAAAGTAAAACTACGGTTTAGAGTTTTTTTTTTTTTTTTTTAAGTAATTATAACTATGGTTTAGAGTTTTATCTTTTATTGCAAGAGTTTTTTGGATTAGATTGTGTCAAAAAAAATTTGTATCAACATTTCAAATCACACTCTGTGATTCATCATGAAGATAGAAGAGAGCAAAGGAATAGAATGAAAGTTGTAGACCAAGAAGGAATAAAAAGGTGAGAGGAGGGAGGGGAGGATGGCACGAGAGTCAAGGTGGAAAGGACAACTTGACCAAAGAGTTCGAGAAACAAAGTAGGGAATAAAAAGGGGAAGAACCTTGGAAATAATAGAAAACAAATAATTGCAATCCTACTTTGTTTCTCCAACTCTTTGGTCAAGTTGTCCTTTCCACCTTGACTCTCGTGCCATCCTCCCCCCTCCCTCCTCTCACCTTTTTATTCCTTCTTGGTCTGCAACTTTAATTCTATTCCTTTGCTCTCTTCTATCCTGATGATGAATCACAGAGTGTGATTCAAAACGTTGATACAAAAAAAATTTGACACAATCTAATCCAGAAAACTCTTGCAATAAAAGATAAAACTCTAAACCATAGTTAATATTGCTTTCATTCTATTCCTTCTTGCTCTCTTCTATTATTTCCAAGGTTCTTCCCCTTTTTATTCCCTACTTTGTTTCTCCAACTCTTTGGTCAAGCTGTCCTTTCCACCTTGACTCTCGTGCCATCCTCCCCACTCCCTCCTCTCACTTTTTTATTCCTTCTTGGTATGCAACTTTCATTCTATTCCTTTGCTCTCTTCTATCCTGATGATGAATCACAGAGTATGATTTGAAACGTTGATACAATTTTTTTTTTGACACAATCTAACCCAAAAAACTCTTGCAATAATTTCATGGATTGTGGAAATCTATTATCACTAAGTTTTATCTTTTGTTTTTTAATTTATATCAAGACTTATGCATTGCAATAAAATAAAAAAATTTAACAATATTATCAAGTTGAACCATTTATAATTAATATAAATAGAAAGTAAATATAATACCTATAATATATTTATTAGTAATTAAAAATATACAATTATATTAATTTTAGGGAAAAAATCTTAAAAATTAAACAATTGAAACAATACTTCAAAATAAAGAATTTAAAATGCTTTGCAATAAAAGTAAAACTATGGTTTAGATTTTATTTCTTGATACTACGCATGTTCTTGCATGAGATTCCATGTATTTTCTTTTTTGCCAAATTTATGCACTAGCAATAGAAATTAAAAAAATAGAAATGTTATCAAGTTAAACAATTTGTAATCAATCTAAATAAAAAGTATATAGAATAACTATAATATATTTATTAATAATTTAAAATATATAATATTATATTAATTTTAGAAAGAAAATTCTTAAAAATTGAACAATTAAAACACTACTAAGATTTAAATAATATAAATAATTTTTTTAGCAACACTGTCAATATCAAGTTAAACAATTTGCAATCAATCTAAATAAAAAGTAGATATAATAACTATAATATATTTATTAATAATTTAAAAATTGAACAATTAAAACAATACTAATGATTTGTAATGAAAGCAAGTTATGATTTGTACAATATGTTACATGTTTATACTATGCTTCATTAAAAAATAGTAAATTTAAAAATAATGAGAGAGTGTAGAGATTTGATTTCTTATAAAATTCAGTCTTTTAAAATAGTGATTTGATTTTTTTGAAAATAAGTTTTTAAAATAGTGATATTAACTATTGTTAAAATTGTTAAAATTGTTGAATGCCCAAATCTTTCTCAATGATCTTGTTCTAACAAATTTTAAACAGTCCATCGTGGAAGTTAACGGTTTAACTTCATATAAGAACGTAATAACTAAAATATTGCATTCAAAACTAAAAAAAATCTCAAATATCTATATTAATTTAGTCTACATGCATCCCTTTTCTATATTCTTAAATTCTTCTAGGTATTTGGTGTTTCAATATCATTGATAATCTCATAAAACACGAAAAAGAAATAATAGGACCCATAGTTAGATTTCCCCTTTTTATGGTTAGTTTTTCCCATCATCTCAATATTAGTCTCCCTTACAATTGTGCTCATATTCCTCTCAGAGGTCTGATAGTTAAAATCACTGGCCTACCTATATGAGAGACGGTGGAATTTTATCAGGCGAAGGAAGTCTCCGAAAAAATATTATACTGATTAAAACATAAAAAGTTCCAAACTAAACTGAAACATGTTTAACAATATCTTTAAAAAGTTCAACAATATCTATTAAAATAATTAGATAAACCACTACATAGGGATACTGTAAGATGAGGTAAAGTGCAATGTGACTCTGCTATATTTATGGAAACAGCTTGGATGATGCTAACATTACCCTAAAAAAAATTACCGAGAAAAACACATGAGCGTTACTTGTTACAAGATTATTTTCATTTCATACATTATAGAGAATAAATGTTCTGAGATATTTTCTGATCTCTGCTGTCAACTCCACACCACCTTGTAAACTGAGCTCAAGCGTATCCAGGAGCTAAGAAAAAGTTTGAGAAAGAATTGACCAAACTGAGTAATGATTGAGAGCACCCACTCACTCTGGTGACTACAGAAACAGTACTGATCGTAACAACAATTGGACCAACCCCAGAAACTATCCAATGGATTAACATTTCAGATTTCCTACAAATATTGAAAATCCCCACTTGATTAGGAAAAAAATGGTAAACAAGGTACCTTTAAATGCATGCAATATCACCGATTAATGCTGCTGGCACTTCTCTGCAATGTCACCCACTCCTTGACATTCTTGAGAAAAGGCAACCCCCCTGCAGTGAAAAACAATCATAATGGTATGTAAGATAGACATGAAAGAAAAAGAAAAGAAAAACTACCCTTTATGGCAGTGCTGCTGTTATTACAGCACCATTTGGAAATACTAGTCCCCACCTGTGACAGTGTGAAGCTTCTCTTTATGGGATGATCTGGTATGGTCAGGTGTAAATGACCAGCTATTTCTTAGAAATCCAGTTGATTTCTTCATAGCCTTGTCTCTTTCCTCTCCATCTTTGACATTGTGTCTGTTCTCCTTTCTCTGCAATTTAATTTTCTGCTTCTCGAATTTATCTTGTGATGCAGTTGTATTGAGCTTTTCTTTTAATGAACCTGTATTGTTTTCGTGCCTGCTAAAGCTGTTGAGTGCCGAATTGATAGAAATAGGCCTGAGATGCCTTTCTTTTGTAAAGTTGAGAGGGCTATTACACTTCTGAACATGGCGTCCACGTTGCATTTCATTTGCTGAAATGTTTTTCATAATGGGTACACTTGATTGCATATAATGATCCTCCATCTGGTAAGCACCTTGTTTCCTGACATTTTCTGCAGATGACGCTAGAATTTCTGATTTTCTTCTCTCAGAAAGGACTGAATCTGTCTTCCTCATCCTGTGATTCTCCTCTGCTACTGTCGTTACAGCACTTTCCCTAGCAATATCCCCAACCTGAGGAACAGACTGGGGATGCTTTATAACAGAGCTAATCTTTTTGGGAAGCTGAACTAATGCTTTAATATGCTGTCTTGACAGCCGGGAAAGCTTGCTTTCTGCAGATGGATCACAGCTAGACAGAGAGTGCCTTCTGACCAAGAATTCTTGCATTTGGGTAGATGAAACAAACCTGAGACTCTCACTTTTCTCGAGGCAAGGGGTTGCTTCAAACTTTGTTTTTGCATCAAGTTTCGAAGGGGGTAGGGGGCTACCAGGCGTGGAAGCTTTCATGACATGAAATAACCTGAGACTCTCACTTTTCTCGAGGCAAGGAGTTGCTTCAAACTTTGTTTTTGCATCAAGTTTCGAAGGGGGTAGGGGACTTCCGGGCGTGGAAGCTTTGCTGACATGAAATTTCTTGAGTGTTCTGTTCAGCAGTGAAGACATCGGTGATTGTTTTGTTGACTTTGAAGTTCTGGGTTGGTAAGCCTCAGAAAATGACGAAGATTTTCTGACTGTTGGAGAGTCGGCAACCATGCAAACCCCAGAATGCTCTTCTTTGTTGCAAGGGTAATCAGTAATTCTTAAAGATTTCAGCTCCATGACAGAAGGTAGTGATTTCCTTTTCATGGAGGCATTTGTGATTTTGACCTCTGGACTATTCTTCAAGGGGGAAGAAACAAAAGCAGGGTTAGGAAACATTATTGCCTTCGTAGAACTTGAACGAGACATCCATGAATGATGTGCAGGTTTTATCTGTTCCACTTTTACTAGCGGCTTTGCAGAAGTTGTTTTCTCCTTGATAAAGCTAACTGGAGATGAGCAATGCGAAACAGGTAGAGATGATGGCAAGTTTTTTGCTCCTCCTTGCTTTTTAACATGATCAGAAGCCCGAAAGCTCATTTGCCTTTGAAATCTTGCGTTTGGATTGAGTGATTCTGCTCTTACCCTTGCAGCATATTCTTCCTTTTCACTCTCTCTATGGTATTTTAAAGTTGAGGTGTCCTTATATATTACTTTAAAACTGTGTACTGGATTTTTTGGAATGTTGGACCCAAATGTCTGCAATCCAGCCTTTTCTCCAAAGTCAGTATGTTGCCTTTCAGTTTCATTGAGAAAATGTTTGACATTGGACTGATAACTAGATTCATTCTTCTCGTCATCCATTGGTTTTCCATTCAAACCGTTCTGTGCAGATTTAGGAGATTCTGTAGGCTTATCCTCAATTGAATTTGAAACAAGGTGAGCTACTTCTTTGGCCAAATTGCTAGCTTCCATAATTTCTCCAGCTGCCTGTTGGATGAGGAATCCCGGCATGGACCATCGTCTCCATTCTCCTGTCATGTTATGACATCAAAAACTTTTTCAAGTTTGTGTGGGACAAAACCTAATTGTGACCAAAGTTATAGAATGAACTAAATATGCTAGATCCAAATGAATTTCAACTATATTTAATCCCCTAAGCCATGATCCCAATGAGATATTAAAAACTTCAAAGACTAAGAACCCATTAAACTAATCATGAAATACACACGAAAGCTTAACAAAGACCTATTCTAAGACCTCAAACCTTATCCTATTGAGGGAGTGGTGTCGCATTGATGTGGAATGGCGACCCTTTCCCAATCCCTTGGACAATATGAGATCGATTTTATTGATGAAAACCGACAAAACTGATGAAATATGAACGAAACATGGATGCAAAACTAGTTTAACATGATGAAAATGAGTGCTAAATGCTAAAATTC
This sequence comes from Sequoia sempervirens, assembly GCA_007258455.2. Classification (NCBI taxonomy): domain Eukaryota; kingdom Viridiplantae; phylum Streptophyta; class Pinopsida; order Cupressales; family Cupressaceae; genus Sequoia; species Sequoia sempervirens. The sequence goes on from VDFB02373365.1 coordinate 73,320,996, forward strand.
TTGATGGAGATGGATGCAAGCTATGCTAAATGGACACAAAGTTCAAAGATGCAAGCCATGAATGCAAACTATGCTAAAATGGGTGCAAACTAAGCTAAAATGGAAGCCATTAATGGATGCTTAAGCTAAAATCAAAAAGAAGATGTAAGCTAAAATGCTAACAAATGCTAAATATGGATGCGAGTATGAATTTCAACAGCATATTTGAAAAGATCGATCCATTTCTCTCCAAATAGTGATGTATTTATACGAGAGCAAATGAAGAATCAAGGGTTGAGATCGGTTTGATCTATCAATGGTCAATATTGGATGAAGAGTGAAACATGGATCAAGGATTTTCATCAATGGATGAGAATCAAAGATCATGGATCAAGGAAAGCATCAAGGGCTCCTATGCAAGTGGATGGGAGATGAAATTAGCAATTTAGTAATTAAAACTAAATTTTAATGTGCAAGATGTGGAAAGTGAGGATGTTCATTAAATAATTGATTGATTTAATGAAAAAGGGATGCAGTATGATATTTAATTAAATAGTTTAGGGTTAGTTAATTAAATGAGAGGACTTGGGGTTTAAATTAAATAATTCGATTTATTTAAATTTAAACAGGATAAGAGATGAAGGTGAAAGGGGTTGAATTAACCTAATTAAACCACTCAGATTAATAGATGAAAAATGATGTATTTAATTAAATAGCTAGGCTTATTTAATCAAATAGGTGAAAAGATGATGAAATTAAGGATGAAATGATGTTAGTGATCAAATTCAAGTGTGTAGTATCATTCAAGACAAATTTAAAATGAAATTAAGGATGAAATGATGTTAGTGATCAAATTCAAGTGTGTAGTATCATTCAAGACATTTTAAATTAAATAATTTGATTTATTTAAATTTAAACAGGATAAGAGATGAAGGTGAAAGGGTTTGAATTAACCTAATTAAACCAATCAGATAAATAGATGAAAAATGATGTATTTAATAAAATAACAAGGCTTATTTAATCAAATAGGTGAAAAGATGATGAAATTAAGGATGAAATGATGTTAGTGATCAAATTCAAGTGTGTAGTATCATTCAAGACATTTTAAAATGTCTACACTAATAAGCCTATACCAGCATACTGAAAAAAATAACAATGCATCTGCATTTTGACATGAAAGATGAAATAATTTTACTGTAACAAATAAAAAGAAGCTTGACATTAGATTGCTTCTGGTAAAAACTGTGTTCGAATTTTTGAATTGAATCCAAAAAAAAGTGGGAACATTGTTAGAAACACGGACAAAATTAGACCAATTGCAAATACTGGAAAAAAAAAATCAATCATGAGTCTAACAAAGGAATATAGTGACAAAAATAGCCGGAAAAATGGTTTCTAATCTATGCAAGTATAGTTAAACACCATGCCAACGAGATATGTAGATTATATCTCAAAATGTGTAAAATAGGCTTTAAATATATACCTTGCAAATCCATGAAATTTACAAAAGTTGAGAAAAATAAGGGAAGGAGATCAGAGAAGTGTTGAAACATGAGAAAATGTTTGTACCATAGTAACTTGCAGTCAAGGCTTGTTTGCTAATTGCAAGAGATCGAAGCAAATGTGCAAAATCCATGTATTTGCCAGATACAGGAACTGAAAAGCTAAGGAGGTAATAATAGCAGAGTACAAAACAGGTAAAAGCCAAACAGCAGCATTTCCAAACCTATCATTTGAAATATTATTTATCCTGGTATTTTTCAAACCAGTATCTAAAAAGCATGAACTGAGAAAAGCTAAACACAGGAATGCAATTGGAGCACCATACCATTAGAGCTCGAACGTCTGAGACTGGATGATCTAACAATTTGTTGACCTGCAATGCATTTGAAAAGATCTGCCATCAGTATCTTCTGAAAGGCAACTGTTGTTGGTTATCTTTTATATAGAACTTATGTTATAATAAGCAACCATTGTAGGTTGATCAACCTTACCCTGATTTCTACATATTAATAAATCATGTTCGCTTGAAAAAATCAACCTGCAAGCAACCCTGTTCTAAAATGCCCCAATAAATTGGGAATTGCCTAATCTGTCTTGCACTGTTCCACGTCCACTAAACATAGGACAAACTATCAAGGATTTTAATCTGATCAGGCTTACTGAGGACCCACATTTTTGTCACTGCACTAACTAGCCAACTAGGCACATATTGGGTGCTCGATTTCAACATGCATATTGATGAACCTATAAGTAGTAAAATTGCAGAGTGGTTGTGTTGGAAGAAAACATGCTGCATCCCAGACTACAAAGGGCTCAACAGCTCAAATAGTAAAACACCCCAGCCTCCTGAGCATGGTCATGGGGAAATCCTAGGTTTGAGTCCTAGCTTGTTCAGCTGAGTATTGTTGATGAATCAAACTTGTTGCCTTTAAACCTGGATTTGTGGTCAGTGAGGCTGATAAAGTAATGAATGCAGGGTTTGTAATGTTCATGGCGAGGTTAAGACCTTGCACACATGAACAATCAGATTTATAAATATACAAAGCATATTTTAGGACTTGGTTGGCAATAGAGGTTTTGTGCACTTATAGACGAGTGCAAGGCAGTGCCATGCAATCTCTTTTATCTTTCTTATATTAGTGTGTTAAAGTGGGGGGGGAGGTGACCAGAGGGAGGATGTTAGAAACAATACACTTTTGAGGCCACTGAGAGGACAAGTAGCTCAGTGCAAGATTACCTCAACAGCAACTTGCAAGTCCCAGTTTCCACTACTAGCTGATCCATAGAAATTTGTGAGTCAGAATAGTACCCCAAGTGCAGAAGTGTGGCTTGAGGTGTGTTAGAAGAAAATAAACCATATCCTGAATCATAAATCAGCTAGTAGCTCAAGTGTTAGAGCATCGCAGCTTCCTGAGAATAGTCATGGAAATTCCTAGGTTGAAATCACAGACGGGCCATGGAAATAACAAGTTCAGTGAAACCCTTATCAAGGCTTGTTTATTCTGCTCTGGAGGGAGTCACTAATTAAGCAGAAGAGGACTGAAAACACTCAACAGATCAAAAAAAGAAAAGGAGCAAAGTCACCCTAGGGATTTTTGTTTACCCCTGAGCAGAAGTTGAATGCAAACACTGGGAGATCCCAAAGAGAAAACACTCAAATCACTTGTACCTTTGTCTGGGTTAGTCTCTTCATCCACAATCATAGCCAATTCCTTCATCCTTAGAGATTCTTGCTTGCATCTTAGGCTGGTCCGCAGGTATCCCCTGGTGCTTCTTGGACTCAAAGGAACTCCTCCATATAATTTGGAACCTCCAGCAATAGTGCATTGAATCTCTTGGAGCCGAGCCATGGCTTGATCCACCTGCAAGTCGAAGCAAAGATCCATCAATACTGACTAAAAAATTGACATCATATAAAGAAAAAGTAACCACCCCAGATGTGGGTGAGACCATAAGAAAATAGAGAGAAGAGACAATTAATTGATTAAAAAACGAACGAAATAAGGAAAACTAAGAAATCTGCCTGGCCAAGTACAAAATCTTTCTATATCTTTCCAAAATTCAGAAACGAAAACAAAAAACACATCTTTCTATATGTTGCCAAAATTCAGAAACTAGCGGAAGAAACAATAATAATTCATCAAGGCTTTTGGTACCCACAACCCCAAAAACAAGGCATAATAATCATTTGAATTCTTAGATTTTGAAAACAGTCTTTTTCCATCCCTTGCATGACAAGAAATTTATATTTTTTATTGGGCATCTAAGATAAAGAAATCATTTGTTTGTCAAATGGGATGTGCTCAAGCGATAAATTATCCAGGTTTTCATAGTGAAAGGACACCCATGTTCAAAACCCCAGGAGACATGCTCATGTTTTATCCACAAACGTGGAATATCTAATCTTATTGTCATACAGGCCAGGCGCAAGAACTGGATAAATTTAAAAGAAGATATACCCCTGCGTAGTGACATCTAATCTGAAGTACATCCTGCAAAGAAATGAGGGTAGATACGAGTCCTGGGTAAATTTGGCTAAGTTTGATGAAAGATATAGCCCGAGATCTGGCATCTAAGCCCAAGAGCACTCTGTAAGTTGAATTTATCAATTATATTGGGGAAATTTGATGGAAGAGACATTTAAGCCCAAGTACAGCCCTCAAGGGCATTTTCACAATTATACTGGATAACTTTTACAAAGAGATACCCCGTAGTTGTGGCATCAAAGCCGAAGTACAGTTCTCAACTGGAATTCACCAATTATAAACTCTGAAAAAATTTAGAAGAGGAAAAGAAATGCCAGAGAAATAACTGTCTGTAAAGTGCAAATTATGTGAAATAGGCAAACAAATGGATTCCAAATAATGGAAATCGAGTTTTTGTTCATTACCTTCTTGAGAGTATCTTGAACAGGCTGAGGTTGAGTCCCCATCAGAGCAATTCTCAAGACTTATGTTTTCTGCAGTTATCCGCTTCACAGCTTACAAATTAGAATATTCAGTCTCGTCCTCTTTCTCCTCTTCTTCTTCATTGTAGGATTGTAATAGACAAGGTTGCATCCATTTCCAATTCCAGCAAACAGATTGTCATATCGTTTAATCTCAACTACCTGCGATTTGTGTGTGAAATTCCCTAATTCAAGTTTCTTAGATATAATCATTTACAGAATTTAAATTCAAATGCAATTCAAACGGATAGAAAGGTCCACAGTGTATGTTAATGCGAGTCACGATCTGTAACTCTTATCTCGTTTAAGTCGGGATTCGTTGGCACACTAATGATGATGATGTATCCACTATGCATGATTTTTGACGGTTAACAATGAATTCTCAGGCATTTAATCGAATCTATTCTTATGTATTTAGGAACTAGGACCCACATAGGAATCATTGCCCAGGCCATTCAAAAAGTTCCATAGTTCTCCTGCAAAATTATTCTAATTTTGTTTTTAATTTTTTTTAAATATCCTTGTAATTATTATATGCAATACGATGAGGTACCAATAGGTAGGCTGGCCTCATAAAATTGACACGAGTTTATTGGCGAGTAATCTTGATCCGCATGAAGTAACGGTTATAAAATTGTAACGTCTTTGACTCTGAATTTGTATTCACCGAATTCGATTTTTATACATTTATAAATAGTATAATTTAATGTAAGCTTGGACTTTTTTCTCATGTTTAATATTCTTATACATTTCTTATTTCTTATTTATTATGTTCATTATTGTAGCAATCTTCATATGCATGTCTTGTGTCAATTCATAGGTGAGGGATCTCTTGTGCCTTGCACGAGGACCCCCTTTTTTAGTATTCTGTTTTTTCAGATGTTTTGATTTAGTTTGTTTTAGGTGGTTTCTCTTTTAAATAATTGTAGTATTTGATCGTTAAGTTTGAGGTTATTTGGAGAAGATTCAACCTTTTTATGAGATTGTGGGATTTGATGGTCATTTGGATGAGCTCAAATTCTCTGTACTATCTTTTGGGTGCAAATTTTGTCATTGGTAGAATTGCTAGGCTTTGTCTTTTATTGCGTGGATACGACTTTCATTCGAACAAGGTTAAATGGTAGTCATTTTCTCACAAGGTCGAGTGGTGATCATTTTCCCACAATGAAATGTGGTGGTCTAATTTCCACAAAGGTTTGTTGGGTGCTCGCCACCCGTTAACGAAGACCCATTTATGACTTAGGGAGTGAAGAGTATAACTTGTTGAACACCCCTTTTTGTGTCATTTGAATTTGTTTGAGTTTGTTTGCTTATTGTCGAAGGCTCCTTAGATTTGCTAGTAGTTGTCGCTATAAATTTGCTACCTTCCAAGCCCCATTTCAAATTTTTCTTGTGCACCCAGATATTTTCCTAAGTTCTCACTCATTTTCTTTCAAACGTGGTGGGTAGGACTTGTTTTGAAATTTGAGGGCATGTTTGAGAAAATAATTGTTTTAAATTTCTAACATTAGATGTTATCCTTAGGGAATTAAGGGTTTTGAGGTGAGTAAATGAGTCACCTAATTTGTTGGGTGGTGTATTGTGTGTCATGGTCGCCATCTTCACCTTGGTCGTTGCAACCTTGGTTTTGGATTGATGTTTGAATGATTTATACGATTGTGAGAGCTGTATTTTGCCTTCAGAAAGCGCGGCGTAGCCTTAAATATTTTAGGGCAAAATTCACTTAGGGCATATCCATGTGCATCAAATTGCTAGAAAGATTTGTGCCTTTTGAGTGTCTGGGACGTTGTTCCGAAAATTCATGGAGCATTTTGCTTGCACAATTTTTTGTCTCGTTCGTCTTTGGTCTTGGTCGTAGGTGAATCTACCATTTCATATTTTCCACTGAGTGGTTGGTCTTTGAAAAATATAGTTGTGAAGGTTTTCTTTTGTGCAGATTCTTGTGACGTTCGCCCAAGGTCAGCATGTCCGTGTAATTCCTCAGTTCTTTGTTGTCGATTGGGAGTTGTGATTCGCTAAAGTGCGAAGTTTTTGATACTGTATAAATTTTGGGGTAGTGCAGATTTATCCGTTATCTCGGGTTTTCTCCGCAGTATCCTGGTTTAGTAAGTTTTTTCGCAAGTTTTGTTAAGTTCAATTCCGTTTATTGCGGAGGTCGGATATCGATTTGACCATAGCTCATTTTTCCACAATTGGAACTTTGTGTTCGTTTTTCTGCAATAGTATTTGTTGTTGCGGGATTTCAATTTTGATTTGAATTTAGGGTTTTTATTCTTCGTTTTTTTGCAGGGTTGGTTACCTTTTGTTTTTTCGTAGTTGGATTACATGAAGGGAAATTTTAAAGATTTGTCATGCTAATTTTTCCGTTAGGTTGTGTCCACATGATTTCTCTAGGTTTTGCTCACCCCAAATCTCTCAATGGAGTTTAAGGGGAAAATTTATATGAGCTTTTGAGCTATTCAATACAAGGAGTTAGGTATTATATGTAAAGTGTGATGGATTTAGAGATTATTAAAATTTGCATAGTATAAATGGTTTTTGAATATGAAACTGTTGCAAGATATTTATTAATGTCTTTTATGTAGAGCTAAATGACAAGGGTGGCCAAAATAAAGTACGAATTCAAGGGAGTCTATTGTGAGACCAAGATTACTTTTAATTGAAAGTTTGTTGGAGATACCAACCTTGGTCATATTGATATGGAGGATTTCAAAGAAAGGATGTTAAGAAACAATCCCACTCCTAATACTAAGAAGATAGTGCAAAATGAAATTGCTCATGCTATTGGCTTTCCTACTTCAGTGCAATGTCCAATTTTAATCATGGAGTGTAGGGAACACTACTATCAAAGTTCTAAAAGGATAAATAGTTATAGATGGAAGGGTGTTAGTTGATCTATCAAGTGCAACCATGATAGAGACTTTTGATATCCGAGTCCATCCAACCATGACTTTGGCTACTAGAGAACAAACCCAATAGACGTAACTGCTAACCAATGTATGAAAACTGTGAATGACCTTTGGATGAAGACTCCTAAATCTTTTGCTATGAAATTAACAAAGCACTTGTATAGGAAAGATTTCATTCCTAAGATCAATGATTTGGTAACTCTTTTGAGCAAAGTTATGGGTCTAGATTTCACTTCAACCTTTGAAAATTAGATGTTTTACTATGTACAGGAGATTCTTAAGGGAACACAAAAGATTCATTGGGCTCAAATAATAAGTGGTAATATTCATCACCAATTTTCTATGGTGAGGGAGACCAAAATCTTCCATATGACATCCTATATATTCTACACATTGGCTAAGAATTTCAAATATAGAGGATTGACATGTCTTGGTCATATTGGTAATTATCCTCACTAGTACAAAGTTTATGATTACTACCCTCAATTGTCATTACATAATGCTATGAATCATTATAAGAGGGTGAATGATGTCTTCATCATGTATATTGTAAGGACACTACAGGAAGATTTGAATATAAGGTTATGCTCCTTTGTCATGGACTTTATTCAAAAGTTTGGGTACTAGTTTATTTAGTTTTCTTAATTTACTTATTTCAAAATGGAGGGATTCTTTGGTACTCCATATAGATTGCCCATGTACCCTAATGACAAGATGGTACGTTTGGAGGTTACAAGACAACTTTGCACTTCCAATAGATTACTTAAAGATATGCATAGGGGTAGAGTACCTTATCCCATGGTAGTAGGTAGAGGATTGTATGCTTGTCTTGCTCATAAGTTGACAAAAGGGTTGGATGTAGAGTTGCAATTTTTTCACTTGGCTTTCCATAATACTAGGAAACATTTTAACCTGTATGGTAAAATGAAGAGGAATGCGTGCCAAAAATATAGACACAAACTATACATTGAATACTTTTGGGCTAATGTGAAGATGAATTAGAGGTCAGATTGAAGACTTTCTCAAGGTTATCTATTGAGTACATTAGAAAGCTTTGTCCCTTTGTTGTTCTAGATCAAGTTGAAGATGATAGCCAACTACTACAAGAGAAGGAATACAATGAGGTAGCTAACAATCTCATACCATTTCTTGATTCGACTGAAGAGGTCATTGACCTCAAATTAATAACAAGGTTGGTAATGAGATTCACCAAGACATGGGTGGAAGCATAGTCTTATGCTTTGATAGACTAAGGAGTTGAGTTCACATTTGATAAAATGGAGGAAGAGAAGAATTCTTTTGATGAAGGGAAAGGACAAGATGAAGTTGAGGAAGAGAAGGAAAAAAAGGAAAGCAAGGTAGGTCCTTCCTCTAAAATAAAAGGTAAAGGGAAGATGAAGAAAGAAGAAGAGATGCAACCCACAACCAAGCCTAGAGTATATATGAGGAAAAATGAATATTTTGAGGACACAAGGCTTCAGATCAAAAAGACCAAGAAGTTTAAACCTAGCACAACTAAACAACCTCCTCCATCTTAAGAGGGCCCTCTTCCATTTTCTACCACCTCAACTTCTATCCCTTCACCTTCCCCTACCATTTCTACATCTTCCCCTATATCCTCTATTCCACCTATCATTCCACTACTCCTCCCATTGCACCTATAACCATTGATTCATCCCCTAGTCTATCACCTACTTCCCATACTTCTTCCCCTTCCATGTCACTGCCTCAATTTACCATGTCTACCATTGCATTGATCATCTCATATGTTTCTGTCCCTTCTACTTTTCTTGACCTTCCACAAAATTTCATTGCTCACTTATCTCACATGCCCAATAAGGTTATTGCTATGGTTTCATCTAAGTTTAACATAACACTTTTGAGCCAAGTTTTTGAGAATACTCTTGCTCTTATTTTCTAGGAAGTTCTTTAGCCCCTCACTATGGACAACATGGAGATTTTTTTGAGAAACAATAGGCCCAAGAAAAGGATAATATGGCTAATTTGAATCAAGATGCCAAGGTGCCACTCAATCAAGAAAAGTTATCAAAAGGGGTATGTGATGAAGAACCAAAAGTGGAGCAAGTACCAATAGAAGAAACATATGTAAATGTAGAAAACATTCAAACTAATATTTCTCATCCTATATCTCCACATGATCAGAGTACAAAATAATCTACTACTCTTAATTGGTTGTAGGGATAATCGAAACATAAGTAGACTATAATAGATACCCCTAAGTTGAATCTAGAAAGTCTTTTGAGTAGAATAGAAAGACAAAGAGAAAAAATAAAATCCAAAATAAGGTCCCATATGACCAAGAATGCTTCTAGATCAAGAATTTTACATATGGCAACTCATACTGTAGATAAGGATAGCAGAATTATATAGTCAAAATATTTTAATATTTCTATCATTAATTTGGGTCCCATCAATAAAGTTCAAAAAAATAAGGAGCTTCATGGGTTAGTTAGTATTATAGTACAAAGAATGAATTAGGATGAAGCTACTAAGGCTTAATTAAGGAACAAAGTTATGGAGTTAACTGATTTCATTAAGAATTTGGTTACTCCCATTCAAAGTGAATGAGATACACATGTTTCCCTTGTAGTGTTGTCCAATGGGGATGTAAATAAAATGGAAAGAATGAAGTCCTAGGTCCAAACTACTCAGGCCTAGATAGATAATTTTTTTGAGAAACAAAATAAAGTCATTGATACTATTGCCCAAATATAGAAGAACTTCCTTTTCCTTAAGGAAGAAGTTGATAAGTTATTTGAATATTGCAAGGATAATGAGAAGTTTCATGATATGGTGTTTCCAAAATTGGAAGCCATGAAAAGATTATCTAGCGAAGTTTTATTAAAGGAAAATATTTTGAGCAAAGATGAAATTAAGGAGCCTCACTACTGGACACATGCAATGAATTTTAGAAGAGAAATTATGTGCTAGTTAGAAAAAGAGGTAGATAAAATTAATGCTCAAATAAGAGAAGTTTTAAATGCTTGTGTTCAATTTTTGAAAGAATTAACAAAGTAGATATTGATCTGAGTATAGAGTTGGACATTCAAGAATTAAAGAAATGATGAAATTGCAAATTTGTAAGGGGCAGAATGATGATGTATTATCTCAAGATAATTTGGATAAAGCTGCTAATTTTTTGATATAAATGCATAATTGTGTTGAAGTAAAAAGTTAGCACATGGATGACTTTCCACAATGATTTAGTTAGGAAATTATATGATATTTAGTGTTACACGATTCATGTTGCAGTTGGTCCACAACCAGATGAGGTTACTCCTACCTTGATAGCTTTTGTAAAATTTGCAGTAAAGGAGAAAGAAACAGGAAGAAATATTATTGATGAGAAATATTTGTGAAAGAAGGCGTTAATGGTAGCTTGCTTTTTAGTTTGACCAAAGAATATAATTTTGAAAAATTGTGTAATGGGTGACTGGAAAACAAAAACAAATCATGACAGAGAATTCTAAGAAATTTTTGTCACAAAAATCTGAGCCAAAAAAGGCAGGACAATGGCACCTAGGGTGCCTATGTCCTAGGCAGGTTTTTGCAAAATTAAAAGTTTTATTGTCTATTATACTATTTAAGGTTTTTGTGTTTATGTGCAAAAAGGTCTAACAGTGAATTATTTTCTATATTTTGATCAATTTTAGGATTATGAACTTAAGAATGCAAACACTCAACAATGTTGAAAAAAAATGACAATTTTGAAATGCAAAAATAGAATATAGACAACACAACCACAAAGTGCAGGATAGAGGTTCCCATGGCACCTATGTCGTAGATAGGGTGACTGGAAATTTGAAGTGTGAGTGTGTTTGTTACTATTTAATGTTCCCAATTCTCTGTGCAGATAGATTTGACAATGAGCATTTTTCCAAATTTTATTGATTTTATGACTATGGAAATGTAAAGTGCAATTATGCAAATATGTGAATAATGAATGACAAATTTTGAATGCAATTTTTAGATGCAAGATGTAATAATTGATTAATTCCAAGATACAAATTTATGAAAATGATGATTTGATGCAATTTTAAAACAAAGCTATGCAATTTTTCACTTTTTTAACCTAAATGAAAGATGCCTAAATGCATACAATGCACAATTTCAAAATTGTATAACCTAATGAATGCAATTTGAATGTAGACTTGAGCTAAAATTACTGAAATAAACCCTATGATGTAATATGAATGCAATATTTTTGTATATGTATGTCTTTTTGTGATGCAAAAATTAAACCCTAAATGAGAAATGCAAAACAATGATATACAAAACTTAGATCTAGGATAAATTATTGCAAATTTCAAAAGGTATATAAATTTATAGGTCGGGTTCACCAAAATGAAATGTAGGGGAAATGGATGCCTTTTTGTTTTTTCCTTAGGGTTCCATAATTTTCCCTAATTTCATTAATAATGGGGGGATCTTGTGTGTAGGGATGGAAATGCAAAGATGGAATGGGGGTTTGATGGATTTGGACAAGGTTTGAGGTTGACTTACAACCTGATAGGTGAGTCAACCAACCCTCAACCAATTTTGAAAATGTCCTAATCATGAAATGCAATGATATAATTGTGCTAATGATGCAAATAATTACTTTAACATAGAAACAACATAGCTGGAATGTCATAGAGAGAATTAGACAATGGGAATAGAAAGGGGAGAAATTGTGCACCCATGGTATTAATTTCAGCTAATTTTTTGATGACATTTCCTTCGGGGGTGCCATTGTCCTACTAGGTATTTTTCAAATATATTTTCAGAGGTCAGGGGTGCCATTGTCCTACTAGGTATTTTTTAAATATGTTTTCATAGTCCTCTGATGTCGGATCTACCTTTCCATTTCCCATTTACAAACTTGTCGAGTCGTTGTCAAATATTTCTATATTTGAGTTTTCATGAGTTGTCAAGGCCTAGGGTTTCAAATGCAACAATGAATAAAGTGTCTTCAATCTTCCTTTCATTCCTCTTCAACCTAAGATTTGTACATTCACAAATAGAATAAATGTTGTGCCATTTTAACAGCTTGCCTTGGTCAAACCTCGTGTTAGTGTTCCACTCCCACAATGGCAATGTCAATGATAAATGGATAAATGATAGGAAGGAATTATGAAATCATAAAGTGTTGCAACTCGCCACCCTTTAATGGCTTCCTTGAAGGACTGAATTCATAGACATCACTTTAAGGATCTTGTAACATGTCAACCCTTCACGGAAGAAAATTTCCTAAGTTTTAACTATGCGAGTAAATAAACTATGTAATAAGCCATTGCAATAAAAAAATTATTTTCTTTATTAAGAATATATAAACAAATATTTCATAACGATATACAAAAAGGATTCCATTTCATTACAACAATTTCCCAAGTTACAATAACACAAGAATGTACGTAGTTACATACATAGATCAACTGAGCTTTCAAACAAATAGTTATAGATGGTCCAGTATCCTCCTTTCAAATCTTGGTCTTCTATCACCTACTATGGAGGAGAAGCATCACTCAAGTGCTTTTCTGCCATCCACAAACTCATATGTGGTCCCCCACACATCTATCATTTGATAGATGGCCTTTACCTTCGACGAAGAGATTGGTAGAGTAACCAATAATGACAACCAACTAAGCTTAGTGTTGTGTCCTACATGACTAGAACTTGTAAACCAACAATCTAGGACTAGCATGCAATAACTGGCTCATGGTGAATTGATAGTGGAGCCAGAGGCAATCACACTACTTTGGCCAAAGTGTTCTCACTTAGTACTTCAAGTGAAGGTCATTCTATTCACATACACTACTCAGGCCCAATTTGACTTAAGGCCACTATAATCTACGCATAGGTATTTCCTTCAATGGATAATCTATAACCTCAGAGATAGCCTATCACCATTCCTGCAAACTTAAGATATATTTGCTTAACAAAGTAAATGTGCAAGCTATCTTCCATAAAGTATAATCAATCCTAGGAGAAATCTACTAGCTATCCTAGTTAAATCAATAGCCTAGGTATGATTAACCCTTAAGCTACCTTTGCTAAATCATATTTAGTATGTTAATACTTATGACAAACAAATCCTCTTATTATGGAGTATCTACAAGCACATCACAAAACAATATAATGGCTTCTAATTCCTTTCAAAGCAATACTATTTTTCCTAAATGCAAGTACACATAATAGAAAATTTATAGTAATCATGAAACAATCATTCAAAAGCTAAAACAATAAAAGAAGATTATCCTCATGCCTATTTTTGCTTATCCAATCGAGTGAATACAAATCAACTCTCCCACAACAACAACTAGCTTATGCTTGATTCCTTCAACCATGCCACAATAATCCCCTAACTCTCAAGTTGATATTGCACATCACTCAATATGATAATACTCTCGCAACTACTCACAACTCTCTCTTTCTCTCCCTAAATAAAGTAGAATATTGTAGATAAGAATTTCAAAGCAAAAAGTATAAAATGTTGAGCATAATTTCTATAGAATGTGTCCCAAACAAGTGAGTTTGCTCCACTATTTATACAGTAGCAAAGAGGCTTATCATCCAAAAAAATAGGCATGAGTGTTGACAACAATCACCATACATAGCCACTCACTTAACTTAGCTAAAAGGTGGCACACAAAGAAGGACATACTTAGCAAAACAATGCTACAAGTCAACCTCTTTTGATGACAACAATAAAAGACCATTTCAAATAAACACATGATGAAAAATGTGTAATTTGAATTTCCTTCACAATGAACATCTAGAGAAAGTAGGATTCATAAGGTGGCACCAAATAAAGAATAAACTTACTACAAAGTTGGCGCGGTTTTTCACTTGAACTGGTCAATATCAAATGTGTAACACATAGCCCATGTTGACTTAGTCTTATATGAGTCGATTCATCTCATTTACCAATTTGACCAATTCATCGACTTGCTATAAATAATCTTGCATGCTTCTATTTGATGTTGATATTTTACTCAATGACATGGCATAAGAGTTTAATAAGTCCAAGATGTTTCCACATAAGGTGTCGACTAAGTCTTCTTCTAATATCGACTTCATGACTATGAATTGTTTTGTAGAGTATTTGTTCTAAATGTGTGAATAGCTTTAGTACTATTTGAGGCCTTTAAAACACAGTCACAAGTATAATATGCTTGGCCTTTGATTCAGTTAATGAATCGGCATGAAAGCTTGCTAATGTTGATCGAATCAACTATGTGTGTGTGTGTGTATTCCTCTATGTACATGTATACATATGTATACATGTATCGATACATTCGTATGGGCATATCCATTTTTCAACTATATGCATGTATGGATACATATATACATATGGATATATGTATATATTATATATATATACACCTTCGATTACATACAAAAGTTATACACAATTACTATTGCATTGATAAGCACCTACGTGTGATATATCTATACATATACATATACATGTCATTAGACACAATTGATAGTTCCATACGTATAAGCAACTCATCCATAAGTGTGTATAGGTATGCCTACCTATATACACTCATGTGTGCGTTCCTTCATGCATATGGTCTTTCATCGACATGCATGTGTGTACATATACATACTCCATGTACTTCCTACTCGTTAATGCAACCACAGTAATACAAGAAAGAAATCATAAGCTCAAATAGATAATCATCACTCAATAATGCACTCAATAGTAATCAAGACTTTTACTAATGTAGAAATATCAACTAAGGATGACTTACCAACTTCCCATATAATAACTTGACTCAATTATTCTACTATGGTGTGTGTAATCTCAAATAGGTTACATTACTGGTTACTTGACCAAGATCTACTTCCCCTTCGCCTGGAGGAGTTGAACTTATACCTGCATCCATTAACATATGCTCAAAGGTAGTCAACTATTCAAAAAAATATGCATTACATATAATGCATCTCCAAAGTTAGAATATACATTCAATAACCATCCATTTCACACATTTATGCATTTCTTTACATAACATTAAATGAGATAACATTCTTACATAATGCATCAATAACAAAGTGCAAGCACAATTTATTCATCTTAGAATTCAAGTTACATTCATATTTACCCTACATTGTACTAGTACAATAGTAATTACACAATTGGGGTGTAACAAATCTTTTTTTTTTAGACTGCAAGAATTGGGTAGCATGACCCCCCTATAAACTGCAGTGTGTCTGGTTAACTTTTTAACATGATCAGCGACGCTGGCGCGACACACCCTCTGGTACCATGGGGGTGGGGGAGACTAGACCTCGTAACCAACCTCCTGCAACAACAAAGATTTAGCCAACCGAGCTAGGGCCCCCACCCCGGGGTGTAACAGATCTTGGACCTTGCTTGAATGCTTGAATTTTATTTGGAGATCTACAACAAAGGTTAGCCTTCACAAAAAATGAACATGAAAAAACTCACATAAACTTTGACATGATTTTGGATCTTGAATTGCTGCAATAAATCCTTTAATGGTTGCTCTTGAATTTCTCTTGAATGCTCTTGATAATTGCTAGATCATAAGTTCTCCTTAATGCTTAGATAATTTGAAATGATGCAATAACTAGGTATTTATATGCTATTATTCCAATTTCTTGAAAATTAAATCTCAACAGCCGACTTTAGACATTGAAATTTCAAATAATAATATGCCACAACTAATATATTTGAATTTGGAGCCAAAATAGGGGGACATAGGCACCCTAGGCACTAGTGTCCCAACCCTATTTTTGAGGGTTTAAAGTGTCAGAGATAAAATATTCAATGAGAGCATTTGTTTTATGCTTGCAAATTATTGTAAAATATTTAAAATAAGTCGTAGAATACATAATTTTGGAAATTATGAGCTTAATTAGGTCCAATAATTTAAAGGGGGGAAAAACATAGTTTGAAATTGTCATGGGTGACAATTTACGATGCTACAAAATGTAATATTTTTGCAAATTAAAATACTAGTCCAAAATAAAGTAGAAATGGATTAATATTACTACCAAATTAATTTTGATAGAAAGTGGACATAACAAGAGAGCCCATGAGGTGATTTTTATTGGATGTGTGTGGATCCTCACTACATGTTAGATTAGCAAGATTTTATAATTAAAAGATGAAAAAGGTGAAAACTACGATAGGATCCATGTTAGAGGACAATTGGTAGAGAAGTGACATAAAAGTGAAAAAGTGTACATTGGAAGCTAAAATACAACGTGATGAGATGTTAAAGTCATAAAATATAATGTAGAATTGAGTCATGGTAATGCAAATGATTTATTTTTATATACTCATGTTGAGAGGAGTATATGCATGATTGTGAGTTGATGCAAAAATATATAAACACATGTCATTTTATTTCTCAATTCACCAAATAGTCATTATTCCATAGAAGAAAAAATCTCCTCTACACTTTGTACATTTTGGAATGAAGTCATTGTGTAACAAATGAGTTGTTAGAAAATATTTTTAGAGTAAAAATGGCACCATGAAGGCAACCTAACCACACAAGAAGATAGAACATATGATAGGTGAAAGTAGTAAAAGAGACTTTAAGATTATGCAAGACAATGTTGAAATACCAAAAATTCCCAATGGTATGATGGTCACATCCACATATATGAAACTAATGAGAGTAGCCATGTTGGATCAATGCTAGTGGAAGGAAATTCTAGGGCACTTATTCACCTTCAATAGTGGTGAGCATAATCATTTTTCTATGCTTAATGATTAGTATACAATAGAAGAAATTTTGGTGGAATTTTAAAATAAAAATGGTACAAAAATATACAAATAGAATGTATAGGGTGAGGCATTGGTGAACAAGGATTGTTAAGTTGCACAAGTTACCATACTTCAATAACACAAGTCCTTAGTTTGGTTTTTGTTAGCAAGTTTCACAATAGAATCTAATATTTAAGGGACAATGCACAAATCCCTATAAACCATAGCATGATTAATGAGCTTATAACTCTACCTTATAATAAAATAAAAATAAGAATATTTGGAAATTATGCATGAAGATATTGATAAAACAATGTATACTTTTGGAAATGGGGAGATAATATATTAGGTATATGGATGGTACAAAGGTACTTATGGAATGGTAGTCAAATAAATTTCCAATCCAAAAACAAGAGTAATATGTTCTTGTAGTAGAATAAAATTATTGGATAAATCCAAAGGGGTCATATTCCAATTGGCCTTGCTTATGTTGGTTATCAGGTTACAATGAACAAAGTAAAGTATAATCATTGTGCATATTTGGTAAAATAAAGCATAGAGATGCATAATTATTTTGAGAAGTAGATAAGGATTTCTATTTTGATTCCTTACTAATTATTCATGTATTATTGTAGACACCTAAATTTAATCACTCCCATATGATTAAATTTACTCCCTTTTCGTCTATCATATTAAATATTAATTTACTAAATTAATATTACACCTTTTATCTCATATCGGTAAAGTATTTAATTTAATAATTAATACTTTGTCTTTCACATTCTTCCTTTCTAAATTAAATAAATACACTAATTTATTTAATTTAGTCATTTTTTCCCTTTTGATTTAAAATCAATTTAAAATTCTTCATTTTCTCTCTCCTTATCACATCCTCCATAATTTTTCCCTAATCTGAATTGATTTAATTAATTCATGATTATGATGTGCATCCTCTTAATCAAAGATTAATGTTACATCCTCCCACATTTGCCACTTGCCTCTAATATTCCATTAATTAGCCTAATCCAATATTTGCACAACCTTAACCAAGGTCATTAGCCAGATTTAGCACCACTTTTTAGCCAACCTTTGCATTTACCTTCTTTTGGCATTGACCCCCTTTCCCATGTGAATTCACATTTATTTATCCTATTTCCTCCTCCCCATGTGAATTTTTAATTCACATTCCATCCTTCCAAGGCTTCTAGAACCTTGGACTTGTCACAATCTCCACATGTGACCAAGTCCCACCTTTTTGGAGCCCACCTTTTATCCTTTAGATTCTCCTAAGAATGTGAATTTTTAATTCACATTTATGTTTTCAACCACCTTTCCTTTTCATGTAGATTTTTGAGGAATTCCAAAATTCCTCAAATGTCCCTTTCACTCCCACTTGGGGACAAGAAATCCCTTTTTGAGGAAATCTTCTCACTCCCCAAGGTGCTTGTCCTTCCTCCACCTCGTGTACCTTCTTGACACCTCACTTACACTTCATCTTCTCTTGGCCACTTCACCATCCACATGTCAAGATGTGAGGGCTTGTGGGTTCTCAACCCACCATAGCCTTTCATCTTGGCCTTGTTGGATGCATCTTGACTGTTGAATTCTCTAGAGAATTCAAATTCTCCTATAAATACCCCCTCCTCAAGGGCATTTTCAACACTTTGGATTTGAGTAACTACATGCTGCCAATTTGCATTATCACTCATTCACTATCATCTAGCCATCCATTTTGATCATTTTACACATTCAATCTTGCATCTAGCTACATCATAAACCATCTAAAGAGCACACAAAATCATCTCAATCAAGGGCCAACCAAGGAGTCATCAATAGCAAGGAAGGTGAAATCATTTGCATCTTGTTTTATCCATTTTCCTTCTTGTTTTATCACTCTTTAGGCTAATCTTGAAGTGTCCTTAGTCTTTTATTACTTGCATTTTTGAGTTATTTTGCACATTAGAGTAGGGTAAAACATTAAGGTACACATTTCTGGCACGCCCGGTGGGACCCACAAACGGGTTCTTGTATTTAACCTCCCTTTTTGGTAAGAATTTTGCAAGAAAAGGTCGCAGAAAGGCGGCAACGCCCTCTGTTTTACTGCAGAAAGGCGGTAGCGCCCTCTGCTTTACTGCAGAAAGGCGGCAGTGCCCTCTTGTCCACCGCATAAAGGCGGCAGCGCCCTATGTCTATCAATTTCGTGTTCTTCTAATAGTTTGTTGTAGTTATGTGTGTACTTAGAATGTTTTTCTAACACTTTCTTGCAGTGGGGCGTACAACTTTCCCCTCTTTTTCTTTTTTAAAAAAATTTCCTACGAAGGGGTGGATACACCCTTTTATTTTGAAGGGCTCTTTTTCTCTAACATCTTGTTGCAAAAAGGCGGAAGTGCCCTCTAACCTTTACCGCAGAAAGGCGACAACGCCCCCATTTTGCTGCAGAAAGGCAGCAGAGCCCTCTTGTCCACTACAGAAAGGCGGCAACGCCCCAAAACAGCACAGTTTGGAAGGTAAAACAATCATTTTGGCTTCGTTTTTGCTCTCGTTTTTTGCCATTTTCAAGTAGTAACCCTCTAACATTGTTTTGGTAAGAATATTGGTGTTTTTTGCTAACGTTTTGTAGCATATTAGGGCGTAATTGACCAAGAGCGAAGAAAAAGACACCTAATGTTTGTTTGTAGGGCCATCTATTTGATCAGATTTTCAAAAATTATCCTTGTTGTTTTGAAACATAGTCTAATTAGGTGGAGTAAACTTCATTGCTTGCTGTGATTGTTTATTCTTGTGTTACCCAAGGGGGCATTGATTTGTTTTCACTTTCCCCTTGCACTTCGTGTGAGCCTGGGGAGTAGTTGGAAGCAGTTAGTGTCTTCTTTTTAGTGGGACCTGCTTGGAGATTTCATCACCCCAAGGGACGATTCCAACCACACGTACCGGTGGGGTATATAAAGGGGGGAGAACGAAAGTTGTACCCCAATCCAATCACGTCGTAATTGGCGGAGCGTCGAAGCTAGGGTGATACCTAGATAGACTTGAAGAGTTGGTTTGAGCCTTTCAGTATCTCGCTGGGGTTCCCAACTCACGCTTGTGACGGACTAGTGTTCACGGTTGTGCCTCACGTACCGAGAGTATATCGAGGACTCCCTAGAAACCTTGTGCATCCTAGATTAAGACCTTGCCTGGCCATACCCTTAATATTAATCATAAGATTGTGCTTGCTTGAAGTGTTTTCTTGTGAAAAATCTGTCAAATCTTTGATACTTTGGCCTTGCTTTATCATTTTGCGTCCTTGCCATAGCCATTGCCACTAAAACCAAACTCTGCTTTACCGCAGAAAGGCGACAGCGCCCCTGATTCTGCTGCAGTAAGGTGGCAGCGCCTCTGTTTTGCTGCAGTAAGGTGGCAACGCCCCTATTTTACTGTAGAAAGGTGGCAGCGCCCCTGTTTTACTGTAGAAAGCTATCAACGCCCCTAATTTTTGCTGCAGAGGGGCGGATTTGCCCTCCTGAACACCCGAAATCGTCCCATTTGGATCTGTTTATCCTCTAAACCATCATTTAATCATTCCCAACCATTACCTCATCATCCTAAGCCTCCATTTTGTCACTCTAAGCTTCCCGAAACCTTCATTTGATCCGTTTAAACCTCCATCTTATCATTCCAAACCTTTGTTTAACCATTATAAATCCCCACTCACTCTTCGTAATCATCTTCAATCCACCCATTCATTCTAATTTCCTCATAATTTTATCGCCAAACATCACTCATAACCAAACCTCCTTAAACTTGCTTTACAAAGTGGTTACCCAAATTGACCATAGCATTTGAATTTGATTATTAGTCTTTAACTTCGACCCCAATCAATTCACTTCCATTTTGAGGTGAGTTCGGTGTTGTAAGTTATCATCATCGGCCCAATCAATCCATCCCTATCTTAAGGTGGATTCGGTGCCATAATCATCCTCTTAATCAATCAAAGCTCTAGGTCACTAAGGGTAACTTCCTTCAATCAAGCTTAAGGTCTCTCTCTCACATCTTTCATCATCCAACCATACCCATCCAACAGTCTAAATCTATCCAAATCGATCATTCGATCAAATTGTCCAAATCAACTAAATAATCCAATCCAATCCAATCCAATCTAATCTAATCATGCCAAATCCAAATCCAATCCAATCCAATCCAATCTAATCCAATCTTTCCAAATCCAAATCCCATCCAATCAAAATCTAATCCAATCCAATATATCCAAATAAAATCTAATCCAAATCCAAACCCCATCCAAATCACAATCAAATCATTCGCCAAAAGCCTTAATCTACTCATAGCACATTTGCATGCCCGTTCAGACCCAATCACAGGCAAATAAAATGGCCGACCAACAAACCCAGAATGCCCAATCAAACAACCCTCAAGATCCCAACAAGACAATGAACATCTTATCAGATCCTAACAAACGTAATAACATCCCTCACGATCCTCATAATGGCACCTCATCACACTCCAACACTGAGAATCAAAACAACTCACCACACAGTGAAGAGAGTATGGTTAATCAACCTGAGCTCACACTTGAGGAACATTTTAGTCATCCTACCAATGTGCAAATGACTGACCGTTTGCTTGAAAAACATGGGGAAGAAATCTTGGCCCACCTAATTGAGAAGGGTGTCAAACCCCCCCGAATGTTGACTGGTCCAAATAAAGGGGTGCCCCATCTAACATACTCCAAGAGTCACAAAATACACTAGAAGGTTCATACTTCCCAATGTTCTGCCAGTTGAGGGTTGGCATCAACCTGAATTTGGCAATGCCATTATTTATCAGGTTAACTATCCCCCACATGCTTTGACCTCAGTTATAGGAGGACCTCAAGTACCTGATCCAAATAATCCTTTTGCCTATGGTATGCCACAAAATGTTCCACAACCTCCGCCGTTAATGTTAACAACACCCCCTCCCCTGAATCAACCTCTAGTCAACATTGGGGGCACCTCCTTTGCCACATCACTTCCACCTCCTGAGACCACAAATCTATCATCTCAACAACTTCACCAATCCAACATTCTGCCTCAATTACCTCCACAAGGCACACCCCAGTTGAATGTTCTAAGTGGTACCGAACAACCCCCTTTACAAAACACTTCTACACTACCTCTACCATCTCATCAACAACAACCTATACACAATACTTTGGCCTCTTCACAACAACCACCCTACCAATCACAAGGCAATCCATCTCGACCTATTGCTCAGACCATATCCCCCTTTCTCGCATCCATTTTGCGTCTGAAGGGTCAACCACAACACAATATCCCATCTCGGCCCATACAACCTTTGACGTCACAACAACAACCTCCCCAACACTACTACTATCACAATCAACAACAATTTCACCAACAACCATTTTATGCGACCTCCCAACAATCACAACAATACCCCCAATACCAACAAACCAATGCACAACGTCCCATCCAAGTTCCTCAACAACGTACCCCACACTTTTACCAAACAAATCCATATTATGCCCCACAACAACAGCCCCCGTATCAACAAAATCCCCCATCTTACCAGCAAGCCATGACATCATCCAATCATCCAAACCCGTATTTCAACAATCCGACGCCCTTTCAGCAGGATCCTTCATCATCCTATCATCAATATCCCCCCAACCCGCCACCAGCTAGCTCAATTTTTTTGAAAATCAAAGCCGCACTTAAGGACCTTCAAGCCGGGGCTACAAAACAATCATTTAAATTTGAAGACATATGCCCATATCTATTTGATCCCTCCATCTCATTAATTCCCTTTCCTAAACATTTCAAGATACCAAAATTTGACAAATACAAGGGAGACAAGGACCCCAAGGCTCACTTGCAGGAGTTTTATTCCCAGTGTCAAGAAGTCATGTACAATGACAACTACCTTTTGCACTTGTTCCCACGAAGCCTAGCAAGCCACGCCTTAGATTGGTTCATGACTCTCGAAAAAGGGTCCATAAAAACTTTCGCAGACCTATCAGAAAAGTTTGTATCCTACCTCTCCTTCAATTTGGAGAAGGATACAGACACCTTAGATCTCCTAAAAGAGAAACAACGTGATGGAGAAACCTTTACCAGCTACCTCCAACGGTGGCGTGCATTAGCAAGTTGAATGAAAAATCCTCTGAAAGAAAAAGACATGGTTAGTCTTTTCGTGGAAAACTCTCATCTTGACATGGCCCACAATTTTAGGCTACATTGTGTCACCACTTTCGCAAAGATAGTGGAAAAGGGACCCATCCTTGAACGTGCCCTTATTGCCAAAGGACACATCAAAATACACAGTCATGATAAAGAGAAGTCATTTGGAGATAAACCACGATTCTGGAACAAGAACAAGAATGAGGTGAATGACGATGTGATAGACACCAAACATGTCCAAGTGGCTAATGCATCCCAAAAGCAACAACAGTCTGTACCCAACGCCATATCTGTACCACAGGGGGCACCTCGTCCCCCTCAATAGTCAAACCAAAAAAATCATGGGAACACCAAACGTCAATACGCCCAATTGGGTGAACCCCTGAGTTTTGTTGTTAATAAATTGCTACAAATCAATTACCCCATCACATACCTTGTCACCAAACCATTTGACGAGTCCAAACCCAAGCCAGCATGGTTTAAAGAAAATGAGTATTGTGACTTCCATAAAATCAAAGGACACTCTTTGAATAAGTGTCAGGGTTTGAAGAATTATGTCCAAGATCTCATTGATCGAGGAGATATCAAGGTTGACCCCAGTCAACCTTCATCATCCAATGCTCAACTGTAGATCTATCAAAACGCCTTCCCAAACCATAATCAAGGCCCTAGCACCTCCAACAGTAATCCTCAAAATAACAGCACAAATAATGTGAATTACAAGAATGTGCCTTTCAATTACGAGGGTGTTATTCATTACATTGAGCAGGTGGAACCCCGAGTATCCATGATACACGTTAAAGCCAAAGACCCTCAATGTGCTGTTACTACACGACAAGCCCGCATCACCGTCCCTGCAGCCTCTGCACCCACCCAACTGACTCCTGTAAACTGTTAGTACAACATCCTTGATCACCTGAGGAAGACCCCCACTCATATATCCATTTTGGATTTGCTTAAGTCTTCCTTGGTACATCAACAAATCCTCAATAGAGCCCTGCAGGAAACCCATGTGCCAAATGACATCGACCCCACGCAATTCCAAGCTTTGGTGGGACACTTGGCTTCGTCTCATCACCTCCACTTCAGCCAAAATGATATGCCAAACATCGATGTCAATCATAATCGCCCCTTACACATCGAAGTCATGGTCGCTCGCCATAAAATAAAAAGGGTCTTGGTAGATAATGGCTCTACCCTCAATTTATGTACTTTGAAATTCATAAAACAGGTGGGGTATACTCAAGCAGACTTAAGCAACCAAATCATTACAATCAAAGCATATGACAATGCAGAAAGAAATTCAGAAGGAATTATCAGTCTTTCTATCCAAGTGGGACCTATACTTTAGTATACTACCTGTCATGTCCTTGATCTGGACTTACCGTATAATCTCCTCCTTGGCCGCCCGTCGCTCCATGCTATGCAAGCCGTCCCCTCCACGTATCATCAATGCCTGAAATTCCCCGTCAACGGATAAGAGATCACCATCTATGCTGACCCTCAACCATTCGAATACTTCCGCGCTTTAGAAGCGTCTTTTCCCCATTTACATTATTGTCCTGAGGTTGAAATGGGGGCATCCCAGTCATCATCCTCTAATCCACCATCCACTATGATAACCACTCCATCCTCTGCCACTAATCCTTCAGTCACCAAAGTCCAGATCATTGACAAAGGGTGTGGTGAATATGAAATGCATACGGCTCTCAATGTAGCCACCATGCCACTGTCACCACACAAGTACGGTCAACCTTCGTATGCTACACAAAAGGAAGACAAAACCACCACCTTCAGTGGTAAAAACATCCCTACTACCACTTTTAGATCTCCGAGTGTCAATATTGATGCACCAGAGGAAGACATAAGCCAATGGGTCTACCGAGAAGAGCCCGAACCATAAACTCCTCTAAAGAAATATTTTTAGGAAAAGTACCCTTGGCCAACAAAGTTCGTGGAAAAACATAACTATCAAGGTAGAGGCCTAGGTAAAGAAGAACAAGGGCGGTTGCAACCCATTAATACACCACAGTTACCAAAGAAAGTAGGCATTGGGTATGACAAAATAAAAAAGCCCTACAACATCATCTAATACTTCCAATAGTATCACCATGGACAATGGCTCATTGGAAGACATACCCAAGGAGGAATCCATCATACATGCATACGATGATGTCGATCATACCGACTTATCATCCATGTTTGAATGCCTATCCGTCTGCACCATTAGCCTGTCCCTTTGTCACCTTGAACTTATTGATTGGGACCTACATGATACCACACCTGTAAATATGTCTGCAGACACATATGTCAACCTTATGGGATTGGGGGAGGATGAACACTCCAGTCGCAAAAATAAAAATAAGAAAAGTAAAAATCAATCATCTAGTGAAAACCTCCCTGAGGCACTTCCTGACCTTGGAAAAGTAAAAATAAAGGATGCATCTGATGGTGAAAACCTCGAAGAGGCGCTAGAAGATGGAGATGTTCATCTTCCCCTTATGGGAACTCAGCTATTTGCCCGATCATCTATTCTGATTGAAGGGACGCAAGAAGTTAATCTGAGAACTATTGAAAGTCCTAAAATCACCTATGTAGCTAAGTCACTCTCAGAACAAGAGTATCCGGTCTTTGTGCAGCTACTCCAAGAGGGAATCATTAACTTTGCTTGGTCATACTCAGACATGCTAGGCTTAGACCCTGCCTTAGTGGTTCACCACCTAGACATTTGCCCAGACACCAAGCCTGTCAAGCAAAAACTCCGCAAGATGCATCCACAAGTCGCGTTGTTAGTCAAGAAGGAATTGAAGAAGTTATTGGACGCGGGTTTTATCAGACCGATTGACTACTCTGAATGGATCTCCAATATAGTTCCAGTTGCCAAACCAAACAGAGACATTCGGGTCTGCACGGACTTCCGGGATCTTAACAAAGCCTTCCCAAAAGACGATTTCCCTCTTCTTAACATTGATATGTTGGTCGACCTAACAGCAGGACATGAGATGTTGTCCCTTATGGATGGCTTCTCTGGTTATAATCAGATCCAAATCGCACCTGAAGACCAACACAAGACTGCCTTCATGACTCCTTAGGGCACTTTTTGTTACAATGTTATGCCCTTTGGTCTCAAAAATGTGGGGGCAACATATCAGAGAGCAATGATGGTCATCTTCCATGAACTCATACATATCATCATGGAGGACTATGTTGATGACCTATTAGGGAAATCCAGAACACAAGAACATCCCACCATCCTGAAGAAGATATTTGAGCGGTTAGAACATTACAAGTTGCGGCTAAATCCAAAAAAGTGTGTCTTTGGGGTCACGTCAGGGAAGTTGTTGGGTTTCATAGTCTCTCGCAGAGGTATTGAAGTTGATCCCGCCAAAGTGAAGGTTATTTTGGATATGCCACCTCCACGCAATCTGAAGCAGTTGAGAAGCCTCTAGGGGAAGATGCAGTCTATCCATTGTTTCATAGCCTAGCTAGTAGATAAATGTCATCCATTTACCCATTTTTTGAAGAAAGATTCCACCTTCCGATGGACCCCACAATGTCAAATGGGTTTCGATAAAATTAAGGAATATTTAGCTCATCCACAGATTTTAATGCCGCCTATCCCAGGGAAACCCCTCCTGCTTTATATCTCTGCTACTTCAGTTGCACTGGGGGCATTATTGGCACAACATGATGAGTTATTCAAAGAGAGGGAAATCTACTACATCAGTTGAACACTAGTTGGCTACGAGTTAAATTACTCCCCCATGGAGAAAGCTTGCCTTGCGCTAGTTTTCAGCACACAGAAACTCTGTCATTACATGCTCAGCCATCCAGTCAAACTAATTGCCAAAATTGATCCCTTGAAGTATCTGTTATCCAGGACCACTTTGACTGGCCGCATGGCCAAATGGGTCATGCTTCTAAGCGAATTTGACATAGAGTATGTAGAGAAAAAAGCCATAAAAGGATAGGTTATTGCCGATCAATTGGCTGAAGCACCATTAGTAGATGCCTACCCACTAGACACTGAATTCTCAAATGAAGAAATCTACACAGTGACAGAAGTACCAGTTTGGACGTTATATTTTGATGGCTCATACACTCATAGCGGATCTGGAGTAGGAATTCTATTAGTCACTCCTCAAGGTGACTACATCCCAAAATCATTTAGGATAGCTCTCCTCACTGGCCTCAAAATTGCAAAACAGTGGCACATAACCCATTTGAAAGTCTTTAGTGATTCTTTGCTGGTCATTAGACAAGTTAATGATGAATTCCTCACGAAAGATGATAAACTGTTACCCTATAAACGCATGGTGGATGATTTCAAAAAATACTTCACCTTCATACAGTTTGACCAAATCCCTCGGGTACAGAATAAAGCGACATATGCAATGGCCACTATTGGTTCCCTCATTGACATGCCTAAGGACCGAACGAAGTGTGAGTTTCTTGTTGAACAACTTTTAATCCCTGCATATGTTCCTGAGACTGACATGGTGTGTGATATTGTAGGTCCCACTTCCCCGTGGTACCAAGACATATACACTTACCTCCATGATAATATCATACCCCCGGAACTTACACACAACCAATGTAAATCCTTTATCCATCATTCTTCCTGATACATCATTGTTGGTGATACGCTTTATCGTCGCGGGTATGATGGAATCCTCCTTAGATGTCTGAATGAGACGAAGGCCTAAACAGTACTAACGAAAGTACATGGTGGTATTTGTGGGGCTCACTCAAATGGTATGGCTCTGGCCAAAAGGATCCTACGAGCTGGATATTACTGGCCTACATTGGAACATGATGCTTACGAATTTGTGAAGAAATTCCTTCCATGTCAACAACATGCAGATTTGATCCACGCCCCAGCGCAAGATCTTCAGCCTCTTCTAGCACTGTGGCGTTTTCTCAATGAAGTTTTGACTTGATTGGCAAGATTTACCCACCATCATCCGATGGCCATACATTCATAATCACCGCTACTGAGTACTTCACCAAGTGGGTGGAGGCAATGCCCCTTTCACAAATCATTGGTACTCAGATTTCCAAATTCATCCTCTACCATATTCTCTGCGGATATGGTATCCCGTCCACCATCCTCTCCGACAACGGAAAACCTTTCAAAAACCAAGCCATGAAACACCTCTATGACAACTTCCATATCCAACATCATTGGTCGACGCCTTATTACCCTCAGGGTAATGGTCAGGCAGAAGCAACCAACAAGACCCTCATCCGCATCCTCAAAAAGGTTGTCAATAACACTGGACGAGATTGGCACCTCCATATTCATCCTACCCTCTGGGCATACTGTACATCCATCCACACCCCAACAGGTGCCACCCCCTACTCTTTAGTATACGGCGCTGAAGCCATCTTGCCAATCGAAGATGAACTTCCATCATTGAGAATTTCTCTAAAGAACCTTATCAGCGAAGAAGATGCTCGTGTTGCACAGCTGGCACAGCTAGAGTTACTAGATGAGCGGAGAATAAGAGCTTATGATCATCTGCAAGCATACCAAAATTTCCTCAAACGTCATTACAATAAAAATGTCCATCCTAGACAATTCCAAGTTGGTGAGCTTGTCCTCAAAGAAAACCAACATACTCAACCAGACCGTGATAAAAAGGGAAAATTTGAGGCAAATTGGTTAGGGCCTTATATCATAGCCCCGAAATACGGATCTGGGGCCTACAGGCTGACTACTCTTGAAGGAGATCCCCTTGATGAACCTGTCAATATCCTCCATCTGAAGAGGTTCTATGCCTAAGTCCGTTTGGTAACCCCACCTAAAAAGTCAAAAAAAATAAAAAAAATCAAAAAAGTATGAAAAAATCCAAAAAAACAGTAAAGATAAATAAATCCGTCCTATGGTGAAAACCACCTCTTGGTGGCGCCTTGGATAAGTATGGATGGTGAAAACCTATCAACAAGCACCATTCGTAGAAGGCTTAATCATTATCTACTTGACGTCTTAGTTATTTTATGCTTACATCCACACTATCATCCTCGCCCACCTCAGCCTAGGCCGCTTGGTATTTGTTGATTGAGCATTGGATGACCCCTTTTGCCTATCCCTCATCCTGAGCTTTTTTATCCCAATTTGAGGTTATGTCTTTCACTCCCTTCGTCGGTCGGTCCGTGTCGTCATATAGGATCATCGGTCATGTTGGTCTCCATCTAGGTCTCATCCTCCTGCGTCACTTTCATCCTTTGTCGAATTACGTTGCCCCTGTGCTGTCACGTAGACAAGGCTGATCATTCAATCCGCCCCCGAGGCATTTTTGGATCAACTTGTTTTAGTCCTCGATCACTTCATCTTCACTAGTCCATTGTCGCTTTTATCCATGGTCTTTTTATCGAACTTCGTTGCCCCTGCGCTTTCACATAGGCAAGGTTGGTCATTTGATCCTCCCCCGGGGCATTTGTCTGTCGCACTTTGTGTCCTCTATCATCGGTCACCATTGTATTCTTTCTGCTTTATCTATGGTATTTCTTCATGAACTATGAAGGCTTTGCGCTTTCATGTAGGCAAGGCTAATCTTTGATCGGCCCCCAAGCCCCTAGGTCTTTAAGTTGTGTTGTGTCATCAAGCTATGCCTTTATCCAGCTAGTCCTTAACAAACAAGACTCGCTTGTACCAACGAATCTAATCAATTTTGAATATCCTATATCATATCGATCTTTTTGCTTAGTATCCATCACAGGTCTTAACAGGACACATCCTTCCTAATAGACCTCATCAACTCCATCTATCCCCTTGATCCTATGGCAAAGGACATTTGAAATTGATTGCGATTTTTTGAGGCTTTTCATTCTTGTTTATCATTTGAGCTCCCTATAATCACTTGTCAAGGCCGCCGTAATCTATTATATTATGGCGTGTTTTTATTGGTTCACATAGGGGCATATCTTGATCTTTTATTTTGTTTTGTTTTCTTGGTTGTCCCACGTAGTACCCAACAAGGTCCTTGGGGTCTTGTGTTATGCTGGGACATCCTTTTGTGCTTGTGGTTATCCCAATACCTGGCCCGAACAAGGTCTTTATGACTTTGGGGTGTTGGGATAGCCTTCTTGTCTGGCGTGTTTGTTTCATGCATTAGACACTAATCTACCTTGGTCCTCCATACCTTGGTGTATCGTGTATTATGCTATAGCAAAAACCAGTGCTCCAAAGATGGCAAATTGAAATAGGATTGCATTTTCATAATCATTGCATTACACTCACCGTATGGTTTTGGTTGTGCAAATACTTTATCCCATTCTTTTCCATTCTTCTCAGGCTGTTGATGCTTTTTGACAGATGCAAAATGACACCCATCCTCATCATCATGTCAGTTCTTATTGGCACTTATGGCCGTGTGTTATTTCCTCTAAAATTACAAAAGCACTATTACATATATCCATTGTCACATGCATCACCACATGTTAGGTCCATATATCCATCATCACCTGCATCACCACATGTTAAGTCCATGCATACATCATCACCTACATCATAAAGTGTCAGACTCATAATACATCACATCCTGCATATATAAAGTGTTCATACAAAATCCATCATATACATATACATACATGACAAACAAGTCAACTAGGCATCCATATATATAAATCATCATAGATCCCACATGTACACATAACATATTACCATGCACATATCATATCATGATGCATCAATAAAATTATTCATATTCCATAAGTACATATATCCAATCATCCACATGAACATCTCATATCATAAACATGAGCATAAATAAACCAACACATCCATCTACATAATCAAGTAATACCATATACACATGCATATAATCACCCATCATAAAAGGAAACATACTACATGGTGTCAATAAGAACTATCCCATATCAATATAATATAATATGTGTCACATGTCCATCATACATATATCCATCACATATACACTACAAAATCCAGAGATATGGAACATCTTTGATCTCTGTGAGTAAATCCTACACACTCCACCCTGCATCTATCAAAAACTTAGTAGCCTGTCACCTCCCGAATGAACTCCCCACATCTGATCTCTGTGGCGACTTAGGTCTTGCTCCCCTGCCTGGTGAAACTCCTAGAGAATCACTGTAACCACAGGTCCGTGTCCCTAATGACTGAGATGGCACTAGCATCTGAGGTGTCTGTCAAATATAATAGAATCTCCGCTGTGCTGGATCAGGAACTACATCATAATATGCAGCCATCCAAAACCTTGCCTCTCTCATGCTCTCCTCTCTCTCTGCAACTTGGACTCGAGCGGAATTCTGCTCATGTTGATACCTGTCTCGGTCCCTAGTGATACCTCTCCTCTCCTACTCCCAGGCCTCTTGAGCCAACCGACTCTGTGCCAGCTCTGCCTGTAGTCGATCCCTCATCTCCTTTGCAGCCGCTTCCCGTGCCACCGCTGCATCCCTCTCTCTCTCCACAATCTGCATATCTTCCCCTGCCAACTCACCCACACCCTAACCTGTCGGTACACGAGCCATCGCGGCATCCCTCTCTGCCTACAAGGTCTACATCCACATCTCTACTGCATCTATCTCCCTCTCAGCCCCCTATGCCCGAGTCACTGCTGCATCTCTATCCCTCTGAAGAGCCTGTGCCCTCAACTCTACTAAATCCCTCTCTCTTCGGAGAGTCGCTACCTCTGCTACTACCTCATATCTCCCCCTCTACAATGACTGTATCTCTACCTCTGCCACCGCTCTCTCACTCTGAATGCGTGCCTGTGCCGCATCCCTCTCTACCTCCATAACCTACACCTGTGCCTGTGCTACGTCCCTCTCAGCCCGCATAATCCCTACCTGCTCTACTGCCACAACCTCCCTCTCCTGCATCAACTCCATGTCTCCAACTGCCTGCTCAAGGCAATGTACTCTAGCCTGAAGTTCATCCCAGTCTCGCTGGAGATCTCCTGACTGCTAACTAGTACACCCTATCCCCTGATCTGCTCCCTGCTCTGTCCTCCCCTCTAGCTCCCCCCTAGCCTATAAAACCATGACCTCTGTCTGCAATCTGTCGTGGTCCCATGCCATACTAGTCAACTCACCCTGTATCCTCTGCACCTCTGACTGTGCCCTCCCTAGCTCGACAACCATGGCCTCATAATCTCTCAATGACTCCCACTCTACTCTGGCTAGCTCGGCCTCAAGAGCCCTCACTCTCCGCTCCGCCATCCGTACTTTCGCCTCTGCTCCTCTCGCCTGCACAATGGGATCCTCCGGTACATAAGGAACTAAAGCTAATGACTCTGCTGCCACAACATCCTCCTCTGCCACATTCATGTCCACATCCATCGCATCCTCCTCCCCAACCACCTACTTTGTCTCATCATCCCCACCTGCTAGCTCCTCCCTCCCCTCCTGCTCCTGTCACTCCTCACGATCCTCCACAATCCGGCGAACCCGAAATTGTCTCGCCTCTCCCTGTCTCTCAACCATGAATCGACGTCGTGGTGACCTCCTTTCCTCCCCTGGTGCTACTCTAACATCCTCCTCCTCTCTACTCTCCGGCTCTTGACGAGCCTCGGGACTCTCTGTAGTCGGTCAAACCCGCAACCGTCATGGCTGACCATGTCGTCCTACCACAAACTGTCTCCTCCCCTCCTCTGCAGCATCCCTCACACCTACCACCTCCACATCCTCCATATCATCTACATCCATCACCTCCTCCACCCTCTGTCCCCCCTGGGCTCTCCGTGGCTGCTCTCTCTCCCACTACTGACCCTCTCTCCAGCCTCGTCTCTAATGTCTCCTCTTCCTTCTCCCTGCTCTGCCTCCCTGCTCCCTCTCATCCCCCTCGGGCTTCTCCTACTCCCCCTCATCTACAACTGCCACAACCTCTCATCGCTGCTGCTGCTCCCCTCCTCTCCTCTCCCTTTGTGGTCTCTGCTCATCCTTTGGTCTAGTGCCCGCTACCTTCAAAATAAGCTGCACAGGAGTAATACTCTCCCATAACCTATTTTGGAACCACCTTTGGTATCGCTCGGTCACCACTGACACCTGCTCTCCTCCTACTCTCCCTGGATAAGCCATATGTCTCGTAGCCCTCCATGATGCCCTAGATGTCGCTGGTGCTATACGGCCTCCCCATGGTAGCTCTCTACTATACCACTGGAACAGGATAGGCAGCGTTGGAATATACTGTATCACTCCGAACTGCCTCAACACTTTGTCTAGTCGATGAGACTCTACTATGCGCGGTAGAGTACCAATAATAAAACATCGGCTCAGAAAATACCCCTCCTATCCCCTCGTATCCATCCATCCCCTGAAATGACGTGCCCTATACGGCCGCCACTCTATGTCCCTCGGCTGAAGATCATCAAATGCTCTCCTCCACCCCTCCATCCCTCCCTGCCTCTCATAGCCAAAAACCTACCCTCTCTCCTCCCCATACTCCCAAGCCACGGGCTCACGATCATCCACTGTCCCCCTCCTCACCACTATCGGCATCGTCACGGCAATATGCTCCCACGCCCAAATCTGCAGTAGCGTCACATGTGTCACACTCGCTACCCTTCGGTAGCATATCCCGTGCATATCTTTGTACAGCTGAGCCAATACACATGAACCCCACAAAAATTACCCTCCTTGCCACTCGACAATATGTCTGATCACCTCCATATAGCGTAGGTTACATAAACGTCTGCTCCGATCTGGCAA
This sequence comes from Sequoia sempervirens, assembly GCA_007258455.2. Taxonomy (NCBI): domain Eukaryota; kingdom Viridiplantae; phylum Streptophyta; class Pinopsida; order Cupressales; family Cupressaceae; genus Sequoia; species Sequoia sempervirens. Next base: position 73,354,953 of record VDFB02373365.1, read on the forward strand.
CAGTATCCCACTAATCAGCCCACACAGGAATAACGGTAAAGCTGACACTCCCACTGACAAGCACCCATCCAAATCTAATTGCCCCTTCACCAGGGGCAGCGTCACATGACCAAACAACACTCTCAAGGTCTCCTATAGCTCTGCCCTTGTGGACACTACCTCACTCATTAACTGGCCGACAATCAATAGCCTCAATATGTGGCACACATCCTCCAACGTCACGGTCATCTCTCCTATAGGGAAATGAAACATAGATGTCTCTGAGCTCCATCTCTCTATCAGAGATGTCAGCATCGCCGGATGTGCTCTGACCACTGGAAACTGAACACAATGACCTAAACCTGCATGATCCAATGCTGCCTGATCCTTCCCGTTCATCGCTGCTATCGTCGCCACCATCACCTCTGACCATCGCTCATGCACTTGTATCCTCTCGAAACTCTGCACACCCAAACACTTTATCATTATTCTATTTTCTCATATTCATCCTTTCTCTTACTTCTTACGTTTTCTGCTTTCTTTTCCCTTTCGCCCCCTACCGAACGGTTTTTCCCCCAATTCAATGGCCACACTTTTGTCTGCGTGAGGCTCAGCCCGCCCATGACGGTGACTCCGACATAGCGGTAGGCTCCGTAATTTGCTTGTTGCGGCCCGGACCTTCCCGTGTAGGCTGGCCCGGACCACGCCTTCTACCGCCCGTTGCTTGACCCGTGTCTACTACTATGGCGGTGACTTTGCTGACTGCTTGGCGGGTTAAGCCCGGCGTGGGACCACCGGCCGTGAACTGCTCCGGTCATTAGCGGTGGGACCATGCAACTGGTGAGATGCTCGCCCGGCAGATCATTTACCCGTCGGGGTAGAGGCGTCCCCATCGGGAGGCTATGCCCGGTCGCTGATTGGGGCGGGACCTTCGGCGGAAGCGGTATTATACCTAGCATGACGGTGAATTTTCTCGGTCGGGGCGGTTGCCCACGAATTAGGCGGCTCGTACATGGTGGAGATTGGCAGCCAGTTAGTAGAGGCAACCCATACGGTGGGGCGACAGCCCGGCGAGGGGTGGCTTAGATCCTGTTGTGGCGAGGTGTAGCCAACAACTTTTTCCCCCTCTTTTTTCGCTAAGTTTGACCTTTTTTTAATCTAATCCCGACCCGTTTGTCTAAAGTTCCTACTTAATAAAACCCATGTCTTCAAATTTTTAATTTTTATGTAAAAATTGTGTAAATTAAATATGTCAGTTTTTTTTGCCATTCACCCGCTGACTGCCCGCGCCCCCGCTGTATAATGCACGCACCTCATCCGCCCGGTGCACGATCGCGATGTCATTGTCTGTCGGCATTGTTTCTCCTCATCCGCTTTCACTCCTCTACTCTCCTCCTCTCAACTGCTACAATGCAAATGACCAAGGTAATTTTTCAAATTACCTTTTTAAGCCCTTCCTCCAAAAAGGTATTTATTTACTTTTTATTTAACTTTTTATTCCTCCGACTAATCCCTAACTTCCCAAGGCTGCCATTTGCAAACCGTGCGTCGGATCACCTCCATTCAAAAACCAAAATTGCTTAATTTTTCAAGCTCTATCCAATGGTTTCATTTTTTTTTCCTATCGAGATGTCGCTTGGGGACCCCCTTTTTCCTCCCTCGACTGCCCTCTCGAGGGGGCATACCCTCTTACCATTCCTCCATTCCTTCAGCCTGGTCATTGGGGAATCATTAACCTTTTCATGCTAGGGGCATCACCATCTGTCATTTCCTCCCTCATTTTTTTTTTTTGAAACACTGTTATCCTAACAATATTTCGAAGAAGGGCAAAATGTAGACACCTAAATTTAATCACTCCCATACGATTAAATTTACTCCCTTTTCATCTATCATATTAAATATTAATTTACTAAATTAATATTACACCTTTGATCTCATATCGGTAAAGTATTTAATTTAATAATTAATACTTTATCTTTCACATTCTTCCTCTCTAAATTAAATAAATACACTAATTTATTTAATTTAGTCATTTTTCCCCTTTTGATTTAAAATCAATTTAAAATTCTTCATTTTCTCCCTCCTTGTCACATCCTCCATAATTTTTCCCTAATCTGGATTAATTTAATTAATTCATGATTATGATGTGCATCCTCTTAATCAAAGATTAATGTCACATCCTCCTACATTTTCCACTTGCCTCTAATCTTCCATTAATTAGCCTAATCCAATATTTGCACAACCTTAACTAAGGTCGTTAGCCAGATTTAGCACTACTTTTTAGCCAACCTTTGCATTTACCTTCTTTTGGCATTGACCCCCTTTCCCATGTGAATTTTTAATTCACATTTATTTATCCTAGATTTCCCTCCTTTACATGTGAATTTTTAATTCACATTCCATCATTCCAAGGCTTCTAGAGTCTTGGACTTGTCACAATCTCCACATGTGACCAAGTCCCACCTTTTATCCTTTAGATTCTCCTAAGAATGTGAATTTTTAATTCACATTTATGTTTTCAACCACCTTTCCTATTCCCATGTAGATTTTTGAGGAATTCCAAAATTCCTCAAATGTCCCTTTCACTCCCACTTGGGGACAAGAAATCCCTTTTTGAGGAAATTTTCTCACTCCCCAAGGTGCTTGTCCTTCCTCCACCTCGTGTACCTTCTTGACACCTCACTTACACTTCATCGTCTCTTGGCCACTTCACCATCTACATGTCAAGATGTGAGGGCTTGTGAGTTCTCAACCCACCATAGCCCTTCATCTTGGCCTTGTTGGATGCATCTTGACTGTTGAATTCTCTAGAGAATTCAAATTCTCCTATAAATACCCCCTCCTCAAGGGAATTTTCAACACTTTGGATTTGAGTAACTACATGCTGCCAATTTGCATTCTCACTCATTCACTATCATCTAGCCATCCATTTTGATCATTTTACACATTCAATCTTGCATCTAGCTACATGATAAACCATCTAAGGAGCACACAAAATCATCTCAATCAAGGGCCAACCAAGGAGTCATCAACAACAAGGAAGGTGAAATCATTTGCATCTTGTTTTATCCATTTTCCTTCTTATTTTATCACTCTTTAGGCTAATCTTGAAGTGTCCTTAGTCTTTTATCACTTGCATTTTTGAGTTATTTTGCACATTAGAGTAGGGTAAACATTAAGGTACACAATTATAATACTATGACTCAATCACAAGTGAAATTATATTCAAGCTTGTCTAAATTCTACCAATACAATTCACATGTCTTATGCTCACCTTTATGGATCCATATAATGCAATTGTGAGTGCATATAAAAGAAAAGAGTGGGTTCAATCCCTTAAGCTTTAGTGTGTAGACCAATGGCAGCATTGGTTATAGGTGCTTCAACAATACCCCATGAAATGTTTTGCAAAATTTAGGCACTTTAAACAAGAGTGCACTTTACTAATATCACCTCAATAAAGAAGGAAATTTATTTTTCTTATGTTGTCATAATCGAGAATGTGGAAGTTGAGAGGTAGTATTTTCTTATAGGTCCTTATCTCACTCTTTAATTTTTATCTCAATATTGTGTTCAATACAACTAAAAAATACATAGGAAGAGGAGGATGGTATAGGTGATACTCCACCTAATCTTAGGGAAGAAGAGATTGTGATAGGAAAATGTTTTGTATTAGTTACAATATACAAGATAAAACATAGGGTTTCATCACCCCCTTCCAAATCATGCAAGAAGCACCAAGTAAGAGTTGTGAAGATTAGTGAACCAAGAGATGGGCAACCATAAACTCTTCCCTCATAGAGAAACCTAATTTTCCTTGAGCATGTCCCAATGTGCAGTCACACTCTTGTGTAGAAGGGTATAATTGCACATATGCCTCCTTTAATAAATGTAAGTCCATCAAGTGTAACTCAACAAACACAAATTTTAGTATCTTTATCCTTTGTGTAGAAATGAAAAGCACCACTAATAATCATATCAAATACACATGAATGAGATAAGTATTCACCATAGAGTTTATCTCTTATTCATTCTCAATAGGGAATACATATGAAGGAAATTTAGGTTTCTAAATCCACTTAAAGTGAGGTAGATAACATGTACAAATGAGGAAAGGAGAGTCCAACACAATATAGATGAGGTCTCATGTTAATCAAGCATATTAGGATCTCCTAGCTAGTGGATTGAACATGTATGACACAATCAAATTACTTATACCTTTCCCTAGATAATTTATTAAAACTAAGTTAGATGGTTCTCAAAATATTATTTTAACTCCTAAGCATCTATTTGATGTTACTCCATGGTACTATAAGTGCATGGTTTTCTTGGGATGATGGAAAATTCTACTAGGCTATACTCTTACCTTGATATTATCACAACACAACTTAAAAAAAAAGATGATGGAATTAAAGGAAGAGTTGGTTAAGGCTCAAGGAGAGCACAAGACTAGCGCAAATCTATTGAATTCTGTGTTGCACTAAATTATAATAAAATATATGCATTTCACATCATAGATGAACACATTTGAAGTCCTTACATAGTTAAAGGAAGATAATACACAAATGATATTAAGCTTACTAGTGCGCACTTGGACAACTAACATCTTACAAAGTTACCTTAGTATGTAACAACCCCAGTGTTCTACTCAGTAAAACTTCCAATTTTTTCATCTGAAGTGAATAACCATGATGCCAAAACATAGCAATAGAAAAATTTCTTTCCATAATGTAAATTACATGCATATTTGACATAACACTATTACCAAACTTCCATTGCATTCCATTTTAATTTCACAAATCTTTCCATAGCATTGATTTCATATTGAATAAACTCAAGTTTTTCATTCAAGATTACATCCTTCCATATAAATGGGTACATGATACATACATAGCTCTTTTGAGCTTCATCTCCTAATAGATATACAAACTGATCTTGATGTTGCTGCAATGGTGCATACCCTTTGGATGTCCTTGCTTGCTAGTGTATACACTCCATTTGTTCCCAATGCTGGCACAAGCATCCCCAAACCTTGACCACCATATGATGAGGATAAGCATCAATCAAGCACTTTTCCACCAACCACATACTCATATGTGGTCCCCCACACATCTATCATTCGATAGATGGTTGTACCCTTCGATGAAGAGATTGGTTGGTAAACCCCATAACAATAGCCTATCTGAGATTAGTGTTGTGTTCTACAAACTATAACCTATTCATATAGTCACCATTCTACGAGTATGAAAACATTGAACTAGAATGCATAAAAGGAACACAGTGAACTGACAGTGTAAACAGTGGCTACTTACACTACTTTGGCCAAAGTATTCTCACCTAGTACTTTGAGTGATATTCTTCCTATTCACATACACTTCTATAGCTTAGTTTGGATTATGACCATTCATATACTATTCTTAGGTAATTTCCTTCTATAGGTAGTCCCTAACCTTAGAAATAACCTAATCCCTTTTCCAAATTATAATAGTGTTTTTTCCAATAAAGCCTAAGAATAAGTTATTTTCTCCCTTTAATGGTATTCTAATTCCTAGGTATAACATACATGATTTTCTAATTTGCACAATAACTTTGCATAAACATCTTTCCAAGCTATTCCCTCCATTAGACAAACAACCTAATCCTAGGAATATCTTAATAACCTAAAGTATAGCTACATAAGCTTCTTCTATTCATAGATTAAATAGTCATAAATAACTAACTCAATCAGTAATATATCTCATTAATAAGTGGTTCACATCAAGAGAATAACCATATCAATGATTGACCTCAATCAAAGAATAGCCATAGCAATAGATGATTCCATTCGAGAGTGTAATCCATTTCATTCAAAGTAGAATCTTGTCAACAATGTGACTTCATTTCAAGAGTGTAGTGCAACTAACCAAGTAGCCACTTTAACTCAATAGGTAATCCCACCTATGTCTCTATATATATAGTATCTCAAAAAATCAAGTGATTTACTTATTCACATGGGTGAGTCTCAACCTTAGTAAACCCAAATCCCAAATATAATCAATATTCAACAAACATTCTTATCAAGTAGGTTAACCTAAACCTATGTATTCGAACTATAACAACATACAACCCATCCAAGCAAGTTATTCTTAGCATATTGATTCCATTGGGTAATCAAGTAAATATTCCAACCTAATAGGTTAATCCTATCCTAGGTTTCAATATACTTCTCAACCCAAATAGATTACTCACAACCTATGGTTTTATCTAGTAGTTAAGCAATGATCAAGTGATCATATTAGTACGGATTAACATTGAATAATCCTATCATTTATTCCAAACTATTGATGCACCACTAAACCTTATTATTCCTAAGGTTTCCTAACAAAATAAGCCAATAGTGTCAAGTCACTTCGTGACATTGATACTTTTCACATTATGAATAACCCTTTAGCTTTTCTTATTTCATCATTCCTAGTATACCTATACTAATGACAAACAATCTCTCCTATTATAGAGTAAATACAAGGACTTTCATACAAAAGCATAAAAATTCTTTTTCCTTTCCAAAGAAAATGCTATGATTCCCTAATGCAAGTATTATGAAGCAGTACTAAACAAAGCATACAAATCTCATTCTTTCATAAATAAATCCAATTAAGAGAAGACTAGATCCTCATGATTGTAATACACTTGATCCAATTGACTGACTTGACACACAACCTTCCAACAACAACTTACTAGATTCACTTAATCCTCTCAAATTAATACTTCACTACGACTTCTCTCTTAAGATATCAATATACACTCACAAAGTAAGTCATAAATCTCTCACAATAACTCACAACTCTCAGAACATACAAATCTCAAAATAATTGCAGAAAAATAAGTTTGTAGAAGAATGTAGAATAATGTGTCCAAAAGAGATAACTATCCTCTCTATTTATATAGGAAATGGAGACTTTGCAGCTTATAGAAAAGACATGTTAAGTGCCATCTCTCTCCATGAAAGTAGACTAACTATCTCTAGCTAAAAGGTGACAACAAACTAAGTATAAACTCACCATAAAATACTACAGATCAACCCTTCTATTTGACAACAGTAAAAGACCAATTCAAAAGTTCACATGTTCAAATGATGACATTCAAATTGCAAGCAGATTAGAATTCTATAGGTTAAAGAACTTTCATAATTTGGCGCCATGTTGCAGCCACCATTCCTATCTTCTTGGCACGGTTTCCCTCTTTGAAAAATTCATTTGTTTACAAGCGAAACTCATGCAATATTGACTTGGTCATAGTTCAATTAAGAAACAAAGGAGAGATGAGTTGCTCCCAAAAAATAGCATTCAATAAGTGCTTTAGATTAAGCATGTACTTCGCTATTTCCTTTTCCTATTCTTATGCATTCGAAGACTTTATGGTGCGGAATCTATCACTTCATTGCTTTATCATTATGATATATTCCTTCTAAGTTTGAATAATTCGCTGCTCATAAAGATAATGATGCCTTTCAATAGTATCGACTATGGTTTTCTTCCATATCGACCTTTATTGATGTGTAATACTTGCATATGGTTCAAACTTTATTGCTACACACTACGTTGCATACAAATCAACCTTTATCTTTCGTATTCCATGTGCTAGGTATCCATATTCTCATCTTACATTGTCATTTGGTAAAAGAGACTGCTCTAATGCTTGGTTTACTTCACTATTTTAGACTTAGTCAAGTATGCAGATTTATGTTGCCTCATGGAGTCTATGTGTTGACAACCCTCCTTAATTTTAGTGTTGGTCAAAGGCTTAGTATTATCATTCACATGCCACTTCTAATGTGTTGACCTAGTTTTTCATGCCTATATCATTACACACATATACATATACATACATACATACATACATACATACACACATATATATATAGAGATGTTCTCACATGTGTATATATATAATAACTTTCAATTTGTTTAACAAGCACATATAAATATTATACATGGCAATTGATTGTTCATGTTGATGATACATGTACATACATGCATATGTGGATATGCGCATAGGTATCCAAGCATAGTCATCCATGCTTGAGTACATATACCCTTATATTCACTGATTGACATATATACACATACCATGTTACTAACTCATACACAAATATGTTCATTCTATATTCAAATGTATAACTCATATTATCTTATTCCACAAATAATAAAATGTGTACATATATTTACACATATATATATAATATATAGATATATACACTTCTCTAATAAGCATTAACACTTACGTGTGTATTTGTATATATATATATATATAGAAGTATGATAGTCAAGTAATCCATTCGATATTGAATGATTGTGACCATGTGATTATATTCATAATAGCATCATATTAAACATTTATATACATATATGCATATCTATACATATGTTTTCATACTCATATGGACATCCCATTATATCCAATGTATGCATATGTCGACATATGTTGCTCCGATTTAGGATCTAAGACGATTGCTTTAAGAATGCAAACTAATTACAGCTTCAAAACTCCAATTACGAAAATGAAAAAATAACACATAATTAACTGAACAAAACAAAATTTAGAATGAGAAGAGAAAGAGAGAACACAAAAAAATTGATAACGAAGTTCGTCGTAAGAACGACTATGTCTCTGGGCCCATCTCCAACGAGTAGACCGATCTGATTGAAATCTTCAAAAATTCGGCATTACATCAGTTTGCAAGCTCTTCCCTTCAAGCATGATGAAATTTCGGCATTCTCCCGACATACGGGAACAACAAAACTATCTCTCCAAGATGCTCTATCTCCAACACTTGAATAATTCTAAAATTTTTTGATAATACCCCTAAGCCTCTAAACCCCCCCCCCTTTTATACAAAAAATTTACTCAATTGGGCTAATAACCAGTTGATTTACAAAATCCACCTTATCGCTCCATTTTTACATAATATCTTTAAAATAACCCCCTTATACACATAAAATCTATGTTAAATCCCATATAATTAATCTAAGCCCTTTAAAATATTCATCCCTGGGCTATTTTGTTACAGGAGGATTTTTCATTTTAATCCTTAAAAGGATTAGGAAGTTTAATTATTTTATTTTAGAGGGTTTTGTTTATTTTTAGGGGTGTTCAGTTTTTGAAATTTTAAAAAAATCAACCATGCTCCATATATAGCTTGAAGCCATCGAATGGCTTATCAGTGCACACTGATTTTGTTAGGCTGACAGTTGGAGGTTCCAACCCGGCCACTGCCTTTTTAATCACCGATTTGCAGTTGTTAAATAACAAACCATCACTCATTTATGGTTAAGCACAGATTTATAGCCGAATTGGTAGGCAACCGGTGTGGTATTTGGGAAGTGGGATTGAATCCCCCCAAATGAATTTTTAACAAACAAACCAACATCGGAGGGGGAGTGACGAATGAGCCATGTGTCGCACCAGGAGGGTGTCACGTGGCAAGCTCTCATTCGCTGATGATGATGACGTGGTTGCCGATGTTTATGCTGACTGAAGATGAAACAGATGATGACGTGGCCGACTATGATGTTGATGTGGATGATGATGTGTCGACTGACTGGACTATTGACTATACCATGCTGATGTCAGCAAAGTCAACCCAACTTTGATTGCTTATATCTCGTGCAAATGGACTCTATTTTTCATGAAAAGAACGTCATCAGAAAGCTTCCGATGAGATCTTCACATTGATGCTAGTCTTGACCACTTTTGATGATGTCAATTTTTGGCCCTTTTTTCTCTGACCTAGCTCCAAGGTTGACCAAGGTTTGACTGAGTGTATCTTGGGCTCTGTAGCTCCGTTTGAATTTGTTCGAGTTGCGTTGGAGTCAGAATTTTTCCCTTTTTGATGATGTTGATTCTGAAGATAAAAGAGAAACTTCAATTTTTGACAAAGATCCTCTGGATTAGTCCTCCCCACTGGAGAGATTTTGGACCTTTGAAAGCTTGATTACTCAAAAAGTGAGGGTAAAGTTTGTTGGAAATAGGATGCCATTTAATTGCAAATCCTAAACATTAATTATTTCATGTATCTCTTGAGTTCTTGGAATGTGTTCAACAACACTAAGATTAGGATGAAATAAATCATGAAATTGACATTTGTAGTTATTCCTAAATAATAGGAACATGTGGGTGCACACATAGTAAGGTGAAAATCACCTTGTGTTCAGTTAACTATACAGAGTAACAGTTAACACTTCTGAATGCACGAACAGATCCTAGGAGTTAGGATTTGAAGTTTAGTTAAGTTCAGTTTAGATCCGTTAAGTTCAGTTTAGAATCAGTTTAGTTTAGTTTAGTTCAGTTCAATTATGGTTCAGTTGTCTTCAATTAGTTTCAATTGTATGTTAGTTAACTTTAGTTAACTTGGAATGCATGGCTAATAACATTGAGTTGTATGATAGATAACAGGGACTACCTCCAGTTAACAGGGGATGACCATTCTTTGGGAATGGTGTTGAGTAAATGTTTCAGTTAACAAGAAATCACTTGGAGCCAACTTGGGCGCCCAAGATGCTTTCTTGGAATGAACTCCAATGCATGATAAGATATTTCTGAAGGCTCTGTTAAGTGGGACCCTCTTTTGGGCGCCATCTTTGAGGAAGAGCTTTGTAATTATCACCAAAGTGAAGGATGAGTTGTAGCTTTAGTTTGGGATGCCCAAATGGCTAAAGCACATGTTCTAAGCTTTAGTATTCATGGTAGAACTCAACTTGAAGCAATATGGTGTACCTTTTCAAGGGCTTGAGCTTGTGCATTGTAATTATCACCATTTGGAGATTACAAGGTTGCATATTGTCTCTATATCTCTTTCAAGGTGAAGAGAGTTTTCATAATTGTTATTGCAGGTGTGAAGAAGATTGGTAAAGATAGAAGAAGCATTCTCAAGCAAGAATCGGAGCTATTGTAATTCAGAGATTGAATAATAGAATAATTCTTGGTGGAGTTTTTTCCCAAAAGGGTTTCTCCACGTTACATCTTGTGTGATCTTTGTAATATCCTGTCTAGTTCTTCTATCAACTTCTCTCTTCATTCTACATCAGTAAAATGAATTACTCAAGATAATCACCCACAAAGAATATATGTAACAAAGAAAGAGCTTACTTAGATTACCAATATTAAATTTTTACAGAGTATTAAGCTAATAAAACACCTCATTTTTCAACAAAGTTCCCTCACTTTAACAATATCCATCCATTTTTCTTTGCTTGGATTCATCCCCTTCAGTCCCACTCTGACGTACTCAACTGTTCCTCTTCATGAAGTCTTGGTCTCCCTGTCTAGGATGACATCCTCTAGCAACTTTGACATGTAATTTGGTGAAAGATCATCAACTGATGGAAACTGAATGTCAGTCTCCCCATCCAATATCATCGGAGGTTCATACAACTCAAGTTCTCAACATTGACAATTGAATAGATTTTCATGTATGGAGGAAGATTAAGGTGGAAGGAATTTGTTCTGATCTTTTCCAAGATCTCAAAGGGACCATACCGAATTGGTTTGAGCTTCCTTCCTTTGCCTTGCATTCTTTCCTTACTGATATGTAACCAAATGTGGTCACCAACTTGAAAATGATGATTAGTGTGATGTCTATCATGTCGAGCCTTGTATTTGGCTTGAGTCTTTTCCAACTGTGCTTCCACTGCCTGATGGATGGCTTGGAATTTTTGGATGAACCTCAAAGCATTCTCTAAATCATGGTGTCCATCTTCAACATCATCTTTCCCAAAAGAAAAATCCATCAGAGTTGTAGGCACATAACCGAAACAAGTCTCAAAGGGAGACCTCTTTGTAGAAGAGCGTGTCGCATGGTTGTAAGCATGTTGCACATAATGAAGACTCTCAACCCACAACTTGGGATGCTTGCTATAGTAGCCTCTGAGTAGATGCACAACTGTCCTTTTTACCACCTTTGTTTTTCTGTCAGTTTGTAGATGGAAGGTTGTACTCTTCTTCAGTTTGGTGTCCATGAGTCCCCACAAAGCTGACCAAAATTCTCCTAGGAATTGAGAATCTCAATCCGATACAATAGAAGTAGGTAACCAAAAATGAACCCATACAAATTGGAAGTACATTTGAACTGTCAGTTCAACAATGACTTGCTTTTTACATGGCATTAAGATACACATTTTGCTAAACTGATCAACTACTACATAAAGATAATCATGACCCTTCCTAGACATAGGTAAACCCCCAACAAAATCCATAGACATACTTTGCCATGGACGGGATGGAACAGGTAATGGTGTGTACAACCCTATTTTTTTGTTACTTGGTTTACTAGTTGCACACATAATACAACCCTTAATGTATTTGGTGATAGTTTCCTGCATTTTAGGCCAGTAACAATATTTTTGCAATTGAGTAACTATTTTACTTACCCAAAAATGTCTTGCAATCAAAGAAGTGTGAGCTTCACCGATTACATGTGCTTGTTCATCTTTTGGAACACATAACTTTCCAAAATGATACAAAAGTTTATCCTGCACATAGTAATCTTTCTCTTCTATTTGTTTTCCTGCAATTAAAGCTAAATAAATATCCTTAAAGTTTTCATCATTAACATATTTTTCTTGAAAGCTTTCATGCACCATGGAACTACCTTTAAGGATAATCAATGAGTTCATAATAGGAGGCCTAGAAAGAATATCTGCTACTTTATTATGGGTACCTTTCTTGTACTTAATTACTAAGTGAAACTGTTGCAAAAATACCATCCATCTGAAATGCCTACTTTGCTACAGTTTAGAGTGTGAGTGCAAGTATTGTAGTGGCTGGTGATAAGTGTGGATTACAGTTTCTTTCCCCATTATGTAATGTTTCCATTTTTTAACACTCTAAACTTATGCATAAAGTTCCTTATCATAAGTAGGATAATTAATAACTGTAGCTGAAAAAGTCTCAGAGTGATAGCAGATTGGTTTACCTCCGTGCATAAGAACAACTCCCATGGCAAACCCGCTTGCATCAGTCTTGATCTCAAATGGCTGATGTAGATATGGTAAAGCCAGAATTGGTGCAATGCTTAGATTTTCCTTCAAAGTGTTGAAGGCCTTCTGCTATGGACCCCCCCACTAAATAGTTGTCTTCATACTTGTCATTGCGTGCAATGGTGATGCAATGTGGGAGAAGTTTGCAATCAACTTTCTCTAGTATTGGACTGCACCTAAGAAAATTTTGACTCCTATTACAGTACTTGGCTTAGGCCAGTTTACAATAGCTTCAACCTTCGCAGGGTCTACTTTCAATTTACCATTCCCTACGACATAGCCTAAGTACACTAGAGATGTCTTTGCAAATTCACACTAGACATCTTTACATAAAGTTTTTCTTTTCTCAAAACATAAATTTTTTTCTTTACATGACTTACATGATCATCCCAAGACTTGATAAATATAAGAATATCATCTAGATAAACAATGAAAAAATCATCAATGAAAGGACGAAAGACATCGTTCATGACTCTCATGAACATGGCAGGTGCATTACAAAGCCGAAAGGGCATAACCAACCATTCATAAAGTCCCTGTTTTGTCTTGAAAGCAGTTTTCCAAATATCATCTTCTGCAATTCTAATTTGATGATAACAACTTCACAAATCTAATTTAGTGAAATAAACTGCATGTTTTAACTAATCAAGTAAATCATCAATTCTTGGAAAAGGGTAACTTTTTTTTACCGTTATCTTGTTTAGGGCATGGTAGTCAATGCACATTCTACAAGATCCATATATCTTCGGAACCAACACAATTGGAGAACCACAAGGAGATTTACTAGGATAGATGACTCCTTTCTCCACTAACTCCTAAACCTATTTCTTGATTTCCTCATTCTACATAACGGAAAAACAATACAAGTCGATATTAGGCAATGGCACATCCTGCTGCAACTGGATTTCATGTTGTATTTCCCTCTTGGGTGGCAACCCCTTTGGTTCCTCAAACAATTCATCGTAAGAGAAAATAATTTTGGCCATTTCAACCTTATGTTTTGGGTCACACCTCTTAAATGCATTAGATATATCTTCTTCTTTGGCTTTTACAAGCATTAACACAAAGTTCTTACTAGAGTTGACTAATCTTTTCATTTGACCAACATTAACTCGTGTGAGATTAGTCTTGACCTTGTGTGCACGTACAATATATTATACCCCATCTTTAAAAAGATGATACTTGTTCTCCCCCTTGGATAAGATTAACTTTCTATCATACATATAAGGAATCCCTAATACAAGCCCACAAATATCCAAAGGTGCAACATCTACTTCTACTTCATCAATGAAATTAGCAGTGATGGAAAAACGTAATTTGCACTGTTTTGTCACTTGCAACTGTGCATCATTACATACCCATCCAAGTGGATAGGGCTTAGGATGAGGAGTATTAGTTAGATTCAATTTCTTAACAACCTATTCAGAAATCAAGTTGACTTGAGAGCTCGAATCAAATAGTGTATCAATCTTTGTGTGTTTAGTTACCACATGAATGTGAAACAGTTCATTCTTATGTTTATCAACTTTAGGAGTGGATAATTTTATTGCATTACTTGTACTTGCATTAGAAATACATGCATCAGAAGAGAGAATTATACCTTTCCCTTTACCTTGGATCCCAACAGCCATGATCTTTATCTCATCTCTGGAATCAGATCCAAGATCCTATTGAATGATAGTAGTAGTAGTCTTTTGTTTGCCTTTATTTCCTCCAAATCTTTTCGGCCTTGCCTCCAGATGCAATTTCCAACACCTCGATTCATCATGCCCCTCTTTCTTACAATGCGAGCATGTGGGTTTTTCACCCTCTTTCTTCACCGTAGTTGTCTTCTTTCCTTTACCTTTATCTTTATCTTTATCTTTACCCTTAGAATTTCCCTCAGACTTAGATGGTTTTTTTATCAAACTTATCAATGAATGATCCCTTACCTCTAGACTCTAAGTGGGTAGCTTGGACATAAAATTCATCAAGGTTATTGGGATTCAAAACCAAAATTGAATATCTAAGGTAGGAATGGAGACCTCCTATGTACTTCAACAAAGTATCCTGGGTGTACAAAGGAACATCTAATGCAATAGCCCTTTTATGAAACTCGTGAGTGTACTCTTGGATAGACTGACCTTTCCCTTGCCTAAACATCTGATAGTTCATCATTAACTATTTCATGTAGCCTAAGGGATATAATTTCTTTTTAAGAGCACTTACAAATTTTGTCCAGGACAAGTTGACTTTACCATGTCGGGAGATTTCT
This sequence comes from Sequoia sempervirens, assembly GCA_007258455.2. Taxonomy (NCBI): domain Eukaryota; kingdom Viridiplantae; phylum Streptophyta; class Pinopsida; order Cupressales; family Cupressaceae; genus Sequoia; species Sequoia sempervirens. The sequence goes on from VDFB02373365.1 coordinate 73,370,202, forward strand.
GCCCTAGTCCTACTCTCCCACCAAGTTAGAGTTGTACCCCCTAACTGAAGAGTAGCAAGTTGGATCCTATTAGCATCATCTATGAGGTTTTGGACTCTACAATAGACTTCAACCAGTTGAATCCAATCTTCTAGTTTTTCAGCATTTAATTCACCACAATACTTTGGTAAGTCAAATTTTATATCCAACTTAATTTTGGCCTTATGTGCACCCTTAAAAGGATTAAAAGGAATAGAATGATTAGAAGAAGGAGAAGACAAAGAAGAGGGAGAAGGAGAAGAAGGAGGTGTCTTCGGAGGCGCAAGATCATCTCCTGATTTCTTTCCTTTAATTGCACAAGCTTCATGTCTCTGCATCCTTTCTTGCCTCTCCTGGAATAAGACTTCGAACATGGATTTCATGTCAAGAAAATCCTTTTTAAATTCCTTCTCACCAAGCTCAAAACTTTGTCCATCATTTGGATTTTCCATTTGTGTTCGCAAATGAGCTCTTTGTCTTCCAATCTCTGGATTATACTCTTCAAGTTTTCCTTTGCCTTGTTGAAGTTGGGAGCGTGTAAGCATTTGAATCTGCAATACTAGTCAAAACACAACTCTGATACCAATTTGCTCCGATTTAGGATCTAAGAGGATTGCTTTAAGAATGCAAACTAATTACAGCTTCAAAACTCCAAATACGAAAATGAAAAAACAACACATAATTAACTAAACAAAACATAATTCAGAATGAGAAGAGAAAGAGAGAGGACACAAACAAATTGATAATGAAGTTCATCATAAGAACGACTATGTCTTCGGGCCCCTCTCCAACGAGTAGACCGATCCAATTGAAATCTTCAAAAATTTGGCATTACATCAGTTTGCAAGCTCTTCCCTTCAAGCATGATGGAATTTCGGCATTCTCTCAAGATACAGGAACAATAAAACTATCTCTCCAATATGCTCTGTCTCCAACACTTGAATAATTTTGATAATCCCCCTAAGCCTCTAAACCCCCCCTTTATACAAAAAATTTACTCAATTGGGCTAATATCCAATTGATTTACAAAATCCACTTTATCTCTCCATTTTTACATAATATCTTTAAAATACCCCCCTTATACACATAAAATCTATGCTAAATCCCATATAATTAATCTAAGCCCTTTAAATTATTCATCCTCGGGCTATTTTGTTACACGAGGATTTCTCATTTTAATCCTTAAAAGGATTAGGAAGTTTAATTGTTTTATTTTAGAGGGTTTTGTTTATTTTTAGGGGTGTTTAGTTTTTGAAATTTTAACAAAATCAACCACGCTCCATATATATCTTGAAGACATCGAATGGCTTATCGATGCGCTTTGATTTTGGTAGGTTGGCGGTTGGAGGTTCCAACCCAACCACTGCCTTTTTAACCACCGATTTGCAATTTTTAAATAACAAAACAAACCATCGCTCATTTATGGCTAAGCGCGGATTTATAGCCAAATTGGTAGGCAGATGGTGTGGTATTTGGGAGTTGAATCCCCCCAACTAACTTTTTAGAAAACAAACCAACATTGGAGGGGGAGTGATGATTGAGCCACATGTCGCACCAGGAGGGTGCCACATGGAAAGCTCTCATTTGTTGATGACGATGACATGGTTGTCGATGTGTATACTGACGTGGATGTTGATGTGGATGATGACATGTCAGCTAACTAGACTGTTGATTGTACCATGATGATGTCAGCAAAGTCAACCCAACTTTGACTACTTATATCTCGTGCAAATGGACTTCGTTTTTAACGAAACATGTCGTTAGAAAGCTTGTAATGAGATCTTTGCATTGACACTAGTCTTGACCACTTTTTTTTTTTTGATCTCGAAGGGTATCCCCGCGGCCCCCGCCCAGCGGCCCACCCTTACACTGGTTCAGGGAGGTGCGAGCGGGAGGCGAGACTAATCCCTACGGTCACGGTATAACTAGCACTGCCCCCCTAGTGTCCGTGACGGGGTTCATACCGGGCTTGAGAGTCGATCCCAAGACCTCGGGGAGCAAACCCGAGACTTGAGACCAACTACTCTAACCCGTGGGGGCACACTAGTCTTGACCACTTTTAATGATGTCAATTTTTGGCCTTTTTTTCTCTGACCTGGCTCCAAGGTTGACCAAGGTTTGAATGAGCATATCTTGGGCTCTGCAGCTCCGTTTGAATTTGTTCGAGTTTTGTTGGAGTCAAAATTTTGCCCTCTTTCTAATGATGTTGATCCTGAAGATAAAAGAGAAACATAATTTTTTGACAAAGATCCTCCAAATCATATGCATATATGCATATATCACAAATACTCATCTAACTACACAATCAAGCATAGTAATATAAGGAAGAACTCATAAGTTCCAAATAGGTAAACATCATACAAACATGCATTCAACAGTAATCAAGACCCTTACTAATGCAAACACTTCATACTAAGGATGACTTACCAATTCCCAACATTATGTCTAGACTCAACCATTCTATTGTGAGTGTGTGTGAGCTCAGATAGGTTTCATTTAGGGTTATCCAACCAATCAATTTTCCTAAGTGATACGTCCCCTCCCTTTTAGAGGATTTGAACCTGTCCCTGCAACCAACTTAACAAACTTGCAATGGTAGTTAGACATTCATAATGAATCCATATGCATCATAAACTTTAGCATATTTGTATAGCAATCAATGTAAGCATATTTAAGCATTTATCAATACTTTCACATAATAGCATATTTGGGAGGTGGGGGGATCAAATCCCCCCAATTGAATTTTTAGCAAACAAACCAACATCAGAGGGGGAGTCATGACTGAGCCACATGCCGCACCAGGAGGGTGCCACATGACAAGCTCTCATTCACTGATGACGATGACATGGCTACCGATGTGTATGCTAACGTGGATACCAATTGGGATGCTAACATGGATCATGACGTGTCAGCTGACTGGACTATTGACTGTACCATGCTGATGTCAAAAAAGTCAATCCAACTTTGACTTCTTATATCTCGTGCAAATGGACTTTGTTTTTCATGAAATGAACGTTGTCAGAAAGCTTGCGACAAGATCTTTGCATTGACGCCAGTCTTGACCACTTTTTACGACATCAATTTTTGGCCTTTTTCTTCTCTGACCTAGCTCCAAGGTTGACCAAGGTTTGAATGAACGTATCTTAGGCTCCGTAGCTCTGTTTGATTCCATTTGAGTTGTGTTGGAGTCATAATTTTTCCCTCTTTTTGATGATGTTGATTTTGAAGATAAAAGAGAAACTTCATTTTTTGATGAAGATCCTCTAGATCATATGCATATATGCATATATCACAAATACTCATCTAACCACACAATCAAGCATAGTAATATAAGGAAGAACTCATAAGTTCCAAATAGGTAAACATCATACAAACATGCATTCAATAGTAATCAAGACCCTTACTAATGCAAACACTTCATACTAAGGATGACTTACCAATTCCCAACACTATGTCTAGAATCAACCATTCTATTGTGAGTGTGTCTGTGAGCTCAGATAGGTTTCATTTAGGGTTATCCAACCAATCAATTTTCCTAAGTGATACTTCCCCTCCCTTTCAAAGGATTTGAACCTGTCCCTGCAACCAACTCAACACACTTGCAATGGTAGTTAGACATTCATAACAAATCCATATGCATCATAAACTTTAACATATTCGTATAGCAATCAATGTAAGCATATTTAAGCATTTATCAATACTTTCACATAATAGAATATTCGAGAGGTAGGGGGATCGAATCCCTCCAATTGAATTTTTAGCAAACAAACCAACATCGGAGGGGGAGTGATGACTGAGCCACGTGTCGCACTAGGAGGGTGCCACGTGGCAAGCTCTCATTCGCTGATGATGATGACATGGCTGCCGATGTGTATGCTAACGTGGATGCCAACTGGGATGCTGAAATGGATGATGACGTGTTAGATGACTAGACTGTTGACTGTACCATGCTGATATCAACAAAGTCAACCCAACTTTGACTGCTTATGTCTCGTGCAAACAGACTCTATTTTTCGTGAAACGAACGTTGTCAAAAATTTTGTGATGAGATCTTCGCATTGATGCCAGTCTTGACCACTTTTGACAATGTCAATTTTTGGCCCTTTTTTTCTCTGACTTGGCTCTGAGGTTGACCAAGCTTTGACTGAGCGTATCTTAGGCTTCATAGCTCCGTTTGACTTCGTTTGAGTTGAGTTGGAGTCATAATTTTGCCCTCTTTCTGATGATGCCAATT